>OX419631.1:15645272-16245272 GCA_948473465.1 Lithophane ornitopus | reverse complement strand
CTGTTGGTTACCTAAATAAATAAATAAAATAAAATAGGCATTCATGAATTCAGGATAGTATTTCAATCATTCGTTTTATCTAATCTAACGTATAGAATTTGAATGACAGATAGTTAATTTAACACGTACGGTACGATATTCTATTCACAACACATTGTGCACAATTTCTAGACAATAACCTAACAAAAAGTACCTACTAGGCTTGCATGAATTCACGAAAGTATTTCAATCATTAGTATTATGCTTCTAATAGGATTTGGCAAGTTGGTATACAGTGTGTCCGGACATGGACTAGCGATATTCTAAATACTTAAATATAAACTATTATAAAGTACAATTTTAATAAAAAAATAATTTTCATGATCATTTTTTTATTATTATTTCCTGTTTAGGGTTCCGACAATTGCCTTGCAAAAAGCACAAAGCTTCCGCATTCACTATTTTCAAACAACAATAACTCTTAAAGTTTTAGACATACAGTTGTGAATTTTGCTGTATTGTAGCTTAGCTCAAAATCTGTCGATCTAGTAAAAAAACAAAAAGTTTTCGGTGGTGTTTTTATAGTAATTAACCATTATTGGTTGAATTGCATTTTTTTTTCGACTTTTACATTGTTTTTTCAAAAGTTATGGAATTATGAACACATTGCTTTGTAATGCAGACGGTAGACGATATTCAATCATTTTGCATTTAGCCTTTGTACTTATTTCAATCATTAGTATTATGCTTCTAATAGGATTTGGATGAAAGTGTGTATTTCGATACCTACGTAATGTCGTTTCTGTGATTTTAATGGTGTTTTATTTTTTTGTGCCTTTGCCATATGTATACCATACTGTAGCCTTGTAATTTAAATATGAATAATCAACTATCTGTGTGCCAAATTTCATCCAAATCCTATTAGAGGCATAATACTAATGATTTAAATACTTTCGTGAATTCATGCAAGCCTAGTACTTTTTGTGTGTGTGCACAAGGTGTTGTGAATGGAATATCGTACCGTACCTACGTGTTAAATTAACTGTCATTCAAATTATTTAAGTTAAATAAAACTAATGATTGAAATATTATCAATCATTAGTTTTATTGAATTCATGCAAGCCTAGTACTTTTTGTTAGGTTATGTACTGTTTATAAATTGTGTACAAAGTGTTTTGCACAGAATACCATCTTGTTTGTATGCATGCAACGTACTACAGAAATAAAAAGTATCCTATGTCGTAACCCAAGTCATGGTCTACCCATGTGCCACATTGCATCTAAATCATTTTAGCCGTTTTAGCGTGAAAGTGTACCTAACAAATAAACAAACAAACTTAATTTAGCATTTATAGTATTGGTTAGGATAAATAAGTGTAAAATTGAACAACAACCAGACTCAAATTATTCAGTGGGACCAACGAGAATTAAAAATAAAATTATAAATCATTCCGTTCGTCCCACTGAGAAGGTCAGTGGGACGAGCGGGAATAAATTTAATATAATTTATTAAATTCACGAATGAATGAGGAATACACGGTCTATAGTACTAAATAGTACCTTTTTCATATCTATTACAGTGCAACACTAAGTATAAAGATTCTTTTGTATGATCCTGTAAGCGTTCGGTAATGGTATTCGAATTTGTGTGGGGAAAGTACCTACCACAACAAAAAAGTGAAAAATAAAAACTTATTAAAAAAAACAACCGACGTCCAAAAAAAACACTACAAAGTGAAAACTAACTTTAATTTAGGAGGTATTTTTTTTATAAAAAGTTTTTTCTATTATCTTGTTTGATATCTTTACATTGTTTCATATATTTTGTCAATGATCTCGTGTTCTATTTTTTATTATGTTTTGTGAAAATTTTACTGTACAAAACATATTATGTTGTTTATTTATAGCTTAAATAGTTAAGTTATTAAAACTTTTGTAGGTTGAGCTTAGATTTTAAATTAATGTGAATAATCTGGCTGACAAAATACCTATGGCCTGCTTACCCAAGACACAGCCCGCAGCACAATTCTATAACGAGTATCGTGGTGAGAATGCACTCCAGTTCCAGGTAGTCGCCCCTCCTGACTTAACTTGCTAATAATTATTTATGTAGGACTCGGGACGTTGCACCCATTGTGTGCACAATGAACTGGCTCATTCCTGATCGTTCCTTCAAATGTAATGCAGTGATATAGAATGTAACAGCATTTGTTATAAAATAATGTTAATAAGGTGTGAAAAATATGTCAGTCGTGTTTGAAAGACCGTAGGTACCTTGACACCATTACCGCAACTTGTTTCAAACCAGGCGCACAGTTTCTAAACGTTGTGCGGATACAATGGAGCACCCACCACTGACAAGTAAGATATACTCTAATGATCCCATTATTGACTAAAACTTCAAGCTTTTGGACTGATGAAGTTTACATTGTAGGTATGCAACCGTCACCCAAATGAGCACAATTACCTGAATTTATTTACAAGCTAGGTTAAAATTACCTACAATGTTTCATCAATATCATCAGAGCTTGTTCGATTCAATCAGCTTCACAGTCGATCGAGTCGGAGCCTTCAGTGGCATACCCAGACTCAAATTAGGATAATTTGTTATAATAACCACACTGCGGAGTGTGTTCACGTTCGTTTGCTCCGAGAATTCTGTCGCCTGCGAAGCGGAGAGCGCACAACCGGTTAGTATCGCTCGGCTCGGCCATCGTTGTCGTCGATCGGGGTTAGGAAGCGCAGCAGATGCTCACCTTGTGGTAGTGAGCTGTGCGGATCCCAATCACTGATCAAAGGAGAGGCGGAGCGGCGGCCGGAGCGAGCGCGAGCTCATACTCGCTCGGTCGACGACCTGCTGCTGCGCCACGGCACGTAACTGTACAACACACACTTCACTCCGCGACTAGTGACTATGCGCGAGTCGCGACTGTAGGCTGAGAGACCGCGGGGCGAACTGAACCGGTGCTGGGGCCTGGGCGCCGCGTGCGCCGGCGGCCTTGACCGCCCCCTGCCGCGCCGCGCCCCCCCGCGCCTTCCGCGCGCCTCCTGCGCCGGCGCATCTGCAATTCTGCACCATTGCTCCTTGGTGGGTGAAGACACAGAGCACTATACTGCAGCGTATTATCCATAGATATAAGAAAGAAGGAGATATGCCCGGTAGTTGAAAATGTATTAGAACCCACTGTCTCCAAAACATCCCCACTGCGCGCCAACACTACACATGCAGTTCAGTAAGAGCAATAGATACGCAGTCGCGCACACACACATTTCATAAATCAGAACGTACTACACAATCAATTATAGACCTTATAACATCCAACACAGCGCGCATTTAACGTGAACCGTACAACATACTCACACAAAAGCAATGGTCGCTATCGATGCGCTGTGCAAAAGCCATTTATTTTCCATATACGCTAGTGATTGACTAAATCGGAAAGTTATCGATTTTTTTATTGTACTAAAATATTTTTGGGGTCCTGAAAATAAATTAAATAAAAAACGTTAAGTCCAGAGAATATTAATATAAACAAGACACCACAGACAGACAAATAAAAAATCCGGAGTCACACGTGTTAGGGCATAAATCGAATAGATTACGTGTGACTCCGGATTTTTTATTTGTCTGTCTGTGGTGTCTTGTTTATACCTTTTTAGTCGTAGTTGGGTTAAGTTTTTATTACTTTAATTTTTTTAAAATTTCTTTTGGGGTTAAAATATATTTATTTTTGAAATGTGCTCATTAAGCTCTTTCATTTAATACCCGACATGGTACGATTAAACATTTTTTTTTTTTAGTTCCTGACTTTATGTCCTCTAGAGATCGCCATTTTTAATTTAGTGTGACGTCACATAGCCTATAACCAGCGGACCATCAAGACGCTTCCAACGATACCTCATTCGTCAAATTATGATGAGTCGTTTAGAAGATATGAGGGAACAGATGAACATACATACATACATACCGGTCAAAATCATAACCCTCCTTTTTTCTTCGCCGTAGTCGGGTAATAAAAATAACAATTAGTAGCTAAAAAAATATAAAAAATTAAAACAACGAAACATCCGGTTAAGTTGGTTTAAGCTCTATCCTCGCATTATTTAAACTTAGGTCCGTATTACAGAACGTTCCTCAAGTCCAGTTTGATCTGCAATCAGTTGATCACTGTTTGAGTATAGAATCAGTACTTGAGCATCGGTCTTATTCCAGAACGGTAATCAATCTATACTCAGCTGAATCGAGACTCAAATCGAGCCTCAAGCAGAGATGTGTATTGTCTATGCATCAGCCTGTTTTCGTTTACGATTTATTATAATAACCGACTTTGATCAGATCTTCACTAGATTAGAAATATTAAAATACACCATAGAAGCCCCGTTATTTAGGAAATCAGCGTTATTATTTCATTCCTGAATAGTAAAATGCCCCATTTATTGAAGTAAAGCTCTTCGTAGTGAAGTATAGTAATTTTGTAAGCAAGATTGTCAAGCTTAAAAGACTTGTATTTGTGGCCTTAAATAAGTATGCTATTTAAAATGTCAGTATGTCAAAACATCAGTGTGAAAAACATTAGGTAGTTTGTTGTTTGTATATTTTAAACAGACAGACAGACGGACATGGCGAAACTATAAGGGTTCCTTGTTGACTACGGAACACTAAACTATTATTGTTTAGCTGATTTTTTAAATGGCAGGACGGAAGAAAAATTTTAGTACCTACTTTGGAAAAAAATACTACTAATAGAAATTTTAAAAGACTTTAAACATATAGGTAATCGAAAATAAAAAAAACTGATAATGACAGCACAGTAACCAAAAAGGCTGCTTAGATCCGTATTGCGGAGAAATTTAATAGTTCGCCTAGTTGAACAGAAGAAATATTGACAATTTGTTAGACAATCTATGCTCAAGCGCGGTCTCGACCACACTTGGGTGATTACAGATTTGATCACTGCTTGGGTTCGATTGAGTAACTGAGTAGCGATCTAAAATAAAGCCAAACTCAGTTGAACTAAGATCAATGAATCTATGCTTGAGCAACGTTCTAAAATTAAAACCGGACTTAAAACTAGTTTTAAACAGAGATCAATACTTGAGTTTCCTTCTGTAATACGGACCTTAATCTCTTACTTTTTTATGGTTTTGGTATTTTACTTCCGTTAAAGTTTTCAAAAGCTTCGAATGTGTTATAGTAATCTATCTGCATGGTTAAGATATATATATAAGAATAGTATTAGTGACTTTTGATAAAATAAGTCAAAATATTCATACTAAGTATTTATTTGTTATGCATGGGTGTGTTTGTTTCATATACATATTTGCTATTTCTTTATTAACAAGGCATTTTTTAATAACAAAAGCATATTGCCTGCTTAGTGCATAGTGGGGTATCGATGTAACTGCTTAGGATAATATTTAAATGATAAATACGCAGTAATTGAACCTACCTTTCAGCTTCCCAAAAGATGCGAATTTAAAAAAGGAATGGATTGATGCCACAGACAGGCCACCTAACTGGTTCCCTCATCTTAACAGGGTTCAACGATATCTACCGTTTCAATAGGCTATAACAGGTTAAGATACGATAATTCAAACCCAATAACACTCCGCCGACATTAACATACAGTGTTAGTAATTTACTTTACGATTGTTGTTTATTTATTTGTCTACTACGCTGTAAAATAATCAAAATAAGTAAAAATCATTATTTCACATCGATCTTCCAACCACGTAAAACGATTTACAGATTGAGGAATTTATTCACTAATCGACATCGATTGTTGTCGATGGCCTACGTTAGTGGATCTGCACAAGCACATCACTAGCTCGGCGCAAGACAGCGGCCGTACCACCGATGCATTCGTACAGTTGTAATATCGTTTTGTGATTTTTACATTGCTTGTCCAGTCACAGCGAGATAATATTTAGGTAGTGGTTAAGGAGCAATGTATTTAGTACAAAAATAATACAGTCGGTGTGATATTTGAAAACAAAAATAACATAGTAAAACCAAGAAATATTTTTCGATTTGTTGTTTTTCATGATTTTAAAGAAAAATACTGAGAAATACTTGTACTTGCATATGACAAGTGATTCCATTATTCACAAAGTTTTTGATTTGGCTTCGGTTTTTGCAAGAAACCACTTAACAACTCGGCATTCTTATAAGTTTTCACGATCACGGTCGAAAGCGCACTAGTTCGCGGAGACGGCAATTTGCCAAGTGCATGAGCATTTCGGACATGCGGCGCGGACACAGACACGCCCCCATGCCACTTCTCCTGTTTTTTTATATTTCTATGGGCCTACCATACGCACAAGCTTCACCACAGTTCTGCCTACGCAAGCCGGTTGGTAAAACTGTATCACATGCAGAAGAAAACTGTATCATGCGAGAAGCTTGCGCGGGCAGAACTGTGGTGAAGCTTGTGCGTGTGGTAGGCCCATAAGGCAAACGAAGCACGCGGAAGCTTTTAAACAAAACAAAAAAACTTTGTCTTAGTTTTTTAATTTTATTTAAGTTATTTAATTTTATTTAAGTTATTTAATTTTATTTAAGTGTTTTAATTTTATTTAAGTTTTTTAATTTTAATTATTTAATAAAAACATAAAATATTCTATAATTCTATAGAGATTTAGAGCTCCCGAAGCGTGCTCCGGCTTCTTGATAATTCCTACATATCGCCTGATTTTATAACAGAAGTTGGTAAGATACTAAATTAATGATAACAAACGATCATCTGTCAACACACATACATACATCTACACAGTCAGATCTGTTTCCCAGAGAGGCAGCATGGATTTACATGTTCGTTCGTTTCCTCTTGCTTTCTTCACTATCAGCACACATATCTAATTATCATAATCTAATTATCACTGGCCTACCTAATTATCCCTATTATAATACCTAACATAACTGCAATAGTATGTATGTGTGTGAATAGGTATATAATATAATACTGGTACCTGTGATGGTGTCCGCAGGCTACCGACACTCAAGTGGGCGAAGGCCATTACCGTTAGATCATTCATTTCATCAGCAATTTGATTTTGTTGCTATCTGATAACGGTAATGTTGGCCCGAGCTTGTCAACAGACACGCGGAGAAATTTTCAAAATGTTGATGTAGTTAGCAAGCTACATTTTATTTATAATTTCTATGAGATTTATGTCATATACAATTATTTTTTTTCTTAGCTTATTGTATGTCCCAAAATCCGGAGTCACACATGTTAGGGCATAAATCGAACGATACGATTACGTGTGACTCCGGATTTTTTTTGGGGTTATAATGCTTATAATATATTTTTGAAATGTGCTAATCAAGCCCTTGCATTTAATACCCAACATGGTATGATTAATTTTATTTTTAGTTCACGACTTTATGTCATCTAGAGGGCGCCATTTTCACCAGCCTGCCTATAACCAGCGGACGACCAAGACGCTTCTAACGATACCTCATTTATCAAAATGTGATGATTCCTTTAGAAAATATGAGGTAACAGATGAATATACATACATACCGGTCAAAGCATAACCCTCCTTTTTGCTTCGCCGTAGTTGGGTAAAAAGATCTTTCCATTTTTAGAGTTCCGTAGTTAACAAGGAACCCTTATTCGTCATGTCCGTTTGTCTGTCCGCGGCTTAGCTCAGAGACTTGTAGGTAGTACTAAAAAGCTGTAATTTGTTATGGGCAAATAATTTATATAAATTACGCCGACAAAGTAATAAAATAAATTCGTGAAAAAAGTATTTTTTTTTGGGTAGGTTACGTTAGGTTACCTCTCCCACACTTAAAGTTGCGATGTTTTTTTTTTTCTCGTCGATCCCATAGTGTGGGTTATCATTGATAAGGTCGTTTAAAAATATTGTGAGTTTGTGAAAACCATTTGGATTAAAGGATCCGTTTGCGAAATATTAAGCTTTAAAGTGCTATTTTTTGTTAGAGTCGAGTGTCCCCCCCACTTTTTTTTTTTTTTTTTTTTTTTTGGTTGGGAAATTATCATGTGACTTCTCCCGCTCTGGGCGGAGCGGAAGGGCGTGTCAGACTCTTACTGACTAAAACCCACCCGTGTTCCTTCGGTTGCCTGTTGCCAGGGTCCTGGTATCCCTTTCGGACTATTCCGCAACCCTGGCAGGCATCGGTCCTGACGGACCCCGTCAGGTGTGCTGACATCTCTTTGAGGCGCGCGTGGAACACGACGCGCCATCGACCCGGGCCTGGTCCTTATCGGACGGCGAGCTACCCATTGCTCGCCGTCCGCAAGCCCGCGCCTATGGTGGCCGGGAATCCGCCTGGGATTCCCGACGCCCAGGGTGTCTCCAGCGGCGGCGGTTAGGGGCGTGAGGGCGCAGGCTTTGCCTCTCCCTCACGCGTTCCGCCTCCTCCTTCGCGAGCATCACTGCTTCGCAGAAGGAGGTGACCGCCTCCCATGCCCTCTCGCTCCGTACCATGGCCTGGACCAGGGCCGGACGCGAGAGGTCAGTGCCGCCAATCGCCTCCACGAGGACACGGCGGTGCTCCGCCCAAGCAGGGCACACCTCCACCGTATGCTCCACCGTGTCCTCCGGACGATCCGCACAGTGGTGACACCCGGGCGTTTCCTCCCGCCTAATCCTGCACAGGTACCTCCCGAAACTGCCATGTCCAGTGAGGACCTGCGTCAGGCGGAAGGTGAGGACGCCGTGGCGCCTCTCCAGCCACTCCTCAAAGAGGGGACTTATCGCCGCAATTGTGGCGTGCCCAGTCCCCCCCCCCCTGCCAGCTAAATGGTTGGTTTTCGATACGTGAAAAAATTCGCGGCAGTAGTATACAACAGTAGTATAGTATGGAACAGCTGATTTTTTTTCGCGGTTTCAAGGTTGGTCCCATGGAAAAAGCCCCCTTTTCGGGTTTAGCATAAACAAAAACTAATGTTGTATATAACGAAATTAAAAGGAAAACTATCACAGCTAATAGTGGGCTTCACAAGTTGCCGAGTAATAATCGACCAACTTACATTTGCAGTTGCAAAAACATGACGACAACTTTTTCGACTACAATGTTAAGTTTGTTGGATAAATTCATCCCAACTACGGAACCCTTCATTGTGCGTGGTTCGACACGCACCTGGCCAACACGACAGTAAGGTAAAGGCGCTTGGTCCCGTTTAGTACCGTTACATGGTCAATTTAAAAAGCCTACTCCTCATTAACGGCTTGGATAAAAGATCTGAAAAAAATATATGTTTGCCATAGATTCATGTACAACATTTTATTCGAGCAGTTTTTTTCGTAAGACTAATACTTTTGCCTTAAAAAAATATCCACTTGTTGGCTAATATTTCCATACTACTACTAAACGGCTTTGATGTTTGGAAATATTTTTATACTGAAAAATTGATGGTTAGAGGTACTACAGATTGTTCGTACCATAAATGTAAATTAATCAATATTTTTAAGAATATTACCCCACTTAGAGATAGAGGTTCAGAGGTGCTCTGCGCGGGGCGCGGGCGGCAGTCCCGAGTTAGCATTGCTACGGGACGGCTGTGTCGCTTGCTGCTCCGCCCCGGCTATCGACCGACTATGCACGTTTGCGTGTGTTAGTGCAAATATTTACGAACGAATTGTATCAATGTGCGTTTATAGACTAGCTCGCTGCAGAGAGCCCAATTCAATTGTGCGCGTAGGCGCTTTGTTGTTGAGTTTTTTTTTTAACATGCAATTACTTATTAATACTTTTTTTATTTACATTCACATAATTTACATACAAATTTATAATATAAGTAGACCAAAAAAAAATGTTAATGTAACATAACATGACGCCTGTATTCCCCGAAGGGTTAGGCAAAGGTGTACCTTTAGTTAGTACACTCACATTTTGCCAGTTATGTCGCATGTAATAGGGGCGAGCCTATTGCCATCAACCAGGCACAAATCGAGACTCCGGGCTGCTACTGAGCAATCCCAGATAGACAAACCGACCAAGTGCGTGTCGGACCACACATAATGGTGCCGATTCTCTTGTCACAAAATTCTCTAAACTAAACTAAAAATCACTAACATTTTGTTTAGTCCTGTCAACCGATCAAACTCATTCTGAAATAGACTTTAAATGACACAACTTAACTATAATTTAGTTTGACAGCACTAAGATGGCACTGAGATTAGTTTAGTGAAAATGCTATTCTGAATTTGACGATTTAAACAAAAAATTTGTCCTATATCTAAAATCCTCTAACTAAATCTGACTATATATATATCGCGATTAAAAATGTGTGGAATAAAATGAGATGTCATGAACTAAAATTCAAACCAACACCTCAACTTCAGTTACAAAAAACAGTACTGTATTTTTTTATTTTCTTTTGCTTATATCTCGAAAACGGTGTGTCCTATCGCAAAATTAATGAAAATTTCGACCCCCTATAGGAACCCCTTAAACCCCTAATTCTCAACATGTTGGTAATTATTTTTAATTTTTTTTCGTTATTTTCCATACAAAAACTGAAAAATTCCATTAAAAACACGTCGAGGCTGCCGTGCATGCGCGCCTCTGGCTCTAAAAAAAAACACGGGGTAGGGAAAACAAGTACCAAGTGGAGGCGCGCGGTTGTCAAATTCGATTTTAGTTGTGTCAAAATAAGTTTTAAATTTAGAGAATTTATTTGGCAGAATAGCTCCAAGATTCCCATAGTCAAAAGTAAGGATGTTTAGTGATAGTTTAGTTCGGTGTACAAGAGAATCGGCACCAATGAAGGTTTCCGTAGTTGGAATGAATTTATGCCAAGAACAAACTTAACATTGTAGTTGAAATAATGTTCTCCCATACGAAATGTACGGGAGAACATGTTTTTGTAACTGCAAATTTAAGTTGGTAGATTATTACCTACTCGTTAACTTGTAGAACCTGGTATAGCCTATAGCTGTGATAGTTTTCCTTTTAATTTCGTCATACATTATATACTACTGCCGTGAATTTTTTCACATATCCAAAATTGGACGAAAATAAAAGGTGTATCATTTTATACACGAAATATTTTAAGGGGTCATTGTACTCATCATCATGAACAGCTTTCACTATGAGACCAAGCCTGAAATCACTTTACTTTATGTTCGCTGACTCTTTTTTCGCGATTTCAGCGTTGGTCCCATATGCATACGGCTACACATCAAGCTATACATTTCCAGTTTATACTGATCTCGCATTGTATAGAATTTCCGTACAACGCGAGGTCAGCTTATACTGGCAATGTACCCATAGCTTGAAGTGTAGCCGTGTGTACAATGACCCATTAAAATATTTCCTACCTACATACCTAACTATATACCTACCTACATACCTAACTATATACCTACCTACATACTTACCTACATACATACCTAGAATACCTACCTACATACCTACCTACATACTTTTATATCTACATGTTGTACTTAGTAAACGTTTAAAACTCCAGCACAGACCTACATAACATAGGTTTTTCTGTTACATTTAGAATACGCGTCATAGTGGCAATCTATTCTTACCATTGCATTGCTAAAATTCGCGTACTTTTAACATGTATTTGTAGCCGTAAGGGATAAGCAATGGATCCGCAATCGAAGAGGTCCGGGATCGAATCCGAAGCGATTTTTGTTTTTTGAAACCATCATGATAATTATTTATAAGTATTCTAAGCAACAATGTTAGTTATTATTTTAACTATTTATGTTTATTTATAATCTATTCATTCTTATTTTTGTTTTTTATGAAGTTTAATATTTGTTATTGTATTATTATTTAACTATTTATAGATATCAGTATTCAGCAGACTTTATTGAAAACTAATAATATGATTTAGACTTTATGCATGTTTTTTTGTTAATGTAACGTATCGTATGAACACAATGAAGTCGAGCACGATACAGCCACAGCGTGTATGTGTGATGTATTTTTCATTAAAAAAAAAAGTTCATTATGTGGGTGTTATCTGTGGAATGTTGAGACATCACTCATACACGCTCTCTGTATCTGTAGAACTTTGGTATTACAGGCGGGGAATAAACAGAATATTGTATCCTCGCTCTCTTTATTTTTGTTTGCAGATGAAATATGAAAAAAATATAGGTACCCTATGTCACTCCCACAATTAAGACGAACCTAACGACACCTCGTGTGTTAAAATACATCAAGCCGTTTAGGCTACAGAGCGCGCCAAAGAAATAGACATACATACATACATACAAACATACATACATACTCTCGAAAAACATAACCCTCCTTCTGGGACAGTCGGGTAATGATATACTAAAATTAAATACTACTACAACTAATAGTCAAATACTACTAAAAGTTAAGATTATTAAGAAAGGAAATAATATTATATTAGATAAAATTAATAACAAAGGAAAATAAAATTACACAATGAACATTATTGCAATTTTGAGACATAAAAAAAACAAATAATAAAAACTGAAATTACATTCTTACAGGAAAGTGTAGGTTCCGAAATAAATCAGGTTGTATGTTGATCTAAATATGATTTGCGGCCGTAACAAATATGGATTTACAGAATTATAAACATTAGAATTAGCAATAGAACTCTCTAAGTTCATGTAAGTGCATTGAATGACTATTTCACGTAATTATGACATTTGGCACTTTTATGAACTTAAGGAGTTGTATTGCTGATTCTAATGATTATAAATCTCTAAATCCATATTTGTTACCAGAAAATCAAGTCAGTGTTTGTCAGGTGTCCCTGCTATTAGCTTCCTTGGAATCCTTATTTTTATGTGGTTTCACTTCCTCGCGTGTTCTCTCTCTCACACACGTCTCCGAACATTGTAGACTCGTAGCATTCATGTAGCGTTTCAAGTTCAATCAATTGCAACTTTTAACAAAAAGGTTATCTAAATTTTGACAACATTTGTAGTGAATGGGCGGTATGACTGCGACCCAAATAGTTAATTGTTGTATTATTAGAGCGCGGGGCGACGACCTAAATATTTTCATTTCACGCGTTGTTACGAGAAGCAGCGTCTCATCGCACATCTTAACGTCACCGTCGCGCCGGCCGGCCGTGGGCGTGGTCACAGTCGAGAGGGCCACACACAGCGCTCGCTAGTAAACACACCATACTGCAGAGCTTGCTTATTATTTATTTTAAAAAAAGCACCTAATTAAAAAAAAAAAAAAAAACCCGACTGCAAAAACACAGTAGGTAACTGAAAAGAGAATAAGAACATATATTGTTTTTATTCTCTTTTCAGTTACCCCTTTATTTAATGTTACTTGAATTATTTACATTACTATACACAATATTTATAGAACACTACTAACTATTTACATAAAAAACTAAAACTAAGAGGACTAACTAAATAAATATAAAAACAAAGGGACCTATGGGATTGTATTACTTTATTTGCTATTCAGAAGGAGAATATTAAAGCACTCGCAGTCATAGGTTCAAGATTAAATTAATTTAATTACATACGAAAAACTAGAAGATGAGAAGACAATCAAAATTGACATAACAAATTTTTTGACAACTTTAAACTTTTTCTTTTTATTGTCTGTACAGGTTTTAATGTATAAGTATGCATGGAGGTACGTACCCCACACCACCGCTCTCCAGAGACGATCAAGGGCGATAAAAGTCTGGGAATTTGACACGACGTCCAGAACGAGTAGTATACTCTTTCTGAAAGTTTGGAAATGGAGTATCTTCTTTCGGGTCAGCTTTGTCGGCTAATAAGTAAGCTGGCTTAAGGCGGTCTATCGAGACCGTGACCTCTTTTTCCTTAAATAAAATTTTAAAAACTTTATCACCCCTTTGCAGAACTTTGTGAGGACCTGTATAAGCTGGTTGGAGTGAACCACGTAATGCGTCTTCAAAATCATCGTCTTGAAAATAAAAATGCTCGTCTTGTTGTGACGGGAAGCTAGAGTAGGCTGCAGTTCCTGAGCAAACGGATGCGCGCGGTAAATTCCGTGATGTTGGTCGTACCGTCATCAGTCGGAGTGAAAAATTCTCCTGGGAGTCTTAGCTGCTCGCCGTATATTAGTTCGGCGGAAGACGCTTGGCATCCTTTTTGAATACGCTCCTTATACCAAGCAATACCCACGGCAAAGATTCTGTCCACTTGTCATTTGCATGGCATATGATGGCCTTGAATTGCCTGTGAAAACGCTCCACCATGCCATTGCACGTTGGATGGTATGCCGTTGTACGTTTGTGCTGAAAACCAAGGCGTTTAAATAATTGTTCGAATAGAGCCGACTCAAACTGACAGCCTCTTTCCGTAACAATGCCAGTAGGACAGCCAAACCGGGCAATCCATCCAGATAGCAATGCTTTAGCTACTGTCTCGGCAGTAATGTCGACAATAGGTACGACCTCTGGCCACCTGGTAAATCGGTCGACTGCCGTCAAAAGCTTTCTGAAATTGGTAGCGGGCCCACAAGGTCAATGTGGATCGTGGTGAACCTACCACGTGGGAGATGATACGTCCCTAAATGTGCGGAAACATGACGGCTCACTTTAGCCCGCTGGCATGCGAAACAAGCTCGCGCCCACTCCCTACAGTCCTTCCTGACGCCTGGCCAAACAAAGCGCTCTGCGATTAATTTAGCAGTCGCTGAGACGCCTGTGTGGCTGAGAAAATGTAAGCTGTCGAAGATTTGTTTCCGCAGCATTTTGGGTACAAATGGCCCGGGGGACGCTGTACTGACGTCGCAGTACACGGTTATACGCTCCCCAGGGACTTGCATCTTCTGCAGCACAAGTGAAGACCCTTCCTGAAGAAATTTCTTCAGTTCTGGATCAGAAGCTTGTAATTCCGCGAGGATGTCGAGACTGACTGGAGCTTGTAGCTCCTCCACGCGGGATAAGGGGTCGGCCACGACATTGTCTTTTCCAGCAATGTGTCGAATGTCGGTGGTAAATTTCGCGATAAAGTCGAGGTATCGGAATTGCCGAGGCGAACAGTTTCTCTTATTTCATGAAATGCGAAACTGATCGGCTTATGGTCCGTATACACGACGAAATGTCTAGCCTCTAGCATGTGGCGAAAGTATTTTATGGCCTCGTAAATGGCAGGCCATCAAATACTTTCGCCTACACGCCTACAGTTGTTTGTCATAGGGAGAACATTTTGCTTGCGAAGGGTTGAGCTTTCGGGAAAAGAAAGCTAATGGCTGCCATCCATCGTCACTGAGCTGCTGTAACACCGCGCCGATTGCAGTATCAAACGCATCGATGCTAATAAAGCAGCGTTAGTCAGGCTTTCCTTACAGTCCTCGAATGCCTGTAAAGTATTCTCCGCAAGACATATAGGATGCGAGCCCTTTACGTTGCCGATCAAGAGGTTGTGAAGTGGCGCCTGTATTTGAGCTGTGTGGGGCAAGAAACGCCTGTAAAAATTGAGCATGCCCAAAAATCGGCGCAACTGACGAACGTCTTTAGGTTGAGGGAAATTCTTGATGGCATCAACCTTAGTGTCAAATGGTTTGGTGCCCTTTTCGGAGATATGGTAACCTAAGAAAGTTACTTCCGCGACACCGAAAACACACTTGGACGTGTATATTAACATGCCGTAGTCCTTCATCCTGTTGAAGATGGTACGAAGGTGCTCCTCGTGCTCTGCTTTTGTCCTGGAAAAGATTAAAAAATCGTCCAAATAACAGTAGCAACAGTCCAGTCCTCTCGTCATCTCGTCGACAAAACGTTGAAATGTCTGGCCTGCGTTGCGCAAACCAAACGTCATGTACGGAAATTTGTACAGGCCGAACGGTGTGGTAATCGCCGTCTTCGGGATGTCGTCCTGGCTGACTGGTATCTGATTATAGGCTTTCACGAGGTCAATAGTGCTGAAAACTCAACAGCCTGAAATGCTATGTGCAAAATCGTGTATGTGCCTAATCGGGTACCTGTCAGGAACGGTTCGAGCATTGAGCATACGGTAATCTCCGCAAGGTCGCCAACTGTTGTCCTTTTTCGGGGCGAGGTGGAGTGGAGATGACCAAGGACTCTCCGAGGGTCTGGCAGTTCCGTTGGCCAACATCAAGTGGAACTCCTGCTGAGCAATTTTTAATTTGTCCGGCGCTAATCGCCGAAATGAAGAAGATACTGGAGGGCCTGGGGTCGTGCGGATATGGTGTACAGTGTTATGTGGTGTAGTGCGTAGTGTACCGGCGGGTCGGGTGATTTCAGGAAAGCTTTCTAAAATTTTGTGATACCTTGAGTCACCAGAAGTGACCTTTACAGAAAATAAAGATGAATCCAAGTGATTTGAGGCTAATGCAAAAACATTGGTGCTACTATCAATTAGCCGTTGATTACGACAGTCAACGGTCAATGAGTAAAAACATAGAAAGTCCAAGTCGCTTCCAGTATCGACTAGAAACTGCATCTTCGTGCTTCGATCTGCGACGAATAGGCGACCAGTAGAAGCGGGGCAATCGTTTGTCACCATTACCGACCGCCCGCGGCGTTTCCCTTCTTATAGTCACAGGGTTTGATGCAACGCTTGGCCTTCTCACCGTGCGTGAAATGGTACCAACACTCGGGGTGCTTCCGGTAGCTGGAATTTGAGCGTTGGCGTGTGTTGCGTCTCGTGTCACGTTCACGGCTGCGCGAACGATTTCTTGATGGACTGTCACGCAGCTGCACCGTCAGGTCTTTCATCGTACGCTTGAGTTCCGCGATTTCGGCAGCCATCTCACTCACGATGGGTCCTGCTGCCGAAGTTGAAGCAATGTATCTTGGTCGTAAGACGATATCCTGGACGCGGTCTGCCAGGTCGGCCAATGCCTCCAAGGTGCTATGCGGTTACGATGCCAGGAGGGGCTGAATAGTGCTGGGGAGACGGCTACTCCAAATAGTGCCCACAAAGTCCTCGGGCACATTTGGTCCAGCTAACCCCTGTAGACGCCGTAGAAACTGCGATGGCTTCCGATCCCCTAGCTCTTCATGCATCAACAGCTGCTTTACCTTCTTCTCCTGGGAGGCTGAGAGGCGCCTCACCAATTCGGTCTTCAACTTCTCATACCGGTTGTTGGCAGGAGGGGACATGATGACGTCCTTCACCTCCTTTGAAAAACATTGGTCGAGGTGACCGACCACGTAATTAAATTTCGTGACATCATTCGTCACCCCTGCATTCTCGAACTGCGCTTCTATTTACGCGAACCAGATGGTTCACCCGCGTAGGTATCGATCCCGTGGGAATATAGGGATAAAACATATCCTATGTCCTATGCCAGGTCATGGTCCATCCTCTTCTCTCTACAATAGGGAAAGTCGCGGCGCGGCGCGGCGCCGGCGTCGAACGGTTCGCGTATTGCATTTTTATATCGTGGTAATTCGAAATTAAATGTCCGATTCGAATGAATTAAAAAGTATTTACTGCTACATAAATACCCTTGATATTAAAACTATTTATTTGAATAAGAATTAATATTATGTTGATCCTCGTTGTCCTCCTTGTTGTCCTTCGCAAATAATGCATTAATTTCGAACAAAGGAGATTGCCTAGATTTGGACCAAGTGCTGCCTAGGAATGTGAGTTGGTCTAGTAGTACTGTAGCATACAAACGAACTAAAAAAAAAAAAATTAAAAAAAATTGATCCCAGGAAAAATAAATAAATCCAGTTTTTGTGATAATAAATAATCTTGCATTAAAAAACGTTTTTGTTTGGACCAAGTGCTGTCTAGGAATGTGAGTTGATCTAGTAGTACTGTAGCATACACATGAAATATAAAAAAATAATTAAAAAAAACATGATCCCAGGAAAAATTAATAAATCCAGTTTTTGTGATAAACATTAAACAACGTTTTTTTATATATTTTTCTGAAAAATGTATTTCCGTTACAATAACATCGTACCGTATCGTCGAAAGAAGACAAAAAACAATTCTTTTGTATTATATATCTGTCGCGATCCCTCACCTGCGCTTGCGGTGATAAGCGTCCCTTTGTTACCCGACTACTTTTTGCTCAGTCACTCATTTCCTGAATTCCCAGGAAAAAAAAACTGTCAAACAATCGGTAGTTGCGCGCACACTATGTGCTTGGTCTGGTTTATTGGGCACAAAGACGTGATTAGGTGTCCTGCTTTATCCCTAGATACAATAATAATCGATACCTAACGATGAAGACGATTAATCAATATTATTGTCTTAGTTTTGTTAACTGACTAATTAGTTGTATTATTATAATAATTTATTCAATGCCAATCACTAAATACAACTAATTAGTCAGTTAACAAAACGAATACAATAATATTGAATTTATTTATTAATCGTCTTCATCGTTATCGATGAACTGTTTGATACCTAACAATTATGTACTACAACATCAAAATACAAAATTATAATTGAACGCACAATAACTGTTTAATAGTTGATTTTGTACATTTGTTGCTATTAAGTTCATTTTTTCCAATAAAAATATTCACAACAAGAGACTGTTTTTCTTTGGACTCCTGGGATAGATTTTATGCGCTTTGAAATACAGATTAGTGGTGGTCTGAGGAACAAAATGCTCTATGTGAGTATTCTAGGCAGCTCTTGGTCCAACTTCCATACAAAATTAGGCAATGTCCTTTGATTGCCATAAAAAAAGGTTATATATAGTGGGTCAATCCTAAAAGCTTCAGCATAAGCTTTTTCAGCTTGATGTTGGTGCTCAGCTAATTCAGCGGAAAAATCTACTTTGCGGTCTTCATATTTTAATTTGACAATACACGATTTAGCAACTAATGAGGCTACATGCTACATGTGGGACGAGACTGTAGGAGCTCGAGGAGCAAACCAAATTGCGTCATGTTTGTGGCACTTCTGCAACAGTTTGCCATCGGAAGTCAAAGAACTGATTTTGTATTCCGACACTTATGGTGGCCAAAACAAAAACAATGTAGTGGCGATGATGTTCATGTTTTTGCTTAATAATCATCCGACGCTGCAAAAGATAAACCACAAATTCCTCCTCAGTGGGCACACACATATGGAGTGTGACTCTGACCACGCGAAAAACTAAAAAGAGAACATAAATGTGAATCAATCATTTATATGATTGGGTGCAGATGGTGAGGACTTGCAAAGTGCAGAAGCCATTCAAGGTCGTGGTGATGACGGTAAATGATTTCTTGGAATTTACCGAACTAAAATCCAAGAACGGACCCTTTACTCTCAAAAAACTGAATGATTCGGGAGAAAAAAATTTAGTGGCAACCTATTAAATGGCTGTAATATGATAAAAGCAGCGTAGGAAAAATGTATTTTAAGAAAACCCTGGATCGCGAACCCCCTTTCAAGTTAATCCACAATAGATATCTTTCCCTTGAGCCAAGTCTCCAAGGAGGCTTTGCCAATCAGCGCAGAGAACACAAAGGATTTGATGGACATGATTGACCTGATTGATGATTCTTTCAAGGAATTTTATATTAAAATAAAAACTATTGGTGATGTCTCCGCATCTAATGATCCAGATTTGGACGAGGACAACCCAGATGAAGACGATTTTGAGGTCCAATGAAATATGAACGGTACTGTGGTAAGATACGGTACAGATACGTCAGGTACACAGATACAAGTATGTATACTTGTATCTTGCATACTTGTATCTTATACTTGTATCTTGTACACAGATACAAGTATGTATACCTGACGTATCTGTTAACTTAAAATATTATTAACGTTATTATTTCTTTATTCTTTTCTTTCTTTATTATGTATGTGTCCGTTGTTTGGCCCAATAAAACAATTTACTATTAATTAAATTTTTTATTTATAAAATATTTACTTTTTACGGAAGCAACAACTTGACAACTCGATTATTTTTTTAATACAACTTACGTTCTTATGTTGGCAACTAAACATATTCATTTAATATCAAAGTTTTTTCTAACCAACATTTATTGATAACTATACGTAGTACATTTAGAGTTCAGAACTTAGTTGGCAGTAACTGGACATCTCAATATATCACGATTTAAACAGAAATACTTCGGTTTGCTATAACTTGACATCTCAATTTGTCAAATAAAAGAGAAAACTTTTAAGTGTATACGTTGAGATATCAATTATGGAATAATATTTTGGTTACTGGGTATATGTTGATACGAAATATCAATGTTCGTTCACAAAAACATGTGAATCGTTAATTTGACATGTTGTGTTGTCAGGTAAAACACGTAAAAATGTGAGATGTCAACATAATACCATAGTCGATTGCTCCAAAAGTTATTGATTTTGAGCTGTCAATTTTTCATATAAATTCCTAATGCGTAGAACGTACGGATATAGCCTATAACCTTCCTCGATAAATGGACTATCCAACACAAAAAGACAATTTCAACCAGTAGTTCCTGAGATTAGCGCGTTCAAACAAACAAACAAACTCTTCAGCTTTATAATATTAGTATAGATTTAGAAGGGTGCCTGTAACATTGATAGAGAAAACTGTAGATTTTGGGTATTTCTTTTTGAACTTCTGTCAACAAGGTGTCCCTGTTTACGGAATTAAAGGCATTCTTTATGTCAACCTTGAGGATGACTTCCCCTTTATTGCTATTGAGGTAATTGGATAGTGCATGTACCGCAGCCTCGCAGCCCCCTTTGCCCCGAAGCCTAGCTGTAGGGGCTGGAATTTGCTGGCCAGTGATTCACTGTAGAAAGCACAGCAAATTTTGGCTGCGATACGCCGATAAGTGAATCCTACGGCAATGGGACGAATGCCGCCATCCTTCTTGCGTAGGTTTGCCCCATACAAGATATCAATGACGGCTTCGTTCACATTGCCGGAGAGCCTGAACATAAGTAATAAGTCCTTCAGATGTTGAGGTGTCAGGCCGTCGAGGCCGCCAGCGGAACCACTTCGAAAGGAGCACACGGCGGCACCTACTTGTTGAGCTATAATTTCAAGTGAGTTGTATTCCGGATCGGGGGGGTCAGGGAAGGAGAGGTCATGTGCAGGGGTGGGGTGTTTGCTCTCCAGAGCTGTAAGTGTCTCTGGAGAGTACGGCGCAACCACATCGCTGCTGAAGATGATCCTAGCTGCGCCTCTTATATCACCCTCGCCTAGTTTAGACTCCACATGGTGCAATAGACCTCTTTGGGGGAGGTGCGTTGTTAATTTAGGGTCGAAACTTTGGGCCGAAATGTTACAATTATCCTTAATTTGTGTTGTTAATGTTTTTTTATTTGCCAAATTTTTTTGCACATGTAGAATTCTAAACGGGTAGGTGAGTGATTGCTCCCAGGCATTGAGAGAGTTCTCTCTGGCAGCGAGACGGATACAACGCGCTAAACTTGAAGCCACGGATATCAGTTACCTATATGTTTCTGCAGTCGGGTTTTTAGTTTTATTCTGAGTGGTGAATGAAAATATGAACATACCCTCAACTCATCAAAATCCTTTCGTAATTACCGCAATGCACCTCACAAAGTGCCTAAGCCACAGCCACCTTACACAAACATAGTGGCGGATATACCAGCAGGCTGAATAGGCTTGAGCCTAGGGCGGCAGATATTAGATTTTTGTATTACCAGAATTGAGCAAAATCTATAAAAAAAATCACGCTAGACCAGATGCTGTCATATTTTAACTCAAATAGGATTTTACATCGTCACCAGTTTGGTTTCACGAAAGGTAGGTCGACGACAGACGAGGAAGTAAAACTCATCAGTCATATTTTAGAATCCTGGGAGAAGTCCCAGGATGCAATTGGCATCTTCTGTGACCTCTCAAAAGCGATTGACCCCGTCGACCACAATAAATTGATCTGTAAATTACACCACTAAGAATTCGTGGACAAGCTGCTGATCTTTTTTCTTATCTATCAAACAGGCAGCAAAAAGGAAATGTGCCTCAAGGTTCAATTCTCGCCCCTTTCTTATTTCTAGTTTATACAAAATGACCTTCCTTACATGATGGCTAGCTTATCGGATATAATACTAATCGCTGACGACACTTCTCTTATTTTTTAAATAGATAGATAAGATACAGATGTCTCACTACATGTCAGCGATAGTCTGGCTATTCTTTCGGAATGGTTCGCAGCTAATAATCTTTTACTTAATGCGAACAAAACGAAATGTATTAGGTTCTCATTACCAAATGTACCTCAAGTGGGTCTGAATCTAAAACTTGACGGCAAGAAACTATTTAGATGCAATTACAGAAACCATATTTTAAGGAATTACTTCAGATTCAAAATTACAATGGGGCGTCCACATCAGAACTTTTTCAGGTAGACTAAGTTCAGCTGCATAAGCAGTAAGAAAAATAAGGCAGTTGACTGATATAGCCACAGCTAGGTTAATATACTTTGCTTATTTCCACAGTATTATGTCTTATGGCGTTCTGCTGTGGTGATCGGCAGCTGACATATATTCAATTTTCATTTAACAGAAGAGGGCAAAACCCATTTTATAGATCACGCATCTATAAAATGGGTCGTCCCGAGTCTCTTAGAAACAAATTCAAAGAAATTGATATACTGACTCTGTCTTCTCTCTATATCTTTGAAAATATTTTGTATGAGGCGATTTCCATAATACAAATGCACGTAGTAGACATTCAGTCATTTCTTATATACAGTATCCGCTTTTGTAACAAGTTGCCAAAGTCGGTTACAGAACTTAGCGATGGAAAGTTCAAAACCTACATCAAACGTGTCCTTATCAAAAAAGTATATTATAATATTAAAGACTACGTTGAAGACAAAGCAGTTTGGCAATCATTCCTTCTGCACATGTGGCTTCCCTGGTACCTTATAAACGGCATAATTATGTAAGAGTCTATTAACTGCTCCCAAATTACCATGTTTATTTCCTTTACATTCATCCTTGATATAATCATTGTATTTGACATTATATACCCCCAATTTAATTTCAATTACTTCTTCCAAAAAGGGGCAAAAAGGGGGCTACTGGATATCTCCGCCTTATTAGATCCGATAACGATGGTTCTTTTTTTATTTGACAGTTGGTAACTTTAAGTACCTAGGTCTTAAAAAAATTGGTGAAGATCTGATGAGGATCTTCGGCATGATGAGCAGAATAGCGTCTCAAAATGCAGTCAACGCCTCACTATTTATTAAAACCTATTTGTTAATTTTTCTAGCTGGCCTACAAACTTTTACTCATAATTTTTCTTGTAGTCAACAAGGAACCGATATAATAATAATAATAATAATGGACTGGCAACACCGTGTCAACATCTCATTTTCGAGTTTAAACAACGATATTAATTTTAACGCATTTTCGCAAGAGTTTTCTATTTACATCTACAATCTGAAACCGGAAAATCGTAAAAAATCCAAGAAAGAGAATAATTCAACAAAATGTAATAGAATTTTATTAAAACTGCCGAATCGGAGGTGACATGACAGATGTCACCTCCGACACCAATGAACCGGAGCAACGAACAAAATACTTAATACGAAAATGAAGACAATATGTTGACGAGATCGGCCGCACGACGAGCACGCCCACCATCTCCGGACTCGTCACTCAGCTCCGCGCCGCCGCCGGTACCCAGCCCAACTGTGACTGCTGTGACGACACCGGCCGCGGCAGTAGCGTCGAGCTCGAGCAACGAGTATTTCTCCCCGCCCACGACGCCACCACCTGCTCGTCGACGGGGAGGACGCCGGCCGCCGGACGGCTTAGGACCTCGAGGCCCACCGGCCTCTGATAGGGTCCCAGCTCCCGGCGGAAGTGTGCAGCGCATGAGATGGACACGACCCATCAATGAGAATGTCATGCGCTCATACTACGGGGCTACAGAGAGGGGAAACAATCTGACCGCGTACCGTGTTCGGATGCTCTCTCTGTTTCAGGTGCTTGAGCCGGCTGTCAACGTTTCGGCACAACGACTGTCGGATCAGGTGCGGGTCATCCAGCGTAATCATATGTTGGATGATACTGTACTTGATCGCCTGCGAAATGAAATGCAGAGTAGCCATGTCATCGCTCCCCCGCCGCAGACTGTTATAGTACCAGCACCGGTCACTACAAGTCAAGCCGACGAGGGGATTGATGACAGGGCTACAAACGTAAGTACCCAGTGCAATGATGAATTGAGGAGTGCTTTGGAGGGTGCGATTCGTGAATATCGGCTCATGCCGCCCGAACTTAGGCCACGCTTACCTCGTTTGCCCATGCATAACAAAAACAGGGCGCTGATAGCGGCTCTGGATTCGCAGTTGTCAAACTATTTTGAGGACTGCGAAGACCTCACCGATACTCACTCGATTCTGTACTGTGCGGCTGTAGCGGCATGTCGTTTAGCTCATGTCAAATTTGCAAATGAATCTAGAGCTACACGACCGAAATCAGCCGTACCAGCTTGGCAGTGCAGAATTGAGCGCCGTATTGGTGGGGCCAGAGCGCTCATCGGCAAACTAATCTGCTTCAGGGAGGGCAATACTCGCCCTAGAGTGATGCGCTTTGTGAGGCGGGCGTTCTCAGGTACTGATATCAGACCTGAAGACTATATAGCCCGTGTCACAGAGCGCATAGACTTCCTGAAGCAGAAAGTGTATGCCTGGGCAAACCGTATCCGTAGGTATAAGCGGCGAGCGGACCGATACACTCAGAACCGCACCTTCCAGAGTGATGAAAGGTGGGTATATAGGGCTTGGGAGCAACCGGACCAAAGTGTGGCTGACACGCGCCTGCCGGATGATGATGCCATGTGCACTTTCTGGCGCAGTATCTTACATCCATTTTGAGAGCTAAAATTAATAAACATATAGACACGAACTCCATCATGTCTGCCTCTCAAAATGGATGTAGGAACGGGTCCCGCGGTACTAAGGAGCTACTCCTCATTGATATGGCCATTAGCCAACAGGTTCGTCGTTCCCGAAAGGATCTATCGACATGTTGGATAGACTATAAGAAGGCCTATGATTCGGTGCCACATACATGGCTCATGAGGGTGCTGGAGTTGTATAAAGTAGATGCAACTTTACGCACCTTCCTGATGTCATGTATGGGGCAATGGAGGACGGTCCTTCGCTATCCAGGATGTCGAAATATCCAAAGGAACAGCGAACCGATAAGGATCGAGCGAGGTATATTTCAGGGCGATAGTTTGAGTCCACTCTGGTTCTGCTTGGCCCTGAATCCTCTAAGCACACTGCTGGAGGACTCAGGTCTAGGCTATCGGCTGAGGAGAGGTGGTCAGGTTATATCTCACCTCCTCTACATGGATGACCTAAAACTCTTTGCCCCCAACAATTTACAACTGATGGAGCTACTGAAAGTAACTGAAACTTTCAGTAGAGCCATCAGGATGGAATTTGGTGTGGACGAATGTGCGGTCATGCATGTAAAGCGAGGGGAGATTGTGGAATCCGCAGGGATCCAACTCTCGGATTCCATATACCTTAGAGCCCTCTCCGCATCCGAAACCTATAAGTATTTGGGTATGTCGGAAGCGTTAGGCATCAATGTTACTGACATGAAGCAATCGTTGAAGGAGCGCTTCTTTGGCCGCCTGAAGAAAGTGTTTAATAGTCTTCTATCAGGCGGAAACAAGGTGCGCGCCTTCAACGGTTGGGTCATGCCGGTTTTGATGGACTCTTTCGGCATACTCAAATGGACTCAGACCGAACTTGACGCCCTGGATAGGAGGGTCCGTACGCTGCTGACTGCATACCGAATGCATCACCCGCGGTCATCGGTAATGAGACTGTATATCCCGCTAAGACCCTCCACAATCGCGAGATATGCAGTCTCAGGGAATATTTCCTAGAAGCCGACGTGGGGATGCATCGAGATGTGGTCGCGGTGGACAAGGGCCTCACCCCGCTCTCCTTGGCGAAAGAGAACTGGCGCAAGCCTGTAGTGCTTGACACTAACGATCGCAGGAAGGTATGGCAGAGTAAGGAGCTTCACGGACGCTTTTTCCGGGCCCTACATGGACCCGATGTAGATCTACAAGCGTCCGTAGCCTGGCTGCGTTTCGGTGACCTCTTTGGGGAAACCGAAGGTTTTGTCTGTGCAATTATGGACGAAGTTATCATGACGAACAATTACCGGAGATTTATTGTGAAGGACGGAACGGTTGACATCTGTCGGGCATGCCACCGACCGGGAGAATCAATTCGACACATCATCTCCGGGTGTTCTCGTCTAGCTAACGGAGAGTACTTGCATAGACACAACCTTGTAGCCAGGACTATCCATCAGCAACTTGCTCTAAAGTATAGCCTTGTGGAATCGGAAGTGCCGTACTACAGGTACGTGCCCGACCCAGTTCTCGAAAATGGAAATATCACATTGTACTGGGATCGATCCATCATCACTGACAGGACTATTGTTGCCAATAAGCCTGATATAGTGGTGGTGGATTGAACAGAGCGGCGCGCAATGATCATTGACATAACGGTCCCGCATGACGAGAACCTCGTGAAGGCCGAGAAAGATAAACAAATCAAGTATCTTGACTTGGCTCACGAGGTTGTCGACATGTGGGATGTGGACTCTGCGATCATTGTGCCGATAGTCGTATCAGCCAATGGCTTAATTGCCAAGAGCCTCGACCAACATCTACGGAGGCTCTCGTTAGGCAGCTGGATTAAGGGCTTGATTCAGAAAGCGGTACTTCTGGACACGGCCCGTATTGTTAGAAGGTTCCTCTCTCTGGAGCCCTGACCGCCGGTAGCTTGGACCCTGTTCCCGATACCGGTGGGCTACTATTTTTTATATTTTTAAATGTTTTTATATTCTAATATTTAAAAATGTAATTTATATGTAACTTTATGAAATAAAAGGAATAATAATAATGGACGAAGATAACATGACGAACAATTACCGGAGATTTATTGTGAAGGACGGAACGGTTGACATCTGTCGGGCATGCCACCGACCGGGAGAATCAATTCGACACATCATCTTCGGGTGTGGAGGGAGGTACCCTACAAAAAAAATCATACTACATATTTTTTTTGTAGGGTACCTCCCTCCCTACACGTAAAGTGGGGATGATTATTTTTTCTCAAATGACCCATGTTATGGATCCTTTTGCGAGGATCCATTTGCGAAATATTAAAGCTTTAAACTGCTAATTTTTGTTAGAGTCAAGTGTCCCTGCCAGCTAAATGGATGTTCTTGGATAATTAAATGTGAAAAAAATCACGGTAGTATACTTAACGAAGTTAAAAGGAAAACTATCACAGCTAACTATGCTTTACAAGTTAACGGGTATTAACTTATATTTGCAGTTGGAATGTATGGGAGAGCATTTTTTTCAACAACAACGTTAAAAGTTGATGCTTGGGATAAATAATTCATCCCAACTATGGAACTTCACTGTGCGTGGTTCGACACGCACTTGGCCGGTTTGATTAAATTCGAATTTGACGTATTGATATGTCATATTTTTTGACAGGAAAAGTACATACCTACGTCAAATCATAAAGAGCATTTTATTTGTGTGATACGAAACGAACGACCGTTGTACACCGAATCTCTGAATACGTTTTTCTCCGTGTTCCGGTGATATCGCATTGAAATTCTAACAAGTTCGGATTGTTTGTTTACGTATACGTACGACTAAACCGCACCGCGGCAGCAACATGCGGCGTTTGCAGGACACTGCTGCGTTCTAGTGTGGACTAAACCGACGAATGTTTGCGTGGCAGTAGATACTGCGCGGCATATCCGAGCGAGACACGCCGCGCACTTCACTTGGCATGAAAGCGACTGCGTGTGTCGTAGCTCTACTTATAATTCGTCCAAACACAATTACTGACGAATATTTTCTAGAAATCTTTGTGCGCTGCAGGTAAACAGAAGCGTTCGCGCATGGCAGTCGTCCAAATGCAGCTCGGCAGCCACACACGATTGCTGCTCAATGTACAAAACTTTACACGCAATGTTTTTGCCTGTTCAAAAAAGTTAATTCATCGGGTGTAGGGTCTCTCCAAAGTTTCGAACTACTTTGAACGGACCCGTACCTCTACGTAGACGGACTTAGGCACTACCTACCTTGATACCTTAATTCACAAATAAACTCTGGATTCCGCACAGACCCCACGTGTGATTATTTTGGCGCGACTAGCTAAAGGTTAATCGTTGCAAAAAAGTTTGTGCTCGCGAGGTCTACTGTTCGCAGAACTAGGTACTAGGTGTTAGTAACGATTAAAGTTTATTCTTCAATTTGTCAACCGTTATAGTCGGGTTGGAAAACCGATGTGAAATCATGTGTTTTACTTATTTTGATTTTCTCGATAAGTGTTTGATGTACCTACTTAATCTTTTTTATTTTGCTACCTTTAGTTTATTATTAATGTAAATCGTTTTTTTTCAGGAATTCCCAAAAACTTTTGTTTAACATTTTAATAATAAAAATGAATGGGAGAATCGATAACTTTCCGATTAAGTCAATCACTAGCGTATAACGAAAATAAATGGCTTTTGCACAGTACAACGATAGCGAGCGATGTTTTCGTGTGAGTGAGTTGTACGATGCATGGTAAATGCACGCTGTTTTTGATGAGATAGACACGTTTTTTGAGTTAAAAAAGTCGAGTGATTTAGCAGACGTGCGCAGCGGTGCGCGGCTCCGCGCCGCTTTGTCGTGGTGCCAGAGAAGGTGCCGGATTCCTGACTGCGGTGGCTTGTCACACCAAGCTGTCACATACCATTTGGAGTTCACCGTCTTTTGATCCTCTAGCACGATAGCAGCAATATGACCCGTTATGCAGAAAAACGAGGCGACCATTTGTTTCTGTGTGCTTCGTGCACGGCGATATTTCCTTGACGTTGGCTCATCTTCAAAGCACCATACAGTCGACTGTCGCTTTTTTTCAGGATCATAGTTATATAGCCATGTTTCGTCACCAGTCAGTTTACACGTCACACTTTTTTTTTTCGCCGGCGTCGAATTTATCTATCATGAATAGGCAACATTCCACCCGACGGTATTTCTGCTCATCGGTAAGTTTGTGCGGAACCATCTTGAACAAAAAAGTTGGTCGTGAATTATAGTTTGTATTGCTGCTGATCCAATTCTTAGTTCTTGCTCCAGATCTACATAGGTAATTCTTCGATTTTCGCTAATAAGTTTTTCGATTGCACGAACGTTTCCTTGTGTGATCGCGGTTGGCGGCCGACCTGTCTTCGTCGTCATCTTCGAGACAACCCCGTCCTCTTTTAAACTCAGCAAACTAAATACCTACGGAGCTTGGAAGAACCCGCCCTTAAGTTTGTTTTTGGGATAAATTCAACCCAACCACGGAATCCTTGATTGTGCGTGGTCCGACACGCACTTGGCCGGTTTTTTTTATTACTCAAGTTGGTGTTCCAAGTACACACGGCTACAAATCAAGCTATACATTTCCAGTATAAGCTCACCTCGCATTGTACGGAAATCCTATACAATGCGAGATCAGCATAAACTGGAAAAGTATACCTTGATGTGTATCCGTGTGTACAAGCTAGCTCGATGACGGTCATATTATTTAACGAGAAAAATTGTACTTAACAATATATTTAATAATGTGGACCACTGTAGGGAAGACTCACCCTAAGAGTGTTTCGTTATCCCCTCTCTCCGCTATGTATTTAGGTTCCGCAAATGTCGTGACTTTTCAACCACAACCTACAAGTACCGTACCCCACACGACTATACGGCTGTTTGCGTGCCGCGTGTACGCGTGCGCATGTCCTGAAATACGCCGAAAATAACTACAAACATGTTTACTGACCATTTTCATTCAACTGTTCAAACAATCGCAAATAGTGGATGTAAGTTATGTTCTCTTTCGATGATCGCTCTGCTCTTTTGATAAAGTTTAAAAATGTGTTAGTAGACTATTATTACAATATTATTATACAATCAAATCTTCTAATACAAGCAAATCTTTGCTTTAATTAATTTTTAATTTAGCTTTTATTTCCTGCTTTTTCAATATTATATTATATTACTAGTAGACATGCTAAGATCGACACGTGACTCCCCGTAATCTGCGTAGCTGTACCTACATATGTTTGCCACAGTGAAGCTAGTTACTAATTTAGTCTCATTTCTCATTCCTACTCCATCATCAGAGTCATGATCACCATCCGTCTGTAACCTATTTTTTGAGACCTTTCCAAAGAGCCCAAACACGATACCTCTGCTGTAAGTTGGTGAGGGAGTTGGTTATCCTGCAACCAGGTAATGCTGCAGCATCAGTTCAAGGTTACTATATTCTTCTAATATCATTGAAAAACAGAATTCTAAATTTAAAAAAAAACAAAACACAACAGAATCGGTTCAGCCGTGTGGCAGCTACGATGGACCAGACAGACACACAGATAAACACGTTAAACTTATAACACCCTTCTTTTTCAGTCGGGGGTTAAAACATTGACTTTACGTACTGACTATACCCACGATACATATAGGTAAGTATATGTAGCGTTGCCAAACGGCGGCGTTGCGAGACGGGAGTAACCCGCTCGCTCCAGCCGCGCTATATTTATCCCATGGACTATATTGGACAATGAAATCGTCGCGATCCAGTGCAGGGACTAGGGAGCTATGCGGTGCATGCAATCACGGCCAATTACTGTCAGCGGTGGAGTTATTCTTAGATGTTATTCGCGGATGAAGATTATTTGCGACGGAACTACGCCGCTGCATACGAGTACAATGTCTTACTGTCCATGCCAATACGCGACTGAACTCTTACCGCACTCCGCAGTTTCTCTACAAGTGTCGCAGAAGGCAACTAGCAAGAGTAGCAATTGCTACGGGCCCCGCGCAAAGAGGGGCCCCGCGTACCCAGACGGGTTTACCAATGTTTTCCATAATTTCATATGCCATAATTTTATATACCATAATTTCCTTAGACATAACGCTTCAGTTGGTATTGTCTTGTTTGCCATAATTTCATTTGCCATCATATTGTTTTCCATAATCGTCCTCAGTCATAATATTTACTTGCCCATATTATCATTAGTACTATTATCGTTTGTCATATTAACTTATTAGTCATAACTTTTATTTGCCATGATATTAGTTGCCATAATACCATGTGTCATAATCATTACTTTCAAGCGTTTATTGTTTTGAAAAAAAAAAATGGTAGGGAGTACCTATTTTTTGTATAGCCCTAGCTATGTATAGATTTTTAGTCCTAAAAAAATAGCAAATAATTTGGTTTTAGTGACAGAAACGCATCGCTGTAAATCCGACTCCACGCAGTCTGTTATGCCCTACCCATAGAGTGTAATTTATTGTGTATTTAATCGCGTAGGCGCGGTGGGGCGAAGCGGGCCGCGAGTTGAGGAGCAGGTGGTTGTAACGCTCGCCACTGCAGCTGAGACGAAGCTGCGGTGGTGAGCGTTTAACCATCTGCGACTATAAGCTCGCGTGGGACCGCCGGCGCCGGAGCCCCGCAGCGCCGGAGCCGTGACAGAAACCATGGCTGCTGCATGCTTTTTTTTTTTCTGCATGGTGCCTTTTGTTCGTGCAACTTTTTTCCATGAATATGTTAATAGCAAAATCATTAGTTTAACATAACAACAAAATTGCAGGCGCTTGTACTGAACTGAGCATTGTTGTGATAATATGGGCAAATTAATATTATGACTAATGAAATTATGGAAAATGATTTTATGTCATTTGACGATTATGGCAACTGAAGCGTTATGTCTAATGAAATTATGGCATATGAAATTATGGTATATAACATTATGGCATATGAAATTATGGCAAACATTAGTAAACCCATCATTTTGAACAACTTTTTCTATGGGACCAACCATGAAATCGCGAAAAAAAAATCTGCTGTTCCATACATTTGTGTTCACTGTAATCGACAAAATGTATGGAACAGCTGATTTTTTTTTTCCCTTTTCGGGTTTAGTATAAAGAAAAAATAATGTTGTAGATTATTTACATATTATAATCTGTAGAATCTTGGTATAACAGGCGGGAAACAACAAAAGTTACACTATATTTCAGGTTATTGGTTTGTTATAATGTTATGCGTTTTTGCAGGCGGGTTTTTTGTTTTTAAATAATTTGTTTTATTTCAATCTTTTTAGTTTTATTAATTTATATATTTGGAATTAACTTATTACTAGCTTTTATTTGATACCAATAATGTAATTTATTTTTAAAAAAAACCTTCCCCTCCCTTTTTTTTGTATGCAGATGAAATAGGTATATACAAAAATTATAGCCTATGTCACTCCCACATTTAAGACGAACCTAACGACACCTCGTATATAAAATCCATCAAGCCGCTTAGGCTACAGAGCGTGCCAAAGAAATAGACATACATACATACATACATACTCTCGAAAAACATTACCCTCCTTCTGGGGCAGTCAGGTAATTAGATAAAGTTAATTATAAAACAGAGATACGTGCTCGTAGGTACTTACTATTTGTGGCTACCAACGATGATGGTCGTGGCGAAGTTCAGCTCGCACGCCATGCATCCCAACTATCCGCAGCAACCAGTACGAATACTTCATCACCTGGCACCGCTCGCTGCAGCGCTGCGGCATCAGCCAACCACGATCATTACCTTACCAGGGATGACATAACAAATAATCAATGAGCGGGCCGGACGCCGTTACAAGTAGCAGTTAACATAATGATGATGGAGCCGGAAGGCCGCGCGAGTCGCGTGACATTTGGCCGCAGTCAGCAGAATGCTGATGAGTCGGAGACATTTGGAGAAGGACGTTACCTGTGACTTGTTTGTGACTCGTGTGTATAAATAAACACACCATAACAGGCGAACGTCAGCCACTTCGCTTACGGAAGTGTCAGTGTTTCTAACATCACATCTCTCCTCTCCTAGGAACAGAAATGTCCATACATTCTTATCACTAAATAATCGTAGCCGCGCTATTAATCACGAGGCCTTGAGACGGCTTGATTAAACTCAAATGACATTAATTGTTTTGCAGAGAAAGGCTCGGAAATCGTTACAGATGTTCTATGAAATTTAATCGTTTCAAATTCACAAACAGAAATAGAATAATCATACATAATAGAGATAAACGAATATGTACATAAGCACAAATTAGCGTAATCACATGAAAATTAGCTTTTTGACATGCGTATGATTGTGCATTGTGAAGTAATGCGTGCACAAACAACTACATCAGCGGCTGACGACCGAATTTTTATTCATGATTTACTTACCACTTTGTCGGCGTGATTAATATTTATATCCTTACCACATAACAGCTTTCTAGTACTTAGAGTCTCTGAGCTATGCCGCGGACAGAGACAGACATGGCGAAACTATAAGGTTTCCGTTTTTTCCTATTGAGGTACGGAACCCTAAAAATCACTCATTATTGGACCTAGTGTTAAGCCTTGAGGTACACCTAACAGAACTGGTCACCTCGGTTTGTATTGCCATCTACGCACTCGTATCCTATTACCTTAGATTATTACGTAACATTACATCTATAACGTGATAACATGTAACGAAGAGCTGTTTTTGGGCACCGCCCGCCGCCGCCGCCGCGCCGCACGGTGGGCTGGAAATCGACTTTCATAGACTTAGGGATATCAATTTAAGGGTGTCGCTTTTTTTGGTGGGAACTGCTTCTACCAACCATTTCCATGCTCTAATAAGTCGAAAATGTTAAATTAGCGTATAAAGGAATGAGTTAAATTTTTTTTGCGAAAAATTTGTATTAACTCGCATAAAATATCCGATTTTCTTTGGAACTGCAAGTCAAACCGTAATGTCCTTACAGGGGGTCTGAGTACTAATTCTATGTGATTTTTTGACATACCACACATAACGGTCCCTGCCGCAGTTTTTTTTTTTAATTATGTAAAAAAAAAAAAAATTGGAAAAAAAAAAAAAAAAAAAACGAAAATTATTCATTTTATTCATCAAGTCAACAAACTAAGTACTAATTAGCTACTATTATCTTCCTGGCCTAATTAAAGACTAGCATTCAACAATACAAATCTATATAAAGGATGAACTCAACCTTCTGATTGATATTGTAAAGCAAGGCTCAGGGACAACAAATGACGGGAATACAGCAAGAAGATTCTTCGAATCTCCCGCTAAAACGCGCTTATTAGAGCATGGAAATTGTTGGTAGAAGCAGTTCCCACCAAAAAAACGACACCCTTGAATTGATATCCCTAAGTCTATGAAAGTCGATTTTCAGCCCACCGTGCGCCGCCGTAACAACGTAGTTTGCGTAAGCTCATGTTGTACGCCTTGTTGTCCAAGGTTACGTATTATAATACGTAACCTTGGACAACAAGGCGTACAACATGAGCTACAACATACCTAAGTTTATTCTAACTATTTTCACGATAACTACGGTCAAAAGACCTACCGTTTAAAATTCCTAAAGATCGTTTCACCGATTTTTGTAATAACTAATGAACGAAATCCATACTTAAAAGAGAATTCATCTACGGTTTATTCAACTACAATTAATTCACCTAAGGTTAGTTAAACTAACGGACGATTGACCTACTGTTGATTTAAGTGTGGTTTATTTTCATTTGCCATATTTTCGCTGGGCTGGGGTGATGGACAATTTGTTTTTCCGACTCCCTGGCAGCCGAGCGTAGTCCGAAGGCCGGCGGAGCGAGGGCAACAGAAGATATGGCGGCAGTATTTTTTTTATTGCGAGCGCACCGTGTGTTAGTTCTTCAGTTTAATCAACCTTAGGTGAATTAATTATAGTTGAATAAAACGTAGAGGAATTTCGCTCATTAGTTATTACAATTAATTTTTTTTTTAACTCGACTGCCCTGCTAATAAACGAAGTAAAACGTAAAAACAAGTTGATAAAATTGTCATTGCAGTCGGGGGACCGTTCTGTGGAACACTTTTTAATCTAAGAGGTCCCCCGAATGCAATGAAAATTGTATCATAAAGAAAGTCACATACATACAAACATACATAAATTAACCCTGAAAACATTACACTCCTCTTTGGGCAATCGTGTAAAAATCGGTGAAACGGTCTTTAGGTATTTTAAACGGTAGGTGTTTTGAACGTAGTTATCTTGAAAATTGTTAGAATAAACTTAGGTATTTGTAATACGTAACCAACTATTTTAGTTTAATCAAAATAAAGTTGTTGAGTCGACCAATATGCGTTAATCAATCTTTCAATCATTTATTTGCAACGAATTTAGGTTGGGTACATTAAAATACAGGTGGAGTAGATGGGAGGGTGGCGGACTCGTGGTCACACCAGGTTGTAACACCAGTGTGACTAACAGCAATGATTCTGCTGGAGTCCGGACTCGTGGTCACACCGCTAATATTTCTACACCGGTTTACTAATGTTAAGCATAAAATAAATTGTCATAATTTACATTGGCATAACGAAATTCAGCATAATGATCATTACGCATTATATTATTAGGACATAAATGTTTTGCCATAAATACTGTTGGCATAATAATAATGCAGCATAACGTTCTATAGCATAAAGGCCCGAGCAGACAGGCGCGATATCGCAGGCGCGACAGGCAGCGGTACCTTTGTCGACAAAGGCACCGCTGCCTGTCGCGCCTGCGATATCGCGCCTGTTTGTTCGAGCCTTAATGGTATAAACGCATAATGATATTTACACATAATGTTCTTTGGAATAAAAATAATAAATCCAAATATAACTCACTCCTTTGGTTTTATATTTTTGGTTTATGCCACCAACTTTCGAAATTCTAAGTTATTTTACACTATGTCGTGTTTTTATTTCTTTGCTTTTTAGTGGGTCAGTTTGTAATTTATCTAAGTTACAATAGCCTAATGTCAACTGGTCACCACCATTACAAAATATTGCTTTTTCCGATGCAGGGACGTTAATCGTTGAGGAGTTCTCCCAGTACTTCACCATCAGCTCAGCTTCACCATAACCATTGTGATGAGCATAAATTACTTGGCAACCATAAAGTAATCCAATCGCAACCTGTGGAATGCTTATTATTGAGTAGTTCCGGTGGCGAACTGTGGTCTTCATCATCAGTTCCACTTCACCAAATGGTGCTTTCTGAGACTACTGCACGAGTTATTATAAAAAATAGAATATTGCAAATCCGTTTATATACGACGTATGCCCGAAAAAACATTAAAAAAAACCTCCGAATTGATAACCTCCTTCTCTTAGTCGGTTAAAAAACAAACATGTTCGCGGCTCAGGGGTGGCCCAAGGGCCACCCCCGCCGCGCCTTAACCTAATCCAATAGAGTAATTCCCAAATTATAATAAATAATGTTTATATTATATTTATTGCTTACGATTAAAAGACGAATATATAAATTATGCCTTACAAAATGATAGCAACTCCAAATTATGCTTAAACAAATTAGACCAAATGACAGTTATGCTAACCTTAGCATTATGCCAAGGTATTATTTACCACAGTATTATTATGCTAAAAAAAGTTATGAGAAAACGTTATGCCAAACAATATTATGGCAAAAAAATTATGCCAAGAGGGGGATTCCCTTCTACACCATGTACCACTTGTCATTTTCAACGAGTTATTCCATTCTAATACCAAAAACGAATACCACTGGTATTTGTTGGAACTCATATTTATTTTCTATTCCGAACCGATACCACTCTTTAAATAATTGTAATGTGCAAACGAATACCAACAACTTGAATTTGGTATAGTCAGCTCCGTCAAACCTAATCAAATTTAAATTATTTTCTAATACTTTTATGTGATCGTAATAAAATACTATCCAAATACACTTCATTCCAATATTTTTACAAAGGTATAGGTAAGAGTAGTTTAAGTGAATCATCTTACTACTTTTTTTGGGGTATTTACAGGAAAGCAGAAATAAACTGGAACTAGGTGCTTATAATGGTAAAAATACAGGTTTTGAAATTGAATCATTTGTTGTTTTGAAAAGTACCAAGGTGACAGAAATTAAAATAAAATAGGCGCTTAAACGATCTCACTAAGTTGCACAACAACCAACGATTAAATACAGAGAGGAATATAAAGTATTCGTTATTATTCACTATAACTATAGAAGTCTTAAAACTGTACTCCATACCTTACCGATAACTGTAAATTCCTATACCTGTTATACCTATCAGGAAAACAGAAATTAACAGTTAAAAAACCCCTGTTATTCTGGTAGGCGTCTTTCGGAAAAGCCCCTGAAGTCTATAAAGCCCCCATACTTATAAAAAAATTGTCATCTTTCATTATCACTAAATATTTTGTTCTTGAAGTTTCCCGTTCACATTTTCGAAAAATTAAATTACATTCAAAGCATTTTTACTGACTGTACCTTATATCTTCGAACTTGTTTTGGTATTGGTTTAAACTATGGTATCCGTTCGGAATAGAAAATAAATACGAGTTGAAACATATACCAGTGGTATTAGTTTTTGATATTAGAATGGAATGACTCTTTTCAACTAGTGCGGTGAGATAAATATTTGTTTCAATAAGTCTTCATTTAAAACTTATTGTGAGAATCGTTAGTTTATAATCTATCGGTATTATTTCCGTTAGATTATAAATTATTGACGAAAAATTGTGAACTGGGTGAAATTTAGGTTAGAACTGTGACCTACCTTGCGCGAGCCGAGCGAGCGTAGCGAGCGGTGCCGCGGCAGCGGCCGGGCGAGCACTACTTCCCAAGTTGCTCACAGCTATCTAGCTATCCTGAGTCTCCCGGTTATTTAGTATTAGCGCAAGGTGCGTTACGTTGCAAGCAAGTTTTATACTAGTTCACATTTTGTCGCTTTCCCATGGATACTGTAATTATAAACTATTGAAAAATAATGCCCACATATAAAAAAATATCTATAAGAAAAAAAAGAAATTGTATCTACCTATATTTTTCACCGCACTATTAATTCAGTAGTACATGATGTAGAAATATTAGCGGTGTTACCACGAGTCCGGACTCCAGGAAAATCATTGCTGTTAGTCACACTGGTGTTACAACCTGGTGTGACCACGAGTCCGCACCCGCTCACCCATGTACGCGTTATGAACATAATATGTGAATCAACCGTAGTTATCTTGAAAATAGTTAGAATATTTCCTATTTTAAATGTGATTCAATCCAGCGCTCAGTATTAAACTGTAGGTATTTCGTACATAGTTGAAATATCCAATATCTTAAAAAAACATTAGATTAATCGTTCGTTAGTGCGATTTATTTTAGTTTAATCAACATTAAGTATGTTAAACAGTAGTTGAGTCGACCAATATACGTTATGAACATATCGCCGCTTCGCATTAAAAGTGTACAATTTCCAAAAATATTCGAAATTGAGTAAATACGCGGTAACGTGTGGTATCACCAGTATTTTTCTCTTAAATACTAACAAAAGTGCGTAGTTCAACAAACACTCGCTAGACGGCGCATTGGTTAGTTTTAAATTGGCCGAAGTGAGAACTTGTAGCGCGCGAATACTATATAACTTTTAGTTACGTTCAAACGACCGAGCAGTGCACTCGTTGTGTCTCTTCAAAAGTATACAAAAACGAAAATTTGACCCTAAGGTAAGTAAAATTCTACATATTTCATTAGTATAATACAATCTCAAAAATTATTCACTTATCGCCATAAATGTGTAGCAAAGTTCGAATCAATTCTCCCTTAAAAATTGTATAATTATGTAATTGTAGTTTTTGTGATAAAATATGAATACTGTCTTGATCTTTTTCATTAAAACTATGTTTTTGTTATTTTATAAATTATCTTATTTTTTGAGCCATTTGTTTTATTTGTTTAGTTTAGAGAATTTTGTGACAAGATAATCGGCACCATTAGACTACATGTATGCAACTTCGTTTCTTCAACGACATGTTCATGCACAGCTATCACCAAGTCTACGCATGTGAAATACCTAGGTGTGATTGTGGATGAAAAGCTAGGCTGGTCAGCATATAGACCTCTCTACAACGCGTATAAGGAAGCTTATTTGGGCATTTAAAAAATTTAGACTCGTGGCCGACTTCGAACTCCTACGCACTGTGTACTATGCGCTCATGCAGTCGGTCTTGGGATATTGTGTTACTGTATGGGGTGGTGGTTGCAAGACTTTTATGATTCACCTGGAAAGGGCTCAAAGATCTCTACTTAAAGTCATGACTTTCAGACCCTTTAGATTTCCCACTAGAGTCTTATATGAGAAGTGTGAAATTCTTACGGTAAGACAGAATTATATTTTAAAAGTGGTTAGCAATCAGCACAGTATTACACCTTATAATGCACAAAATAATAAGAACCGAGAGACGATTATCCCTGTTTATTATTATTATTTTTTAGTCTTTGACATTTCTCGGGACCCTGGGGTCCCGGCCCTTTGGAAGGCGTACGAGGGGCCGAAGCCAACTCGCAGAGGCCCCTTAGACAATTTTAAATGGAATGAGGCACCAACCGACGATTATCCCTATTCGCACTATGTAAGTGCAGCCAAGGACAACCCCCGGTTGGTGTAGGACTATTGCAAAACATGGAAACAAAGATATTGGGGCTATGGGTTTGGGTGGCTTAGTGAACTGGTTATATTGAACTTTGGAAAGGCTATGGCCCCTGCCTGATCAATGTTATGGTATACATGGATAAAATGGCAGGGGGTGACTTGCACACTCAATAATGGGCCCCCGAAAACAGTCGCTAGCACAAAGTGACGTAGCGACAAGGGGGCAACACTTCCTGAGGTGCTTGAGGAGTGGAGAGGTATTCCACGGCTTTCAGAACAATCCCAGAGCCCGGAAGATGGTCAAGATCCCTACGAGCACTTACTGGAATACTTCCTTCCTCCGAGCACGTTTGCTCTTACGAGTCTCCACTCAAGCCAGCCAATGAAGGCAAGAATGAGGTGGGAGCTCTGTTCCTCGTCAGTGTTCACTCCAGCTGGCCAATAAGGGCAAGCCAGAGGTGAGGAACAAGCTTTCTCCCGGGAGATCGGGTCCGTGGGGTCGCAACTGCCCAACAGCTCGCCACATGCTGCCCTGCGGGTTTTTGTATCTCTCTTGGTCTGGCTCCTCACTCTAGACCCGTTCCGGCAAAGTAAACTCTACCGGCACAGACCTAGAGTTCGGAGCGCGCAAGCCCCACCACGACGTCAACGTAGAGATACGGCGGTGGGGTTATTATTATTATTTCCATGTTCTGCAATAGTCCTACACCAACCGGGGGTTGTCCTTGGATGCACTTGCATAATGCAAACAGGGATAATCGTCGGTTGGTGCCTCATTCCTTTTGAAATTGTCTAGGGGCCTCTGCGAGTTGGCTTCGGCCCCTCGTACGCCTTCCAAAAGACCGGGACCCCATGGTCCCGAGATATGTAAACATAAACAATATAATAATAATAAATTAAATAGTCATGTTCAAATTAAATCGTAAAAATTAAGCAACATTTTATCTAGAATAGAATAGAATATATTTTATTGTAAAACATGAGTGACGAAACACATCAAATAATTTATGTGCGAGGTCTTAAAATAACAGGTGTACCGCGAGAACTCTAACAAACTAAATAAATTATATAAAGTTGTTCCGCAAGCCTTACCACGGCTTAGAAAGAGCACGGCTGCGCAGCGGCTCTCTATCTCGCTCGCTCCTATTGTTTCACCTACTTATGAGGATCGCTCGCTAGCTAAGAAAATCGCCTATTGGTCCGTTGGTCGGGTGGGGGATGTTGGACATCGCGTCGTCAGGCTACAACACCGAAAGTAATGAATCGCTTGAAGTACCTAGGTACTTTCTGAGTATTATAAAAAGCCCGTTGCTGTTGCTAGCGAAGAGTTTAATTCTGATCACCGACGGGAAAAGACGTAAAGACGTGCCTACGTATTATATACTACGCTTCCTCCGCGACTCTCGCGATGTTATAAGTTTGTTGTGTATTTTAGTACCTAAGTTTATGGTAATAAACGATATAATGTACCCGCATTAAACAGGTAGATCTGCACGTTTTGCCAGTTATGGCGTACAAAACAATATAATTTTTGGTTTAGAATAAACCATAAAACAAAATTTGAGTTTACACAACAAACTATGAGAATTATAAAACTTAATCCTAATGCTAATTTATTTTTACTTTGAGGGTAAAATTTTGAAAATGTTGTAATTATAGGAATCTATTTAAATAAGAGCGGGTAGGAGCCAAAATTGCCTGTCTTCAATTAGATTTTTCATGACATTGATAAGACTTGGGTATAAAATAAGAATAGTATAAGTAACTACATGATAATAGGTCTTTACCTATGAAATTGCCGTTTTGTATGAAAAAATTTAAACGAATTTTTTTCATGAATTTTTTATTTGTATTAATCGAAGTAATCACCCATGCAATCAATGCATCTTTGCCATCGCAGTGGCAGTTTATTGATGCCCTTCTTAAAGACATCAGCTGGACGGGAGGCAACAAATTCTTCAAAGGCATTTTGTACTGCCTCTCGGGTATTGAATTTTTTTCCCGCCAAGAAGTTATCCAAATTCTGGAAAAAGTAGTAGTCTGTAGGCGCAAGGTCTGGTGAGTAGGGCGGATGACGGAGAGCTTCCAACCCCAGTTCTTGCAACTTGGAGACCGTCTGCTGTGCAGTATGAGGTCGCGCGTTGTCGTGCAGGAGCAGCGGAGACGAGCGATTGACCAATGCTGGTTGGAGATGCGCCAGCTTCTCCATCATTGTGTTCAGTTCTTCACAGTACACATCTGCAGTAATGCTCACCCCGTTTGGTAAGAAGCTGTGATGAATCACACCGGCGCTAGACCACCAAACAGTGACCATCACTTTTCTAGGGGTAAGTTTTCGTTTAGGGCATTTTTTAGGTGCTGAACCAGGATCCAACCAACTTTCTGAGCGCTTGCGGTTATCAAACAGAATCCATTTTTCATCGCAGGTAACAATGCGGTTCAAAATTCCTTCATTTGTGTGTCTGTTGAGCAGTGCAAGGCACGTCTCGACGCGTACTTCGCGCTGGCGATCATTGAGTTCGTGGGGCACCCATTTGTCAAGCTTTTTTACCTTGCCAATTTGACGCAAATGGACCAATATTGTTTTGACGCTAACGTCGAAAGCTGCTGCTAATTCAGCCGTGGATTGTGTATCATCAGCTTTCACAATCGCCTTTAATTCGTCATTGTCGACCAAAGTCTTCGGACGACCGCGAGGTTCATTTTTCAGGTCGAAATTTCCAGAACGGAAGCGAGCAAACCAATAACAGGTGGTGCGTTGGTTTGTAGTGTTAGCTCCGTAAACGTCGTTGATGTTGCGTGCCGCTTGTGCCGCGTTGCTGCCACGACGGTACTCATATTCCATAATTTCTCGAATTTTTAACGTATCCATGATGACGATAAGATTGAAATGCGATGAAAATGTAACACTAATCAATAAAGAAATGACTACTTTTGGAAAAAAAAATCCATGTTTTTAAAATAAAATTAATTTGAAATTAGAATTCTTAGCCAAACAAAAATTATTTTGATTTGAAATGGCCAGTACTGCAGAACGGCAAATTCATAGGTAAAGACCTAATATTTCCAAACTTTTTGTTGAACAGAAACACAAAATATAAAAAAAATCTCGATAAAAAAATATCACGAAGTTACCTCTAATTTTCACGTATTTTCGATTTGTACTTAATATGCTAATGCCTAATAAGATAAAAATTTAATGATTATTTGTATTAAAACAAGGCAAAAAAATTGTGTAGGCTTGTTTTTTTATTCGTTTTATTTTTGGCTAGCTTGTAGGACTTACGACGTTCTTAGTTCGTAGAAGAAGCCATCTTCCGTCGCACATTGCAGGAACATCAAGCATATTTTTGTTACACAAATCAGTCGGCGTCGCTCTGTTGAGACGAGAGGACTGCGCTCAAATTTTTAGTTGCGCCGATATATTATTTATTTACGTAAATAATATTTTTGTAATTTGTATTCACATTCCACAAAAGAAACTGAGACATAGGAAACATGAAAAAAACACTAAAACCATTTCCAAAACGAATATTAAAAGTGTTATGAATTGATAAATAAATACATTCCGAGGCAAAAGACTGACTGAAAGGCACACAATATACATCTTGGTTGACATTTGACACCTCAAAGAAAATTTATTTAATTATTTAATTTAAATATTATTAAGTAAGCCGCCATCAAATTAAGTCTTCATAACGCTCCAAAAAACAATAGTGCACTTTAAAATGATAGAAAAAACACACGCAACTCTTTCCGATTCTCCAGTTCGTGAAAACATTCCAGTCGTACTATTTTATTATTTAAAACTTACTAATTCCATATGCTTTGGCATTTAAGGATTCGCTATTCAAAAGCTACACAAAAAAAATTGTTGTGAAGACGCGCCGCGAAGCGACGCGGCTCTTGTATGCAACGAACATCAAAGCGCAAAGGCTGCGCTCTGCACGCGCGGCGCGGCGGCGCCCTAGGCCCGCGCGTTGCGCCGCAACCGTGTAAGCTGTCACCAAGTGACATATCAGCAAGGAACATAAATACACACCTCAGCATGACAGACAGAAAACTCTCAGTTTTGTTCTACTGACAATCGTTTTTAGAGTTTTATAACAGAAATTGTTTGTGTAAATAGTGGAAAAGTGTGTTTTTAATTAAATTGTTTATTTTTATATTACTAGGTAAGTTTAATTGTAAGAGTGTTTTTATATACATGTTTAATGCCGGCTGAAGCGCGGCCGGAACCTGTGCCAGTCAACCTGCCACATCGCTTGATGTCCAGCTGGTGAGATGTCCACATTGCTCCCAGGCACGCTTTTTTAAAGGCGAACGGGGGCTGAGGATACACTATGGCAAGATCCACAAATCACATAGTGTATCATTGCCCCAGCCACATCTCCACCACCAACACCTCTAGAACAAAACCTTTGGAAAACGCTTGCAAAATTAAAAAATTCTACCCCAGTTTTAAAGAGAGTTCCCCGGGGCGCGAGACGGTCTGTTGCACTGAATTTGGCGCGTTGTATCCGTCTCGCTGCCAGAAAGAACTCTCTCAGTGCCTGGGAGCAATTACTCACCTTCCCGTTTAGAATTCTACATGTGCAAAAAAATTTGGCAAATAAAAAAACATTAACAACACAAATTAAGGATAATTGTAACATTTCGGCCCAAAGTTTCGACCCTAAATTAACAACGCACCTCCCCCAAAGAGGTCTATTGCACCATGTGGAGTCTAAACTAGGCGAGGGTGATATAAGAGGCGCAGCTAGGATCATCTTCAGCAGCGATGTGGTTGCGCCGTACTCTCCAGAGACACTTACAGCTCTGGAGAGCAAACACCCCACCCCTGCACATGACCTCTCCTTCCCTGACCCCCCCGATCCGGAATACAACTCACTTGAAATTATAGCTCAACAAGTAGGTGCCGCCGTGTGCTCCTTTCGAAGTGGTTCCGCTGGCGGCCTCGACGGCCTGACACCTCAACATCTGAAGGACTTATTACTTATGTTCAGGCTCTCCGGCAATGTGAACGAAGCCGTCATTGATATCTTGTATGGGGCAAACCTACGCAAGAAGGATGGCGGCATTCGTCCCATTGCCGTAGGATTCACTTACCGGCGTATCGCAGCCAAAATTTGCTGTGCTTTCTACAGTGAATCACTGGCCAGCAAATTCCAGCCCCTACAGCTCGGCTTCGGGTCCAAAGGGGGCTGTGAGGCTGCGGTACATGCACTATCCACTTACCTCAATAGCAATAAAGGAGAAGTCATCCTAAAGGTTGACATAAAGAATGCCTTCAATTCCGTAAACAGGGACACCTTGTTGACAGAAGTTCAAAAAGAAATACCCAAAATTTACAGTTTTCTCTATCAATGTTACAGGCACCCTTCTAAATTACTTTATAAAGACAACCTTTTGGAATCAGCCGTTGGTTGTCAACAGGGTGACCCTCTTGGGCCAGGCATTTTTAGTTTAGCAATAAATCCAATCATTCGACAACTAAATTCTAAATTCAACGTATGGTATCTGGATGACGGAACCCTAGGAGGTGACGTAGACACAGTCTTAAAAGATTTAACCTTTTTAAAAGAAAAATTCAGTTCCATTGGCCTAGACCTTAACCTCTCAAAATGTGAAATTTACCTTCCCCAAACCACTGACAGACAGACTACCATCGCAAAATTTAACACAATAGCACCAAACATCAAAATTACCGTAAGAAAAACACTTCACCTCCTGGGGTCCCCAATTTTCGACGAATCCTTTCCAACGTTCATTGAGGAGAAGATACAAAATTTCAATGATGTCTCGGAAAGACTTTTAAAAATTAACATTCATTCGGCCTTCACCCTCATCCGGTATTGTTGCTTTGGACCAAAATTTACGTATAGCCTTCGCTCCTCACACCTCTGGAAACATCCACAACTTTTTAGAAAAAGTAGACCAAATTATTAGAAACACACTAACCTCAATCCTAAATGTGGCTCTGGACGACCGAGCGTGGCAGCAAGCCACACTCCCCATTCGGTTGGGCGGTCTCGGCGTTCGCAAAGTTTCAAGTATAAGTTTACCGGCCTTCCTCTCCTCAGTCCACAGTACCGATAAATTAACCAGGAACATTTTATCTTCCTCACTGGTTGATTTTGAGGTACCGTGTTTGGCTGATGCGTTGAACGCTTGGAAAATGGCTTGTCCCAATACGGATTTGCCCGACAACCCGTCTTCCCAGAGGCGGTGGGACGTGCCGCTCTGCAGTATTATACGGAATAACCTGGTAAACACGTCACCTAATACTGTTGAGCGTGCCCGTCTGCTGGCTGTGGGAGAATGGGAGTCGGGCTTGTGGCTTCAGGCGCTCCCGTCATCCACCATAGGCACTATGATGGATGACTCATCGTTTCGGCTCGCTACATGTCTCCGCTTAGGCGCACCTTGTGTTGCTCCGCATCGGTGTCACTGCGGCGAAGCTGTCGACAGTCTCGGGCACCATGGCCTGTCCTGCTGCAGGAGTGCCGGCCGCATAGCACGGCACGCCAGCATCAACGATGTTATTCGTCGAGCCCTTGTCACCGCCGGCGTACCAGCGGTATTAGAACCAAACGGCTTGGTACGTGACGATGGGAAGAGACCAGATGGCATGACATTGTTGCCTTGGAAGGTGGGTAGGCCTCTGGTGTGGGACGCAACCTGTGTCGACACTCTTGCGCCATCCCATGTTCCTAGCACGGCGGGCTGTGCTGGCGCCACTGCTGCGGCTGCTGAGACCCTCAAGCGGCGCAAATACTGTAACCTTATAGGCAACTACAGTTTTGAGCCGTTTGGGGTCCGAAACGCTCGGGTCATGGGGCCCGAGTGTGCGTCTCCTTTTTAAGGAAATCTCCCACCGACTGGTCGACACTTCACGTGACCAGAGGGCTGGCTTGTTCTTTGGTCAAAGAATTAGCATTGCCATTCAACGTGGCAATGCTGCCAGTCTTCTGGGCACGTTTCCGGATGACAGCGATGCGGACGAATACTTCGACGCCTAAAGGTCCCTTTGTTTTTATATTTATTTAGTTAGTACCTTTAGTTTTAGTTTTATATGTAAATAGTTAGTAGTGTTCTGTAAATATTGTGTATAAATAAATGTTAGCCCTTCCGAGGCTAAACATATAAAATTCAATGCTGATATTACAATAAACTCAAGATGACATCCATTTTATTTGACAGATTTTTGACTGGTACAACCAAAGAGTATAGGGTACCACTAGCGCCATTGCTCTGTATTGCGGTGAATTTTCTTGCGGAGAAAATTTACAACATAGCCTATTCCACGTTGATTTGAAAGTTCGTACTGGAGATTTTAAATCTTATTGCGATTTACTTAGGATCCAAATTCGTTTACTCCCACTTTTTTTGACAAACTTCTTGTAAGGTGACCCTTAGACGAACATTTGAGCGACTTTTGACCGTCCTCTAAATAAAACTAGTTACTTGTTTAGAATAAAAAAGGTAGGTTTTTGGTATATTATTATTAATGGAGTAAAATAAATAAATCGGAAAATTAAAATAGGTAATGGGTTTGTGTGGATAAATGTACTTACGCACACCGTTTGTGCACGGGACTTGAAATTTTTCATAAGGACTCTTGTTGGAAATTGTTGGGGAAATTGTTCTCATGACTAGCCCCCTTTTTATGATGGGGATGAGTAACGGTTGTGTCGGATTTAAAATTCACAATGATTGTATGGGAACGTCGGCATCGCTGAAAGAATAAAAGTTATCGAACTTTTACGGTAACGTTAAAAATTAAAAATCCGGAGTTACACGGGACCATAAATCGAACAGATTACGTATGACTCCGGATTTTTAATTTGTCTGTCTGTGATGCCTTGTTTACATCTCTTTAGTTGACTTATTTGTCGTAGTTGCGTTTTAGTTTTTACCCGACTACGGAGAAGCAAAAAGGAGGGTTATGATTTTGACCGGTTTGTATGTATTTATGTACGTATGTTTATCTGTTCCCTCATATCTTCTAAACGACTCATCACGCCCTCTTTTTTTTTTTTTCTGGTTGGGAAATCATCATATGACTTCTCCCGCTCTGGGCGGAGCGGAAGGGCGTGTCAGACTCTTACTGACTAAAACCCACCCATGTTCCTTCGGTTGCCTGTTGCCAGGGTCCCGGTATCCCTTTCGGACTATTCCGCAACCCTGGCAGGCATCGGTCCTAACGGACCCCGTCAGGTGTGCTGACATCTCTTTGAGACGCGCGTGGAACACGACGCGCCATCGACCCGGGCCTGGTCCTAATCGGACGGCGAGCTACCCAATGCTCGCCGTCCGCAAGCCCGCGCCTAGAATCCGCCTTGGATTCCCGACGCCCAGGGTGTATCCAGCGGCGGTGGTTAGGGGCGTGAGGGCGCAGGCTTTGCCTGTCCCTCACGCGTTCCGCCTCCTCCTTTGCAAGCATCACTGCTTCGCAGAAGGAGGTGACCGCCTCCCATGCCCTCTCGCTCCGTACCATGGCCTGGACCAGGGCCGGACGCGAGAGGTCAGTGCCGCCAATCGCCTCCACGAGGACACGGCGGTGCTCCGCCCAACCAGGGCACACCTCCACCGTATGCTCCACCGTGTCCTCCGGACGATCCACACAGTGGTGACACCCGGGCGTTTCCTCCCGCCTAATCCTGCACAGGTACCTCCCGAAGCTGCCATGTCCGGTGAGGACCTGCGTCAGGCGGAAGGTGAGGACGCCGTGGCGCCTCTCCAGCCACTCCTCAAAGAGGGGACTTATCGCCGCAATTGTGGCGTGCCCAGCACTGGGTTGCGACAATCGCACTCTCCATGCCGCCATGAGATCCTGCCGGAGCTCTGTCCGCTGTGCCGCGATTTCTCGCGGCAGCGGAGTTACGCCCCGGCACTTCATCTCCTCGCGCCACTCCCAGATGTGCGCGAGGACCTTTCATCACGCCCTCTAGATGACATATCATGAAAACAATAAATATTTTTTTAATCGTACCATGTTGGGTAGCAAATGAAAGGCATTAGCACATTTCAAAAATATATATTATAAACCCAAAAACAGAAATACCAGCGGACAATCAAGACATTTCCTACGATATCTTCAAACTTTGATGAACAGTTTACAAGATATGAGGGAACAGATGAACAGACATACCGGTCAAAATCATAACCCTTCATTTTGGATGCCGTAGTCGGGTAATAAAAGAAGTGAAATCTAAATAAGTGCAAAATTCTATAGATTTGAAAAAAAGCCTAAAGCGTTAATGTAACTTGTCATGTTTTCAAAGCTACAATATCAACAGTTACAAACAGGAACCCCAATAAACTTTCTACTAAGGGACTAGTAACAAGCGCCCGAGTCGCGCGATTTATACACTGCGTTTCGGGCGCTCAATAAAATTGTATGAATTCCTATGTAACGAATTATATCAAGCGCTGCCGTCCAAGCGAGCGCCCATGCCGGGCGCCCTTAGGCCTCATTTTTGGAGACGTGGGGCGTGGCGCGTCGCGTGCAGCGTTGCGTTTCGCGGCGCGTCTGACGTTTTTTCGGTTTACGGTGCGGCGGCGCGTGAAGCGGCACTTATCATCGCACACGTAAACACAAACATATGGCAAAATACGATGTTGTTCATAGAGAGGCGTTTTGCGGCAAAAACAAATGTATAGAAATGTACTAAGCATGCCACGCGAACCGCGGCAGGCGGGGCGATCGTCGAATTTTTCCTACCGAATGGCACAGGCGGTAAAATCAAATGCGAATCAGTATGGCGCATGTAGGGCTGCCAACTTTTTTTTCAAGAAATAAAGTACGAAAGAGACAAAATGAAAGTATTTTATTTTTTTAATGTTTTAAATAGGTTCATTATTTTTTGGTACTCCTCGCACATGTTATTAATGTATTTAATTTAGGCTTCGTAAGCCTCATCACATTTCCGTGTAAAATTAAAGTAAATGAGGAGCTAATATTTTATTAACTTCATTGTAGCTCTAATTCTGTCGTCTCGCCATTTTGTTTACTTAAGCATATTTTTGTTTCACCATTGAGTTCGTTTTTTAATCTCGTAGACTATTATGACATTTCAAATTATTGTTGCTTGTTTTTTCAATTTGAAGTTTGACATTTGCACCTGTCAAATAAGTCTACGGGATTAAAAAATGAACTTTAAACTTTACACTTCGACAATTTGACATTCTAGGGGTTTTTGTTAGAGAATATGAAGGTGAATGTGAATCGTTTTCATTTTCTATTTTTGTGCACTAACTAACAAAGTAATCACAATTTTCAATCGAGTTGCGTCGTAAGCCCTGTTGTGTGTGGACGTGTTTCGAAAAAAATTATTGTTTTGTCCTCAAATTAAAAATAAACAGTTTACATAATATTGACCCTTATCGATAAAAGAACTAGTGTCACAGTTCAGTGTATATTCCAATAAGAAAGTTCGCGCCCGGGATCACTGTGCGCTGAGGTAGGCCCCTCCTCACCTCGAGTAAACGAGACGGACTGCGCCGAAAATATAATTCATCTCTTTCGCACTACCGGGAGAAAGGTACTTACTACTCGCCGCGGCCGACGCAGGTGTGCCTAGCTCAGATTCCTGGAATTTTGTGTCACCGATTTTTTTTTTTTAATAAATACGTAAAAATAAACAATAATAATGGTTAACAACTGTGCATCATGTCACAAAGCACTGCGATCATCGAATATAAAATGCTCCAAATGCGATCTACTATTCCACGTCGTGTGTGCTAATGCTGGGAGTCAGTCCAAGTTAATAGGAGAAACAAAGTCGAGCTGGATTTGTCCATCCTGTCAAAGCAAGGCTACAAAGAGAGTCATTACCCCCTTGCGCGACGCAGTTCCCGAGATGCCGATGCCGACTGTCGTCACGACGCCTAACTCAACTGATCGTTATCACTCCGCTTCGTCACTTGACTCATCCACCACTGCAGTTACTGACTCGGAGATTTTACGCACTCTTAGCACTGAAATAAAATTGCTTAGAGGTGATGTGGTAGACATAAAGTCTCATATTACATCCTTAACCGAACACCTAACGCAATGCTACACTCGTCTCGACGACTACGACTCAAGAATAAAATTGCTAGAGAAACGCGAAGAAGAAATAATCTCCCTCAACGACACCATAGCTAATCTACGCGAACAGCTGAACACTCAAGCGCAATCGTCACTGAAGAATGAACTAGAGATATCCGGTATCAACGAGTTCAAAAATGAAAACCTGCTTCATGTTGTGTGCGTATTGGCTCACAAGATAGGAGTTTCCATAGGGGAACAAGATTTAGACTACGTGAACAGAGCGGGTCCACGCCGACAACAATCCAAAGACTCAGCTGAAACTACACCGCGCACACTTGCTGTCCGTTTTGTACGGCGCTACAAGCGTGAAGAATTCTTGAAGGCCGCTAAAACCAGAAGGACTCTCACTTCGACAGACATCGAAATAGCTGGTGCAACGAGAAACATCTACGTAAATGAGCGCCTCACCCAAGGAAACAGGCAGTTATTTCGTGCAACCAAGCTTGCTGCGAAGGAACATAGTTACAAGTTCTGTTGGATTAAATATGGTAACGTCCTCGTTCGGAAGCAGGAAGGCAACCCTTCCATCCACATACGGAACTTTGAAGACCTGGACCGCCACCTGGGTTCTGCGACCCCAGTGTGACGTAACGTACAAACTTTTTATTATTCTTAGATTTCCTATATCAAGATCTCACCTAACTTTAAGATCTCATCTAACTTTAACTTTAAGATCGCCCAATATTTTCAATATTTTTAGATTTTATATTCCTTTTAAATTTTATTTTATGTCTAAAAATGCTGACGCCATTTCTCTGCAATTTACAAACACTCTGTGTACCTTAATAATATTATCGCAACATAATAACACCTACACAAACTTTTCCGTAGTTTACGGTACTCTCATTATGACAAACTCACGAACTCCTACACACCTCACGAACACAACCAAAACACACCTACACATACATATTCACAATAATACTTTCCTACATCTTCATTTTTACAAAACTTCTATAGTAACAATTACAAAACTTAAAGTAACTACATATAACATTTTCATCAACTACACCAATGGCTTTACTTGACATCATCCAAGACATTGATGAAAATGTTACTATACCTTGTCTCACATGTGATCAATTAGAAGAATGTAGGAAACTACTACCTAACTTTAACAATTTTAAAATCCTTTCGCTTAACATTAGAAGTTATCAGCACAATTTTGATAACTTTTACACAGCCTTCCAGCGCCTTGACACCGAATTCGACGCTATAGTTTTGACTGAGTGTTGGTTAAGTGACATGACAATACTTGATCCACTACCAGGGTACTCCGCATCCCGCACTTATACTCAACAAAATAAAAATGGAGGTGTAGTCATCTACACTAAAACCTCTTGGAATATTTCTGTTTTGGATACAGAAGTCGCAGAAGCGGACAGTATTCTTACTATACTAGACGATAAGGTGGCTGTCCTGGGAATTTACCGCTCTCCCTCTTTCCCGAACATTGATAACTTTATGATTTCGTTAGACGCGGTTCTTACACAATTAAAAAAGTACCCAACTATTATAGTAACCGGAGACCTTAACATAGATTTTTATAATACAAACAACAACAAGTACACTGAATATCTAAGTCTAATGGCAGCACACGGTCTTTTGCCTGCGATAACCGAGCCTACCAGAGAGTACAGCTGTCTTGACCACATTTTTGTCAAGTCAAACTTTAATTCTGTAGGGATTATAGGGAAATCATCCATTACAGATCATGATATAACCATGGCTGCCATAGCCCAAAAACACACTCTCACCAAAGCTAAAACCCGGTATAAAATCAAAATTGATGAAGAGGCAGTCGCCGCAGAGATGAAAAACACAGACTGGTCGAACGTCTTAGCAACCAATTGCACTAACTCCTCCGTAAACTCACTAATTGAAACTATTTCCAACTCAATCGCTAAAAATTCACGTAGAATCACCGTCAGTCGAAGTCAATACAACATAAAACCCTGGATAACGCCAGGCCTCATGAGATGCATGAGGCATCGTGATAATCTTCATCTAGCCTTAAGATCCTACCCAAACGACGAAATGCGACGCCTGGTGTACACTAGGTACAAAAATTTTTGTAACGACTTGCTACATAAACTTAAAACGGATTATAACAGTCAACTAATAATAAAAAACCAAGACAACCCGAAAAAGCTCTGGAACACTATCAAATCTATTTACAACCCGAATACCGAAAAAAGTGATTCCTCCCAGTTACTGTCTAACGCACAGAACCCTGTCGACTCTTTAAACAGTTGTAATGCTTATTTCACTTCGCTGGGCAACAATCTTTCTGATCTCATACTTACGCGACTGTCTGAAACCCAAGCATCCCTTGCGAGTAAATATAAACCTCGTGAAACTCCACGACACTCTTTTTTCTTTCACCCAACGGATGAGGACGAAATAGAAAAACTTATAGATCAACTTAAAATTGATAGCGCCGGCGGACCGGATGATATTAGTGTCAGACAAATTTTACTTCTTAAAAAAACACTGTTAAAACCACTCACTCACATTTTTAACTTGAGTTTGGAAAATGGTATCTTCCCAGACTGCTGGAAGATTGCCTGTGTGCGTCCCATTCATAAAAGCGGTCTTAAAGAACTACCGGAGAACTACCGCCCTATCGCACTCCTGTGCATTCTATCAAAACTTCTCGAAAAAGTTGTAAACAAGCGACTAGTAAATTTTTTAGAACATAACAATCTAATATCTGAAAGACAGTTTGGGTTTAGAAGAGGAAAGTCGACCGAGGACGCTGGTATCTTATTGACCAACTCCATAGCTTCCTGCATTGAAAAGGGCGAACACGTCTTGGCAGTTTTCCTTGACCTAGCCAAGGCGTTTGACACAATTTCGATAGAATTACTCCTGTCTAAAATAGAGGGTATAGGAATACGAGGAAACGCGCTAGATTGGTTTCGAAGTTATTTAACAAATCGCCAGCAACTAGTAAAAATAGGTGACTACTCTAGTGAATTACTACCAATTAATTTTGGAATTCCTCAAGGAAGTACTCTCGGCCCGACTCTTTTCGCCTTCTACATGAACGACATCCTTAATGCACCGCTTCAAAACGCTGAAATAATTTCTTATGCAGACGACACAGCTATCATATTTCATGCCAAAACTTGGGAACAGGTGTTTCATCTTGCCGAAAATGGTCTGCTTACTATCTCCGAGACTCTTAGTAGAAATTTACTTACTCTTAACGTAAAAAAAACTAAGCTGATCACTTTCTTCAAAACCATAGCTTCCAGTCCTCCTCGCCAATTGACACTCAAATTCCACACATGCCGCAACGATCACAATCCACCACTCGCAAACTGTATCTGTACTCCTATAGACCGCATTTCCTCCCTTAGATATCTAGGTATCACAATAGACGAAAATTTATCATTTAAACCTCACATACACTTGCTAGCGGGCCGCGTCAGAAAACTAGTCTACGTTATGAAAAAACTACGAGACTGCACACCTATTAAAATTCTCCGAACAATATACCTAGGTCTCTGTCAATCAGTACTCCAGTATGGAATTTCCGTCTGGGGCGGAGCCGGGAAAAGCATATTTATTGAAATAGAAAGAGCTCAAAGAGCGGTAATTAAAGTGATGCTTAGAAAGCCTTTTAGATTCCCGACAGATCTACTATACAATGAGTTTCCGGTTCTCCGAGTACGTCAACTATATATACTTAGTGCCGCACTGCATGCACACAAATCTATTAAAAACAGACCTGACTACCAAAGCCTGCTCTCAAAACGTATCTTACACGTCCCTCTTCCTAATGCAATCAGTCTTCTGGCCAGACGGTGCCCCTCTTACTCACACACTTATATTTACAACAAAATAAGCAAGCGCTGTAATAATAAAGATCTTAACATCCACTCGTATAAAAATATGACTAAAACTTGGCTTCTCTCACTGTCATACAATGATACTGAGGATTTGGTGAGTTAGCACCAAAATTACAAGCAAGTCATTCACACAAAACCCACATCTACAACTCACCAATGCACCCCCACTCACACACACTTACACACACACACACACACACACACGCACACTACAACATTATTTAGAATTATTTGTTTTGTTCAATTTATTTTTATCTCTTGATAGTTCGCTAATTATTACGAATTCTGTCCATTGTCAAACATCCTTTTAAGATTTATAATAGCTAACGCAAACCATGTCTCAATTTAAAATTAAAGATAACGCAACTCAGGCCCCCAAGATACAGGCGCTGCCTAGTTTGGGGACCACTGTTTTAATTACATGTTAAATATTCTAGTTACAGTAAGCATACAATGTTATTATTTTTAATTTACTTTGTAACAATGGACCAATAAATTATTCTTATTCTTATTCTTAATTATAGAATAGAAACTGGAATACGTAGTTCTGTTTTTTAAATATTTTTTTTTCTTCGTTTTTCATGATGCGGATATTCCGAAACATCGATATTAAAAAAAAAAAAGTTGCATGTCGTAGCAAAGCCGGAGTTCAACTCGTGCCAGAAATGATAGAAACTATCGATTACTTGAATAAAAACAGAATGAAACAAAAATCGGGTTCTTAACACACTGTGCAAGGTCCTATATAAAATTTGGTTACATTTAAATTTGAACTTTTTCACGTCAACATTGAGTTTCTAGTTCCAAAACATGGATATGATCTATAGTTCTGAATTCAAGCTTTAGCAAAATAAACTACAGAATATTGAAATTCGAATTCTACAGCGTATAAGCGCCAGGAGAAAAGTTTCTGCTGGCGGGAAGGCATTGTGTTTTGTTTTCGTCGTGTTTGATGAGAGGGGTAGGTAAGGGTTGCGCGGGTGAAATATGATTTTTTTCTGTCAAAACACGCCGTCTTAATTGCGGTCATTTAAAAATTCCGATATGGTATAATAGCATTTGGCTATGAGATAGTTTTTTAAATGTATTTTAAACAGAGCAGTAGGTATTTGCCTGATTGGTTTTGGGATTTTATTATAAATGATCGGTGCTAAACAAAAAAATACGTTTACGCATCAACGCCGTGGTTGATCGTGGCGGTTAGTCCCCCAAATCAATCAAAATCAATCAAAATATTTTATTTCACATAAACCTACATGGGCACTTATGAAACGTCAGAAGCTAGGTGCACGGTTCCAATTGGTCGTTTCCTATGGAGAAGAGCCGGCAAGAAACTCTACGGTTACTCTTTTAAAAATAATTGGCTTTTACAATATTTTCAAATTACAGTATTAGTAGGCATGGGAGGACAATGTAGGCCTTTCAACAAGTAAGTACCAGGTACTTAACAAAATAGATGTTCAGTAAATCTACAGTCCAATAAGCCTACAAAGTTCTCACATTCACAAAATAGAAAATAATCTATATAAAAGACAAACAATAAAAAATAAAAATAAAAACCTATTTCAGCCAAATGACGTGATTGCCATTACAACTGTAACAAATTGAATAATTATCATGTCCACAAGGAGTTGAAATTAAATTGGAGGTATCTATAATAATAGGAATAATGTCAAATACAATGATTATGTCAAGGATGAATGTAAAGAGAATAAACATGGTAATTTGGGAGCAGTTAATAGACTCTTACATAATTATGCCGTTTATAAGGTACCAGGGAAGCCACATGTGCAGAAGGAATTATTGCCAAACTTCCTTGTCATCAACGTAGTCTTTAATCTTATAATATGCTTTTTTGATAAGGACACGTTTGATATGGGTTTTAAATTTTCCATCGCTAAGTTCTATAACCGACTTTGGCAACTTGTTATAAAAGCGGATACTGTTTATAAGAAATGACTTGCTTGTTTTAGTTAATCTAAATTTGGGTATGACAATTTCGTGTCTACTACGTGTATTTATATTATGGAAATCGCTTCTTGTTTTGAAAAGTCCTAAGTTTTTGCGAACATACAAAATACTTTCAAAGATATAGAGAGAAGACAGAGTCAGTATATCAATTTCTTTGAATTTGTCTCTAAGGGACTCGCGAGGACTCATTTTATAGATCGCGCGGATTGCCCTCTTCTGTAAAATGAAAATTGAATCTACGTCAGCTGCCGATCCCCACAGCAGAACGCCATAAGACATAATACTGTGGAAATAAGCAAAGTATACTAACCTAGCTGTGGCTATATCAGTCAACTGCCTTATGCTCTAGTCCCGCCATGCCCGACTCGAAAAATACCTACTAAAAAGTTTCGCTATGCACGACATTCTTCGATTCTTCGTAAACAATGGAAGGTACAGTTGGAAAGAAAAATTTTTGAATTCAAATATGCGTAAGCGTCTGTAAGTCAAAATTTGTCTCGTTCTGACAATCAAAAAAGTCAAAATAACGGATAAGGACCAAACGAGTTTCAGAGCAATTCGAAGTTAAGAAATGTTTGTTGTTTATGAATAGAGCTGTAAGACAATACTGGACCCACAAGATTTAACGAAGTCTGTGTATCGTTACAAATCCTATCTTACTAATAAATATTAATGAGAGCAGAAAACTAGTAAAATATAAAAGAGCGTAAATAAAAAGTCCGTTCTCAAAGTCAAATCAACTGTATTAAAAAAAAAAAATAGAAAACATATATTATACCTAATAGAAAGCTAGGGTTTCTGCCAATAGATCTGTTAAATCTGCCATTCCAAAATTCAGCCAAGTTAGTTGTTCTGTGGTGCTTAATGGTAATACAATATTACACTGTAACAGTTTTCTTCATCACTGCCCGCGAATGTAATTTCGTGCATAGCGAAACTTTTTAGTAGGTATTTTACGAGTCGAGCATAGCGGGACTAGAGCATAGGGTGACTAACCGGATCGTGGTACGCATAATTTAGAAAAGTATTGAAACTCAAAACGATTTTTTTTAACCTATTTTTCTGCTACCTACTATTTAACAAAATGAATATACTTATAATTTTATCTTACTTTGAAAGACATAATGTAACTAGCAAGAAAATTAAAAAATATGTTGAAAAGATCATTAATATTAAAAATATTACACGTTAAACCTTTAGGGGCATGAGGAACAGGGTGTAAAGTTCACTCATACTCCATAGAAAAGGGAGGATCCTCCGACCAGACGGGTGTTGTGTCTGGCGGGCAACTGCCCAACGATTGATGTTGAGTTCTCGTATATATGTCCACTGCACGGTAAACTTTAATTGCGCGATGCAGGATTTATGTGACGTCAGGATGACGTCAGGTCTTTGATGCGTAGTTCGCATGTGGCGATGTAGATACCGCCACAAACCTACCTTAAAACGCTCTCCTGTAAAATTAGTACGTTTTGAGATTATACAATATTAATGCGAAGCGGCGATATGTGAATAAACCGTAGTTATCTTGAAAATAGTTAGAATATTAACTTAGGTATTATACAGGTATAATTACACAAACTGAACTCAAACTCAAACTCAAAACATTTATTTAAATTAAACCATTTACAGGCACTTTTGAATTGTCAAGGAGTCAGTCAGAAATATGAAGCTAGTTGCCCATTCCAAAGCGTAGTAGGTACCTATGGAGAAGAACGGGCAAAAAACTCCATGGACACTCTTTTAAATCAAAATATTGTTACAATATAATGAAGAATGGAAGGCGTCCGCAATGATAAAATAAGAACAATTCAAAAATTAAAATAAACCATGGCATCTAAGAGATGACCAGTCACAACTGACGGCGCCCGTTCACGAACATGACGCATAGATCAGCAACATTCAGCTCAACCATTTGGAAGGGAGCTAAATGATCCAACACACGCGCCACCATCAGTGAGACATTTGAGTGAGCATGACAAATTCCCAGCCGCCAATAAGGCACATTCAAGTCAATGAAAGACATATTACCTGGTACATTATACGTAACCTTGTCCAAAGCCCCAAAGGTCGATTGCATTTTGGAAGTTCTAATCTATATGTATAAATCAATTGCCCTGCGTTGTAAAATGGCTCGACCGATTTGAATACATTTTGTTTTATTGGCCACAATACTGGTGTGGAATGCCAAAGGAAAAGCCGAAAAAAAAATGTCTCACATACTCACATGGTACATTAGATATTTGAATAATAAACCTTTTTCGACAGTCCGCTCAAACGATTTTGACTTCGAGACAGAGACACGTCGAGTCTGGAATTCGATAAAGCCACTTACTCGAAACATTTAGCCGTTTTTGCGTGATTGAGTAACAAACATCCAAACACACAAACTTTCACATTTATAATATTAGTAGGATTTCAGAATGAGTTTGATCGTTTGACAGGACTAAACTAAATTTGAGTGATTTTTAGTTTAGTTTAGAGAATTTTGTGACAAGAGAATCGGCACCATTGTAGCTCCAGCATCATAGACACTTACTATTATTGCTACATTATACATACACAAGTGTGCTCACTGCTCACTCGCACCGACTGCATCCCCAGTCAATCTGCTCCGCTCGATTGTGGCACGTAAACAGAAAATCATATGCACCTACCTACGTTAGGTACCACAATTGTTTGCACATCACATTTTACCTGAGAGAGTTGTGGTGCACTGTCAGCATCCCCTCCCTGCTACAGCTCGTAGCTCAGGTATAAATAAGTGTATATACCGTCAAATTCGTAAAATAATCCATTTGATAGTTAAATGATGACTACTTCGATCCGCAGCGTATTTGCGTAAACAAAGCACACGTAAAGTATACATATACCTTATTGTCGACCAATAGGTATAAGTAGGTAGATACCTAAATATTAATGACGTTCTTCCGCAGTTAGTACCGTGATAAACGCTCGTGGAGGTCACTCAAGTACCTACCTACTACTTAATAGTAGTCATTACCTATAATATTTTGAACAAATCATTCGGTATGTACAATTTTTTGTGGTCATTTTGTTGGAAAATTCATTGAATGTGATGCAAATAGCAAAACAAAACAAAACGTATTTAATCGTACGAACATTACACTAACGAGCGGAGACTCCTGGTCGCTATATTGTGAATGCCAACAAAATATTGAGTAATTGTGCGAATCGAACACAAACTTTTCCCGAGTTAGAAAAGTACCAAAAAAGGTACAGTCAGCAACGAAAGTAATATATTGTACCGTCTCGCAAACAAAAAATGACATCGACGCAACACTACCGTTTAAATTAACATGAAATGAAAGTAAAAGGAATGCTCGGTATGTGCGATACGTACGTATTGAGTGTTAGTACTCGATAACTCACGTGTAGGTACAGCGTGATGGACGCGCTAGTAACGAACAGCTATCAAAGATGACTTTGGGGAATGGTCGTCGCTTCAATAAGGTTCCGTGCGCGAAAAAACCCTCGTTTGTCAATAACTTATCTAATTGTCAGAAAGCTTGAAATAATTAATTGAAACATTAGGGCTGCAGTTATTGGGGCTGTGTGACTATAAAAGTACCAGGGGCTGGGGACGCGTCCCGATTTGCACCTGGTCGGTACACTAAATTGGTTATAAACAAATGTCTAATCCATTGCTTCATAAGTTTTTTTAAATTAAGATTTACTTGTAATATCAGTTGCGAAACAACAAATTAAACCAAAATTTAAAAAAATATTTAAAAAATTAAAGTACACGAATGCCCTGCTAAAAAACGAACTAAAAAGTAAAAAACAAGTTGATAAAATTGTCATTGCCGCAGGGCAGTCGTGTTTTTTAATTTTTTAATTAATAATTTGTATTTTATACATTTTAGTGACAAGTTTTTTTTTTTTTATGTTTAGGTACATTTTTGTTTACCGCTATGCAATAGTTGGCGTTGTGTTAATGTTAACAATTTTTTTAATTACTTGCCTAAGTATTGGTACTGTGTGATTATGAAAGAATTCTTATAATAACTCAATCATTTACCAAACCATTCACTCAAATAGACATTTGCATTGTTACTATTGTCTGATTATCGTTTGCAGCCAAAGATGAAATATTTTTTTTTTTTTTTTGCATGTACACCCTACCTATGTAAAATGTATGCCAATAAATTATACAGGGTGAAGGTAGACACCGTTATACTTGAAACTAGTGGTTTGGTGTCATCTATAATATACTTTTTCTATGGGACCAACTTTGAAATCGCAAAAAAAAACTGCTGTTCCATACATTTTGTCGATATAACTAAACACAAATGTATGGAACAGCTGTTTTTTTTTGTCTACCCTAACACCCAGTATAGTTTTGTAATGTGCTCATCAAGGCCTTCAATTAGATACCCATACTGTAAATAATTGAAGACTTTTTTATTTTTCACATTTGAAAATGGAGCCATTCTGCCGCCTTATTGATTTTTTTTTTTTAAAAACATGACACTCGGGATAATGTAAGGATTCTAACGATAAATCCAAATCGACCGATTTGAATGTTTGGTATACTCATAGTCTAGCTAGAGCCTGAGAAAGGACATAGGCTACTTTTTATCGACATACCATGCGGGCGAAGCCGCGGGCGGAAGCTAGTGTTATAAATGCGAAAGTAACTCTGTCTGCCTGTCCGTCTGTTGCGCTTTCACGCCAAAACTACTGAACCGATTTAAATTAAATTTGGTACACAGATAGTCTAGAGCCTCGAGGAGGAGCTCGTGGCTAAGTAATAACAGCCGCTTGGGTCGATCCATCAGGTTAAGCTACGCTTTCCGGGGTTGGTCCGTGGATGGGTTACCATTTTCAAATATCGAGACTCCTCCGTGCCTCAGAAAGCACGTTATGCCGTAGGTCCCGGCTGTCATTTCTGGATCTTTGACAGTCGTTACGATTCGTCAGAAGCCCGAAAGTCTGACAACCAGTCTAACCAAGGGGTATCGTATTACCCAGTTACTGGGTTGTGGAGGTCAGATAGGCAGACGCTCCATGTAAAATACTGGTGTTCAGCTGCATCCGGTTAGACTGGAAGCCGACCCCAACATAGTTGGGAAAAGGCTAGGCAGATTGAGATAGTCCTGAGAAAGGACATAGGCTACTTTTTATCGACATACTACGCGGGCGAAGAAGAGGGCGGAAGCCAGTCATAAAATAAAATGTTGGTTTTATCTCAAGGATAGCTGACGAAGTGAAGACTAATGTGTGATTTAAAAAATTCTTGATATGGTTTGCTAAACAATAGGAAAAAATACACAACTGACTGGGATATAGAAAAAAAAAAGGTTTTTTCAACTTTAATTTTTCTGCTATAGGTACCTATTTTGTATCGAACTTGAAAAAAGTGGTTCAGCTACATGCAGGTAGAGTAGATGGGTACCTAATGACGTTGACGATATTTTGTATGTTCAAAATCAAAAGTAGTTTCTTTAAAAAATGAACAAACGTCAGCCTCAAGTCATTTTTCGGAAACCTTGTTGCAAATATTAGTGATTTTCCTTGAATACTTAATTTATTTGAAAAATCTATTTCAGCCACATGCAAAACATGGAACTCAACTTTTCAAATCAAAAGTAATTTTGTTTAAATTCTATTTCCCTTACTTACTCACAAACAATTAACAAAATTGATCAAAATCAGATGATTTTGTGCACGGCCCCCGTTAATCCGCGAATGTGTTCATTAGGAGCGCGGGGGCGATGACCTCGGACTGGTGACTCACTCGCGACGTCATCTACTGTGCTTATGTGGTGGGAATCAATCGGCTGCCGGTAGTCTCCGTTATCTTACTGGTTTATAACAATTTTTTTAAAGAAAAAGTCTCTATTTCTTCTTCTTTTTCATGGTAATGGTTGGTTTGTTACATGTCGCCCGCAGTTCCACCTGTATTTTCTTATTTATTTATTTATTTAGTCAAGATCTGTTTAAACATTAACTACATAAAATCTGCCACACTGCATAACAGTTTATCGGCAATTGTTCTAGTATATCGAATGAATCATTTTTTTTAAATTAGGTTTATTTGAAAAATAATTATGAACACAAAGAGAGATTCTGTATATTTTTGATATACTATGAAGCACAAGCTCCTGCAACTCCAAGTACACGTGTCGTGTACCCAATATGTTTCGTGCTCTAAGGTCCTCCTATCCCTATTAGGGTAATAGGGTTGCCACTCGTACTTTAAATAAAGTATTGTACGTTATTTCAGGTAATTGTACTCTATACTTTATGAGAATAATAAAGTACACGAAAATACTTTATTTCGCATGACTTGATTTCTTTGAGATTTTGAAAAGTTTAGTCGTAATTTTTTATACTTGTATGAAGTTATTTCATTTTTATTGTCAATTCACGCCACGTCAGCATTCACAGAAAGAGTTTTTTCTGAGATGAACTGATGAATAGCAAATGACGAGACGAAAGAATTTGATAAAAAAATATGAATGAAATTACTGCAAATTAGTAGAGATACTTTGATACAAACTGCAAAAAGCAATAAAAAATATGTTTTAAACATAATAATAAAGAAAATAAATTGCAGGTACTTAATTTTGATACTATGTACTTTAATTGCAAAAAAAAGGTGGCAACCCTAATCCCTATCAACCAGACGGAAGGCTCCAGGTAGTAGGCACACAAAGCGTTGCGCCACCGATTGGCTCACAGTCACCGCGGTGCGACCTTCCGCGTCATCACGCGCCCCTGATTGCGTGCACCGATTAATGACGCCGACCATTATCACTTACGAAACAATCACTCGTGTGCCAATCTGTTGATAGGCCTGCTTGGGTGGAGGCCTCTAATTAACTCATTACATGCCAATGGCACAATGTTTCACGATACGGACCTTTGGAGCATCATTTTGTTGACGCACTCATCAAAATTATTGAATGAACAATGTGATTGCACCAGAGAGAAGCACACGTAGGGTGTTTACTTTTGTATCGTCATTTCTTTGATAAGTACTTGGGTTCAAATACACAAGTAGCCGTCGAGTGACAGTGTTACGACTGCAGTAATAACATCTGATCGGTATGGTTAATGATAACCATTATCACAGATCATCATCCAGATATTTTGAGAAGCGGTCATTTTGCGACTGAGCCTTTTCAGGGACGGCTTCAAGCAGTGTAGAATATTTTTTTTTATTACTTTGTCAGATCTTGGTTTTGGTTATTGGGATATTGTACTGGTTACATACCAGTTTTTAATTCAATTATTATTTTTGTCTGTTTCACCAGCATCAAAAAACCTGCATATTTTCGCGTAAGGTTTGTATAATTATGTAGAGTTACTCTTTTGAGTATCGCCATTACTCGCTACCGGCTACCTCCACTGGATACCATGACTAACACCGCCGTTTTTTCCTAGTAGGTACTTGTCAAATGATCTACAAGCTTAGACGGTAATCACACTCATCACTCAGTATGTGTATCTTGTATCTACTTACTTATGCTGGGGCCACAATACGGTCAACGTCAATGCCCAACAACGCGGCAATTCATTCGATAATTATAGGGGTAATTCAATGGCCACGCGGCCACACCAACGGGAAACGCCATTGATCATTACGGTGATGGACGTTAACCGTAGGTGTAGCCACAACTTACGCGAGAATTTTACAACGGCATTCACATTGGCGTTTGACGTTGGGCGATAACTCTGGTAGCGGTATTTTCTATACAAGATCAAAGAGATTACTGCGAGAATTATTGCGCCTCCGCCTTAAACAACGCGGTAGAACTGCCGATAAAATTGGCGGTAATGTTCCTTCACGCCCGGCCGGTCTTTTTACACGACTGCCCAAAAAGGAGTGTAATGTTTTCAGGGTATATGTATGTGAGTTTCTTTAATCCACCATAACTTTTAAATGACTGAACGGATTTTGATGTATGAGGTATCGTTAGAATCCTTACATCTTAGATTAAAAAGTGCTCCACAGAACGATCCCCCGACTGCAATGACAATTTTATTATTTTTATTTCGTGTTTTAGTAGTCAGGGCAGTCATGTTTTTTAATTATTTATTTTTATTTATTATATGAATTTATTCTATTTTTTGGTACCGATTCTCTTGTCACAAAATTCTATAAACTAGAATAATAAAAATCATTAGTTTATTCCTGTCAAACGACGATTACCCATTCTGAAATACACAACTTAACTATATTTTAGTTTGACAGCACTAAGATGGCACTGAGATATTAGTTTATTGCAAATGGCAATTTTGCTTTTTGACATTTTTCACCTAAAATTTAGATTTTCTACACTAAATCTGACTACTTTTATTCGCGATTAAAAAGCTGTGGAGTAAAATTAGATGTCATGAACAAAAATTTAAACCAACACCTCGACTAATATCTCGAAAATTGTGTGTCCTATCGCAAAAATAATGAAAATTTCGGAAACCCATAAACCCTGAGGCTCAACATGTTGTTAGTATTTTTTTTGCCTATTTTCCATACAAAATGTGAAAAATTCCATTAAAAAGAACACGTCGAAGTTGCTGTCCCTGCGTGCCTCCGGCTCTAAAAAAAATTCACGGGGTAGGGAAAACAAGTACCAAGTGGGGGCGCGATTGTCAAATTCGATTTTAGTTGTGTCAAAATAATTTTTAAGAGATTTTTTTTGTTAGAATAGCGTTAAGATTCTCATAGCCAAAAGTAAGGAATTTTAGTGATAGTTTAGTTAGTTTAGTTCGGTGTACAACAGAATCGGCACCATTATCCCACAAACATCCCTGATCATGAAACATCCATCATACATCATCATCATCAAACATCATTCCACAAACATCTCATCATGTTTGTAGAACTTCGAGAAGCTCAATGGCTTTCTCATTACTCTACTCCTTAATGGGCTGATTGGCTCCGCTAAATAAATAAGTACGTGCGCTCATGGTGCACAATGACAAACGTTAGTGTGGCCGCTTCATTCAACGCAATAATTCTTGCAGTAAATCTCTACAACGTCAAACGCCAGTGTGAATGCCGTTGAAAAATTCTCGCGGTAAATGGTGGCTACACCTACGGTTAACGTCCATCAACGCGGTAATCAACGGCGTTTCCCGTTGGTGTGGCCGCGGCATTATTGAAGTTAACAGGATCCACTAGCTGCCACAGGGTACTCTTCTTACTCAATCTTGAAGATGTAAGAACGGTCATAGTGTAGTCTGTAGTATGTCTATGAAAGTCATAGCACAGAATAAATAAGAGTGTGCTCATAGTCTTCTATCAGAATAGGTAAAATGTCTTTTCAATACATATATTCAAACTCACTGCGTTGTATTTGAAGGTCGACTTCCTATAATCTATTAACATGCGGATAAATATGTTTACCTATGTAAGTAAATAAGTTTTTTTATATTGCAAATAGGTAGTAGCAAAATGACGGACGATTATTAGATAGTAATCAAGCCTCGTATGTAATAGGAAACGCGAACAATGATGGTACGCACAACACAATAGTTTGACTTTGGCAGCGCCTTTATATAATAGCAATAAGAGTGGTTTTTGTAGTACAAGTGTTACTGGCGCGCCGCGTGCGTTACTTATAACGTACAAGCAATCAACAAGTTCCGTCATGCGCAGTCTGGAACAGAACCGACATGAACTTGCATGTCTTGCATGCGCATGCACAGCGCACGCCTTCAGTGGTAGGAACACTGCAAACTGAATGATAAACAGCCTGCATCCCACACACGGTACGACTGAAAGCCCACGATACTTACATGAAGAGATAAATAAAGGATAGACAAGTGTGATTTTAATTTCAACGATTCACTTCTATTAGATCTTAAGGGGTACGAGGAACAGGGTCTAAAGTTCACCCATCCACCATAGAAAAGGAAGGATCCTTCGACCAGACGTGTGTTGTGTTGTGTAGCTGATTGATCTTTGAGGCAGTAATAACGACATACGCACGGCACGGTGAGGATTTCCAGATCAGATGGATCTGAAGGTAGAACGGACCATTAATATTAACGTGTTACATACTACTACTACTACAAAGTATGCAGTGTGCAATATAATATGCAGACAGTCAGCTAATTAGCTTGTTATTTCTTCGAACCTGACTAGTTTCTGATAACTTGGTGAAGGTTGCTTCGCAGGTGCGGTAATGTAATGTTCTACGCATATGTGTGAGATCGCGTCGAGTGCTAAATAAGTGAATATTAAAACACAAACAAAATAAAGTACCTAAGTATTTGCATGAGGTGCAAACCGTAACACCAACTCGACCGAAGGCGTGTATGTACGTCAGGTCATGTAGTTGCACTCGTTTCTGCCTGGCTCTAGTTAGCACGTCTCAAGTGTCACTCGACGCAGCTGGCAGTAAGGTTTACTTCGACAATATTTGAACAGTGTCAACCAGTCAGCATGATTAACGTAGATATTTGCAAAGTATTAAGTTGGTTTAAATTGCATGAAATAGCAAGTGCAAATGCGTGGGTGATTACCTAATCAATTTTACTAATCAAATACCAATTCGTAATGAACGTCCATCCATCTCCTTAGCTCAAGGTGTGTCAGTACTAGCGGTGCTTTTGAGGATTACTTACCTACCTCGATATAAGGTGGAAATAAAACTACTATTTCTGCCGGTCGAGGCAATGGTAAAATATCAGCAAGAAAAAGCTTCAGAACGCTCTGGATATTAAGAGAAAGGTAGATATCGTAACAAAGGATCCCGAGGCATGCGGGTTGCGTCGCGGTGATTGTGTGGGCGGTGCAATGCAGAGCACTCGGCTGTAATGTGGCTATTAAAGCAATTAGCAAGCGACGTCGCTGCACGATGAGCACAGAGCTTGTGCCTGTGCACACACTGCATACTAGAAAATGGTGAATGCTGGCCTTTTTGGAGACTGTCTTTTGTAAGTTTAAAAACTTTCAAAAAGTGCTTCTTCACAGACTACTACTACTGTAGCAGAATATCTTCCATCTTTGTTGTAAGTTTTAAATATATTTGAAATTGGAAGTGTTACGTAGCCGTACGCAGGTGGCCACGGCAGGCGACGTGTCGCTGCCACACGTGGACACGACTAGTGTGGTTTCTATGAAACCGACGACACTTCGCGACGTGTCGCTAGCTACGGTATTTCATAGAAACCAGTCGTGTCGCGGCACCACGTCGCGTCGCCTGCACTTGCCGCCTGCAGTCAGCTACGGAATTGTACCTTTAATTTCATCGAATCCTCTAACTTCTTTATCTTTGTGCACATTATGTAATTTATTTTCAGTCTTTCATAATGCTTAGTAATTTCAAACAATCTGCCTAGCTGTTTCCCAACTATGGTGGGGTCGGCTTCCAGTTTAACCGGATGCAGCTGAATACCAGTTTTTACTTGGAGCGACTGCCTATCTGACCTCCACAATCCAGTAAATGGGTAATAAGATACCCCTTGGTAAGACTGGTTGTTAGACTTTCGGGCTTCTGACGACTTGTAACGACTGTCAAAGATCCACGAATGACAGCCGCGGGACCAACGGCTTGCATTCCGGGGCACGGAGGAGTCTCGTTATGTAAAGATGGCCACCCATCTACGGACCATCCCCGGCAAGCGTAGTTTAACCTGATGGATCGACCCGTGCGGCTGTTATTACTCAGCCAGGAGCAAATTTACGAACAATTAAACACAGTTCTTTCAAGCAACAATTAGGTAAAAAAAAAAAAAGGTACTCAGCTATAGGCATACTTACTAAACAACCAGTCAACCTAGCCGAGTTGTGGAGCAAACAGGTTCAGTGCGCGCGGAAGGGGACGGGGGGGGGAGACGCCCTGCGACCAGTCCCATTCCCACTAGAAAACTGTACAACTATTATACTGCCAACCGCAACCGTACCTACCACTTGAACTACCAAAACGGCCCTTACAGATATTGAACAAAGGAGCTGTTAAAGTCAAACTGTTACCTTGGACGTGTGGTTGACTGTACGACATGTCGCTAAGTCGACTGTACAGTCAACAGACAGCGCGCTACGTATCACTCATGGAGATTACTTCTACATGCAAGCTTTATGGGGGCGCATTGATCGGTGCCAGGAATCAGCAATGTCGTGACCTCGACCACCACTCAGTACTGCTTGCAAGAATTTCGATGAGAACAACCGTGTCGACAATAGCTGTAATATCACAGCAAGCAGGTCCACTTGACACACATCCTAGTTCACGTTTTGTCTACTGAGCACATTGCGAAACTGTCACACCGATACCCACCTACAATATAGTGGATAGTGCACACGAGTTCCCTCAAACGTGTAGACACAACATGACTAATGTTTCATTTTGTGTAAGTGCAACATCTGCAACTGGTATTGAGACCATTCATTACTCAAAATAACGTCGAATGTGGCTGGCAGTCGTTGACCCCCTCCGGATCAGTCTGTCCGCTGAGCGTTGGTTATTATTTATTAATATTTAAGTTGTTACACCGAAGCCGGAGCCAACCAAACAGAATGTAATTGTGCACACTTCCGGCAAGTCGGGCGAGTTTCTGAGAACCTGGTTTATGTGAGGGGTGCTGCTGCATACGGCGCACGCTCCATTCGTTCCTCAAATGTCACCTTACAAGAATACTCAAAAGGCCTATACTTACTGACTTAATTTTATATTTTTGTGAATCTTACTTTCCTATTTTGTAAACAATCAGAGGATTGTCAGAAAAAAATATAGGGGTTAATTGTTTTAAAGTCTTGTGACTTTTATTAAATAACTCAAATTTTGGAAGTCGGTGTCTTTGGTTTACAATTGTTTTTTTTTCGGAAAAAGTTGTTATTTTTCACTTTTTAGTGGTGGTCGGTACCTACCCCAAACAAATTCGACTATCACTACCTGATATGTAAACAACAGTGACGGAGTAACTTAAAACATCGTCTATGCATATAGACTGTGGGAAAACGTAAACGTAATATTGTATCTAAGTCAAAAACTACGCAAGCAAGGTTAATAAAATGTACCTATATGAGACCTATTGAAATTTAGAGGCAATAATAAGCAGTGAGTGAGACTATATTTATATAAATTTCGTGGACAACATTTTCTTTACAAGTCAAGCAAGAGACAAAGTACAAAAAAACATTTTACAAAAGAAAAAACCGACTTCCAAAAAAAACACTCAAAACTAAAAAATAACTTTAATTTCGGAAGTAGGTGTTTTTTGCCACTGACTTCCGAAATTAAAGTTATTTTTCAGTTTTGAGTGTTTTTTTTTGGAAGTCGCTTTTTTTTTTGTTTGTAAAAAGTTTTTATTTTTCACTTTTTAGTTGTGGTACCTACCCCACTACCACACCAATACCACTAGCTGATGTAAATAACAGTGAAGGAGTAAATGAAAACATCGTCTAGATAAACTAAGTGGGAAAAATCCGTAATATTGAAGCTAACTCAAAAACTACGCAAGCAAAGTTAATAAATATGGGACCACCTCGGAAGCATGCCCTACCATACAAAAAAAGAATCATCAAAATCGATTCATAATTGGCAGAGAAATCGAGTAACAAACATATAATAAAAAACATACGGACGAATTGAGAACCTCCTACTTTTTGAAGAAGTCGGTTAAAAAACATGCGGTAATTAGAATAATTCGAATCGGTGATAATCGCAACAGGCCAGTGCATACACCGACCGAGTGCGACCTCTTCCAATAGGACCACCTCTGGCAATGACCTACCAAACAAAAAAGAATTATCAAAATCAATTCATAATTTTGGCGGAGTAATCGCGTAACAAACACAAAAATAAATAAATAAAACACACAGACGAATAGAGAACCTCCTCCTTTTTTAAAGTCGGTTAAAAATGCGACGTTGTCTAATTTTTGTATGCAAAAATAGTCAGTTTTTTTTATTTTTTCAAATAATCGTGACTTTGTCCAATTATTTTTGCATAAAAAATGAAAAAAAAAAGCATAATAAATGCCAGTTGATTCTTTGACGTGGTTTCTAGGGTTACGGGATGTCTGGAGTGATGGGGAAAAAAACACGTTGGCAAAACAGGAAGCCGTGTGCAAAATTTCACGTCATAGTCCGAGTAGTTTCGGCTGTGCGTTGTTAGGTCAGTCAGTTAGTTTCAAGATCGAAGATATTAGATGATACGCTGACAACTTAACGAGTACGCGCAAGTAGATAAAACATTACGATTTCTATTTCGTCCTAAGAGCTAAAATAATGAGCGCACATTAGCGCGCACTATCATCTCAAAAGCCGCGCCCCCGCCGCCGCGTCGTAGTACTCTCACAGACCATTCATTGTTGGGAGGCATGAGCCACACAAGAGATGAATAAAAATAAAAGAAAGAAAATACAAAACTAAAACGCAAATTCATGCAGCAGATGTGATGAACAAACTGTGTGATATTATTAAAGTAGCTAATGCTAAAGAAACGATAGACGGATCGCGCGAAAGATTACAAAATATGGCTAGAAAGGTCTTTCTAGTCCTATTTTGTAATCTACTGAGTTCACTATTAATAGAAATGTATGGAACGAGAAGACAACTGCAACGACAAATAGATGAAGATAGAGGCAAGAAAGATGAAGATGTCTGGGAGTGCGTGAGGAGCTGACAATAGCACGCGCCGGCCACAGCTGCCACGTTCAACATAACCAGTGGAGGATCCGGCTCGCGTATCACATGGTCTGATAACCGCGACACCACCCAATTAAACACGCGCACGGACCGTTGCTAACACTATCATTCACACTCGACTTACTTACAAGAAAAATATACTTCAAGTACCTACTGCAAGTTAATTTGGAAGTAAGATTATATTAATACGTACATTTGAATGTACCTGGCGTTGTTAGCGGTAATATAGACGAGGTTTTTACTTGAGATAAAAACCAGTTATTCTTGAAGACAACTGGTTACACTTTACTTGCGGCTCACAGCTGGCTAATCTAAACGGTAATTATAATCAGAATGTTTGGAGGTGGTTGTCGCGCTAATATCGACCGTGGACCTATTAAGGCATTGTCGAGTTCACCACCTTGGCTATAACATAGCTAAACTAAAGTCCATTTCATACAATGCATGAGGTATCTCGCGCACACAATATGGTTGGCAGCGGGCACATCAAATCACTTCCAAAATCTGCATTTACCATCAGATCTTTGTGTTTAACATCATCTACCTACGGTTAGAACATTATCTAATAAAAATAATATATATTATTAGTATGCGAGTCCAATTTTTATAGTTGTTTGTTTATGATTGGTAATCCTTCTTGTACACCTTTTTTTAGAAGCTTGTCCCGCGCTAATGGTTTGAGATTACCAACTGGCAGACAGGTCCAGCACACGCTCAGCCTTCAGCTAATCACTGGTAATCGCCGCACGATGTGTGTGCAAACGAAGCTCGCGTCAAATACATCACGACTTGACGCCGCGCCGACTTTTTACACAAATTACAACATCTTCCTACATAAATATAATGATAAAATATGAAGGTTGAGTTCCGTTAAATAATATTTTTTGAAATAAATCTATGTGTGTACATACCACGATTATTATTAAAATACTAGCTGCTGACCGCGGCTTCACCCGAGTAGGGGTAAGTACAATAGATTACGACCCATTCTCAGACCTACCGAATATATATATAAAATTTCATAAAAATCGGTCATCCGTCACCCGTCACGATCCCTATTAGTTGGATTCACGTCATCGTCGCCGTAATCTCCCAATGATGACGAACGTGTGGTTTTTTAAACCGATAATTATCATTTCTAATAGGAATGCTTTTTGTATCCACCATGCTTATTCACAAACTTGCGCTCCTGTGCAGCGTGTCGCTGTGTGTCGCAACAGTGTGTCCCGCTTGCGTACCTACATCGGCACGTGTCACGTACTCGCATACGCTGCCGGTTGTCTGTTGTTCAATAGGCTGTTAAACTGTCATTCAGTTGTCGCGAACCGATGATTACCTCCGATGATTGCCGTTTGCCGCGCTTTGCTGTAAGTTAGTTATGTCACGAAGTAGTTACAGACGTTGTACTTTAGTCAAGGAGGTTAGACAACTACCAAAATGTCAGGGCTCATGTAAGCAACTTGTGTTTAGTATTTATGGCATTTTGCTTAGCCTTTGCTACGACAAAAAGCATATCCGCCAAAGCTACGTCGTCGTAGGTTCAAGCATTTTCGTGAAGCTCACCTAAGTTATATTATTTTAAACTATGACCTACTGATACAACGACCTCCGAGGAGCTTGTTCATGCACACAAAGCTGCAGCACACGGAGTGCACAAAGCTCGGTTGACACATCGACAATGCGCTCCCCCTCCACCGCCTCCTCGCTGCCTCGTCCGTGTCGCAACATATTCCTGCGCCCCGCACCTCGCCGCGCGTCTTCCTTGCACAACAACTGAACTGAACGGGAATAGGTCTTACTTACAGTAAGCTGTTATCAAACTTTGAGTACTGTAGTGATGCTGAGCGCGGCGCGACACACTTAACGTAATGATGCCATCACGTGTCGCCGAACTAGTTCAAGCAGTGCAGCCTCCGCTGAACCTCGCCTACATAGCTCATCGTGTTTATGGGCACAGCCGCCGTCACCGCCGCCGTATGGACGCAGTTCGAGGACGCGACACACATTAGGTGCCCACAATGCGTGAACTTTTCGGAACTAATTAATGAAATCGTATTAATTATTTCCATTCTGATTAGTGCATAAACATTTGCCATTGAATTTAAACTCGGCATGAATAAGTGAATATTTTTTCACTAAAACAACATCATTGTTCTTTGCCGCAGTAATAAGTCCGGTTGAATATAATAAAAAGTTTATAGCATTAAATTGCTTTGTGAATTAAGTATAATGGTCGAAAAATTGGAGCAAGTCGTTCATATGTTAACAATAGTTGGTGAGATGCTGCTATTAAACCCGCCTCTGTGTGATTATCATCATGATGCTAACAATCGGGGGCGATTTGGGGTATCTAATATTCAAAGGGGCGAGTAGATACTAGGCAATTAGGGGCAAGATCCAAGGGTCGAGCTGAGCCCAAAACGCTCGAAGCTATAATAAAACACGAGTTACAAACGCCCGTGATTGCGTGTGTTCAGGTAATATCCTTGCGAACTGTTTGTCAAGCACTTCCGTCATGACTTCATTACGTAGCTATTCGTTCTGAAGTGGCACGCGTGTGGACTGTGCCACTCGAGCGATGACATTGCAACGTTTGGGGAAAACAAACAGTCACGCAGTCAGAGTGATAAGCATTCAGCGTGTTACTATAGTGCTTTTAACGAGCCAACATCCAACTACCCTTACCCTACTACTTTTCTAGTCGTCGTCGTATTAACTCGTCTTATTCTTCCATTCATCTTTCATACTTTTCTTCTCGGAATTCACTTCTATTCGAGCCATATCATCTTTTTTCTCTTATAGGCTGCCAGCCAAATTCATACGCGTTTGAGAGTCGTCTGGTCCCATACTCCTCTTCTCTTCTCTTATAGGCTGCCAGCCAAATTCATACGCGTTTGAGAGTCGTCTGGTCCCATACTCCTCTTCTCTTCTCTAATAAGCTGCCAGCCAAATTCATGCGCGTTTGAGAGTCGTCTGGTCCCATACTCCTCTTCTCTTCTCTTATAGGCTGCCAGCCAAATTCATACGCGTTTGAGAGTCGTCTATTCCCATACTCCCCTTCTTTTCTCTTATAGACTGCCAGCCAAATTTATACGCGTTTGAGAGTCGTCTGGTCCCATGCTCCTCTTCTTTTCTCTTATAGGCTGCCAGCCAAATTCATACGCGTTTGAGAGTCGTCTGGTCCCATGCTCCTCTTCTCTTCTCTTATAGGCTGCCAGCCAAATTTATACGCGTTTGAGAATCGTCTGGTCCCATGCTCCTCTTCTTTTCTCTTATAGGCTGCCAGCCAAATTTATACGCGTTTGAGAGTCGTCTGGTCCCATACTCCCCTTCTCTTCTCTTATAGGCTGCCAGCCAAATTCATACTCGTCTAGTGCCATACTCCTCTTTGCTTTCCTCGTCCTTTGCATTATATGTCTATCATGGCAATCGATTACTCATCACTTTTTCTGTCTCAGACGGTACTTGGAAACTCCCTTTTATATATACCTTACGTATATTCATTCCTTATCGTATCCTTACCTTATGTACATTCATTCCTTATCGTATCCTTTCTCGTCACACCTACCTCTTCACAAGCTGTTGCTAGCTGCAAGTAGGTCCTTACTTTTGTAGTTGTAGCCCAACATTCTACTTAGATATACAAGACAGTTTTTTTGTGATAAAACATATACATTGGGTAAACTTCTTATACTAAATTAAGTAAAAGGACTAACTCTATACCAATAAATATAAAAACAAAAGGATACTTAGGCGTCGAAGTATTTTTCTGTATCGCTGTCATCCGGAAACGTGCCCAGAAGACTTGCAGCATTGCCACATTAAATGGCAATGCTAATTCTTTGGTCAAAGAACAAGCCAGCCCTCCGGTCACGTGAAGTGTCGACTAGTCGGTGAGAAGCAGGTGGCTTCTAAATAAGTACTCTTAACTTGATGAATTGTTGTTAAGAGGTTGCAAATAAAATGCAATAATTTGTTAATAATAGCGTTGCCGCATACCGCTGCTTCTGGAACTTCTCGATGATAACGATGGACTCAATAATAACTTGTTTTTGGCATGTTGTTATCGTGTGTCGAAGTAGAACCACTGTCAGTCGAATACTGATTAATGTAAAATAACTTAGCCGGGCCTTACCTGTAAGTTTTCCTTAAATAAATAAATAGGTAAATAAACTTATTCAAAATATTCCGTTCTAGTAATCAATTTCCAGAAAATGAATCTGAGGAATCTGCAGTCGAATGCCAACAAGGTGATCCCCTCGGGCCTCATCGAATATTTCGGGACATCGCCCAGCGGTTGGTCGACTCTTCACGTGACCAGAGGGCTGGCCAATTTCTAGGTCAAAGAATCAGCATTGCCATCCAACGTGGCAATGCTGCCAGCCTTTTGGGTACTTTTCCCACTGACAGCGATGCGGAAGAATTTTTTGACGCCCTATGAGCCCTTCCTTTATATATAATTTTTTCCCTTTGTACATATTGCTAGACTTAAATTGTATATTTTATTTAAAGTGTTAATAAAGAAGATAATTAGAATAAAAAAAATTAAATAAAAAAAAAAACAGAAAATAATTATAAAAAAAAGTCGGGGGACCTCTTAGATTAAAAAGTGTTCCACAGAACGGTCCCCCGACTGCAATGACAATTTTATCAACTTGTTTTTTACTTTTTAGTTCGTTTTTAGCAGGGCAGTCGTGTTTTTAAATTTTTTAACTAATTATTTTTATTTTATACATTTTAGTGACAAGTATGTATTATTTTTTTTGTAGTTTAGGTACATTTTTGTTTACCGCTATGGAATAGTTGGCGTTGTGTTAATGTTAACAATTTTTTTAATTACTTGCCTAAATTCATTCATAATCACTCAGTACCAATCTGTGTGATTATGAATGAATTCTAATAATAACTCAATCATCTACCAAACCATTCACTCAATTAGCCATTTGCAGTGTTACTAAAGTCTGATTATCGTTTGCAGCCAAAGATGAATAGAATAGAATAGAATAGAATATATTTTATTGTAAAACATGAGTGTACACATCAAATAATATGTGCGAGGTCTTAAATAACAGCTAGATCTGCATGTTTTGCCATTTATGGCGTACAAAACAACATAATTTTTGGTTTAAAATAAACCAAAAAACAAAATTTGACTTTACACAACAAAATATGAGATTTATATATAACTGATTATATATATATTATATTACCAACAAGTTCCAGGCCCTACAGCTTGGCTTTGGATCCAAAGGGGGCTGTGAGGCTGCCGTACACGCCCTTTCAAGCTTTTTAAATGCTAGTAAAGGTGAGGTCATCCTCAAGGTTGACGTTAAGAACGCCTTCAACTCCGTTAACAGGGACACTTTGTTGGCCGAAGTAAAAAAGGAGTTACCAGAAATTTACGGTTTTATGTGGCAGTGCTACAGGCACCCATCAAAATTATTATATAAAGACAACGGCTCAAAAATATAGCTGCCAATAAGGTTGTTATATTTGCGCCGTTTGAGGTTTTCTGCACTTGCAGCAGCCGCCCCAGCACAGCCCGCCGTGCTAGGAAGATTGGATGGCGCGAGGGTGTCGACACAGGTTGCATCCCACACCAAAGGCTTACCCATCTTATTGGCAGCTATATTTTTGAGCCGTTTGGGGTTGAAACACTAGGGCCGTGGGGTCCGAGTGCTCATCGAGTATTTCGGGACATCGCTAAGCGATTGGTCGACTCTTCACGTGACCAGAAGGCTGGCCTATTTTTCGCCCAAAGAATCAGCATTGCCATTCAACGTGGTAATGCTGCCAGCCTTTTGGGCACTTTTCCCATTGACAGCGATGCGGACGAATTCTTTGATGCCCAATGAGCCCCTCCCCTTTATTTGTTATTAGTATCATTAGAATTAGATTGTATATTTTATTTAAAATTGTAAATAAAAGCTCATTGTTTATATAACTTAATCCTAATGCTAATTTGTCTTTACTTTGAGACTAAAATTGTGAAAATGTTGTAATTATAGGAATCTATTTAATGAATTGCGGTCATTTAAAAATTCCGATATGGTATAATAGCATTTGGCTATGAGATATTTTTTTAAATGTATTTTAAACAGAGCAGTAGGCATTTGCCTGATAGGTTTTGGGATTTTATTATAAATGATTGGTGCTAAACAAAAAATACTTTTACGCATCAACGCCGTGGTTGATCGTGGTACGCAAAATTTATTACTATCCCGTCGATTACGAATAGAAACGTCTGATAGTTTTTTGAATCGTTTAGGATTGTTTTGTATAAAATTAGCCATTTCATAAATAAACAAGGAAGGCAGACTTAAAATGTTTTTTATTTCTTTATTTGCATCTACACCCTACCTATGTAAAATGTATGCCAATAAATTATATAGTTTTCGAATGTGCTCATCAAGGCCTTCAATTGGATACCCATATTGTAAATAATTGAAGATTTTTTTATTTTTCACATTTGAAAATGGAGCCATACATAAAAAACCGTCCTATGTCACTCGGGATAATGTAAAGATTCTAACGATACCCCATACATCCAAATCCGTTCAGGCATTTTAAAGTTATGGTGGAATAAAGAAACTCACATACATACATACATACATAGGTACATGAACCCTGAAAACATTACACTCCTTTTTGGGCAGTCGTGTGTTCGAAGCATGTGTTCAATTACTTAGCACAAGTGAAGCGAGACCGCGCTGTTCACTATTAAATACCTACATATACAACATTAGTTTTTGTATGCTAAACCCGAAAAGGTTGAACTCATCATTTTGAACAACTTTTTCTATGGGACCAACATTGAAATCGCGAAAAATAAATCAGCTGTTCCATACATTTTGTCGATTTAAGTGAACACAAATGTATATGTTATGGACCAAGTAATAAATACGGGCATTTTTCATACTGCCCGCGCATTATGAATAATGACAAGCTACTTAGGGCAAAATAATTAATTATAATTTGAACTTCCTTATTTATCACATTGCCTCGTCATTATAAATATTGCCGTGTGGTCTTTGGGCAATCTAATAGTACACAGGTATTTAATTATGGTAAAGTCATCATAGGTCACAGAGTATCTATGAATGGAAATATTTTATTTGATTTTAAATATTGATTCTACGTTTGAAATCAAATAATAGTAATAGAACCTGGTTTTAATTGTGCTGCCCCAAAGGTGACAAGCATAATAAAAAATGCCCGGTCGATTTGATTATTTCAATAGTTGTTACCATACTGCCCTCTCATATTTCATTTTTAAAACTGCCGGAGCATTTTTGTAATGAAATGCTGGCATTTTGTAATGATCAGGACTGGACCTGTGTTGATATAAAAATTGGAATAAGTATGTGGCAGGTTTACACAGGGAAGCCAAGCTAAATTTCTTGGCGTGGGTTCAAGCTGGGAAGCCTATTAAAGTGAAATAAACGGAATAATATTTTTTTATAATGCCCTAATAATCACTTGGTCCATAACATATATACCAGACTGAAGTGGACTGTATGTGGAGTTGACGATTTCAATGAAAGACTTCTGGAAACTTGCTTGATTTTTTACTGCTCACAATTACAGCTCAGAACAGCTGATTTTTTTTTTTTCATAAACCAAAACTAATGTTGTATATAAATTCTTATGTAAGTTTACAAGCGAGCTAGGCCGAGATAACTGACGTAGTTGGCGACTCGTCGCCAGTCGCCTGTCGACATACTCGCCCACGGCTTGCAGACTCAGGCATCGATTAGAATCGATGATGCTTTTGAATGCACCTTGTTCTTGCAGTTGTTGACGAAGTGCACGCGAAAGTTGGGCTCGTACCAACTTTGTTGATTCAACAGCGGAACAAGTAAGAGAATGATTGAACACTACTTGACAAGACATCAACATCAGAATTATTGCGTAATTATAAATATTTTGTAAAAACGTGTTAGTCCCACTAAAGAACACTGTATTTACAGGAAAATCGTGTATCTTGAAGGACAACATACAGGATTTTCCTAGTTTGAAGGGCAGGGCAGGGTCTTACTCATTTGTAATAGCCATACCCGGTCATCCCATAATTAAACAACACTGATGTTACCTAGGCTAAGTTTTTGGTACCTACATAAATGATTACTTACTTACTCACAAGTAGTTACAACGCTACTGTGTCCTAAGGCTCAAAGCGGGGCGTGTGTCGCGGGTGCGTGTGCATACTTGGCATTGCATCTAACTACCGGCGCACAATTACCGATATTCCGTCCGCTGCCATCCATCATGTTGTGATATAAAGAGTACAGGCGACGTGAGCCGGTGCATGCGGTGCTAACTAAAACAAACATATCGAACTTACTGGACTGATTGTTGAAAATGCTAGATATCGTTTTACTCGAATACATTGGTAGTTTTGTATACCCGATGTCAACAATTTGGGCTCTCTAAAATCCTTTTTAAACCCTAGTAAACGTAATTACACTCCCACTACGGCCGGTCACCGCGGGAGAGTCAGACCACAACCCTCCAAAGAAGAAAACAACTACAAGAGAGAAAAAGACAGTAAATATATGCACTTTGAATGTTAAATCGTTAAGCACACCTTATAAACTACTAGAATTGAAGACGGCTCTTCGTAGCATAAACCACGACATAGTAGGACTGTGCGAAATCCGGCGTCAGGGAGAAAATATCATAGAAGATTAGGAATACATTATGTACCATTTAGGACAAACAAAACGTCAATATGGCGTCGGTTTTCTGGTGAAAAAGGATACAAAGAGAATATTATAAACTTTACTGGAGTATCGGAGAGAATCTGTTTGTTAGAAAAAAACTAGAAAACTTGCATTTCGCGATTATCCAAGCATACGCACCAACTGAGTGCTCAGCACAAGTCGGAATAGAACTATTTTATAAAGATCTTGAAAAAGCCCATGAAATGAATTACAACACAGTATATCATAACTATGGGTGACTTCAACGCACAAATTGGGAAACCTAAGTCTTAAGAGCGCAAAGTGATGGGTAAATACGGTTATGGTAAGAGAAGCCAAAGAGGAGACAGACTCATTAATTACGCTCATGAACATAATCTAAAAATAATGAATACTATTTTTAAATCAAAAGAAGAGAATAGATGGAAATGGATTTCACCAGATAAAAAGACAAAAAATGAAATTGATTATGTTACAACTACCAAGCCACATTTATTTTCAAAATTTGAGTTGCTTAATTCCTTATTCCTTATCCTTTGGAACAGATCAGACTGCTAAGAGCGACTCTTAACCTGAGAGCAATAAGAAAGAGCAGACGAAATTTCACCGGCAGCACAAACACACTAAAAAATTCGGAAGATCGTGACATGTACTTAAAAACTCTACGCGAACACATACCAAACTTACTAGAAAAACATGAAAAAGATATAGCCAATGAATACTACCAGATGATAAAAAAGGCAATAAATCAAGTTTAAAAGACAAATCAAGATCCAAGAAACGAACAATTTTAACAAATAAGGCTATGGAATTGATGAAAAAAAGAAGCGCCCTACAAAACAAACCGAATGTTAAAAAAAAACAGAAAAGACTTGAAAAACCTATACAAACAAACAAACAAAGAAATAAAACAATGTTATGAAATGCACAGAATTGACAGTTTGAAGAAGCACATAGAAAGCACAAGATCAGCCAAAAAAGCATTCAAGGAGCTAGACAGAACAAAAACGTGGATTCCATCTCTTCAACACGGTTCAACAAATAGTAAATCACGGAGCGAAATTATAAGTATAGCAACAGGCTTCCACGCAAGCTTATATAGTCGACCGAACTCAATACAAAACATAGAGACGTCAAACCAACCAAATAATACTGTGCAAATGTTTTGCGAACAGAAATCCTTAAACAAATACTAAAATTAAAATCAGAAAAAAGCCCGGGGCCAGACGGCATTTCGAACAAATGTGTTAAACATGCCAGAGCTCTTCTAGTAACCCCTCTTACACTGTTATTCAACAAGATCCTAGATGAAGAAGTGGTATATAAATATTATTAAAAATATCTACTCAAACAGTACCAGTTGAGTCAGGCTAGACAGAGTCGGGGCTTCAATCAAAATTAACAGAGGAGTCAGACAAGGTGATCCTATTTCATCTAAACTATTCATAGCGGTCCTAAAGAATATAATGGCAGATCTTCCATGGTCAAGGAGGGGCATTAATGTAAATGGAAATCTACATTAATGTAGATTTCCATTCCTTAAAAACATCAAAGCCATTTACGTTTCGCGGATGACATTGTCGTACTATCGGAAAATCCCTTGGAACTCAATATTATGGTCACCGAATTACAAGCGGCAAGCGAATATGTGGGTTTAGACTTAAACCTTAACAAAACAAAAGTTATGACCAACAACGAGATGACGCCTATTTCGCTTAATAATATGCCACTCGAATACGTACAGGAGTACATATATCTGGGCAAGCAAATCTCCTTCAGGAAAAATGAAGAAATAGACCGAAGGATAGCTATTACCTGGAAAAAATACTGAGCTCATAAGGAGATATTTAAATCACAACTTCCGATTAAAATGAAAAAGACAGTACTAGAATCTGCTATTTTGCCATGTCTCACTTATGGCTGTCAGACTTGGATATATGATACCAAGGCGAGAAACAAGATTCAAACCACACAGAGATCTATGGAGAGAAGCTGCTTAAGCATCAAAATAAGCGATAGAGTAAGGAACACAGACATTCGCAACAGAACTAAAGACACAGATGCTCTCACTTTTTCGCAACGCCTGAAATGAAGGTGGGCAGGCCACGTTGCAAGGTATTCTGATGATCGCTGGACAATCAGGACAACTAAATGGGAAGGTCCACAAGGTACCAGAATCAGAGGCCGGCCGTACGCCCGATGGCAGGACGAGATCATTGCGAACGATGGGCGTGACTGGCTTGTCACAGCGTCAGATTGAGAAAAATGGAATTCTTTGGAGGAGGCTTTTACCACACACTAATTTTATTTTGTTTTTAATCTTAATTATTTTATATTAATCAAAACTAATCTATTTATTTATTGTAATGCATGATTAAATTAGCTAAATTAATTAATTCAATAATTGTAAGTACCGATTTAATTAAATCTAATAATAATGTAATTAAGGAATCTAAATTGTTGAATTTATCTCATAATTTTATGAGATAATTTTAATTTTTAATCATAATAGTAATTGTTATGTGTGGAATTAATAAAGCTTAATTATTATAATTTTCAAAATGTCTTTAACATATCTCGGGACCCTGGGGTCCCGGACCTTTGGAAGGCGTACGAGGGGCCGAAGCCAACTCGCAGAGGCCCGTTAGACATCCATAATGAAATGGGGCACCAACCGACGATTATCCCTGTTCGCACTATGCAAGGGCACCCAAGGACAACCCCCGGTTGGTGTAGGACTATTGCAGGATAAGGAAACAAAACAATGATATTGGACTATGGGTTTGAGTGGCTAAAGTGGACTGGTAACCTGGAACTATGGAAAGACTATGGCCCCTGCCTGATCAATGTTTTATATATACACGGATAAAATGGCAGGGGGTGACTTGCACACTCAATAATGGGCTCCCCAAAACGGTCGCTAGCACAAAGTGTCGTAGCGACAAGGAGGCTACATGTCCTGAGGTGGTTAAGAGGAGTGGAGAGGTATTCCACGGCTATCAGGACAATCCCGGAAGTACGGTCAAGATCCATACCAGCATCTTACTGAAATACTTCCTTCCTCCGAGCACGTTTGCCCTTGCGAATCTCCACTCAAGCCGGTCAATAAAGGCAAGAATGAGGTGGGAGCTCTGTTCCTCGTCAGTGTTCACTCTAGCCGGCCAATAAAGGCAAGCCAGAGGTGAGGAACAAGACTTCTCCCGGGAGATAGGGTCCGTGGGTCGCTACTGCCCAACAGCTCGCCACATGCTGCCCTGTGGGTTTTCGTATCTCTCTTGGTATGGCTCGTAATCCCAGACCGGTTTCGGCAAGGTAAACTCTACCGGCACAGACCCAGAGTTCGGAGCGCGCAAGCCCCACCACGACGTCAACGTAGAGATACAGCGGTGGGGTTATTATTATTATTATTAAACGTAATTAAACGCGTGAGGACGCGCGTTTGTAAGCGCGTTACAAACGGAAAAGTTTCACATGTAAAATGAAGTAGCATATACACAGATACAGCAATATGCAATAGCCCCATAATCCGCGATATCAAGCGTGTTATCTGAAGTAGTACTAGTAGTAGATCACTATCGAGCTGATTTTATTATTCTGATGGACACAACATGGATTAATTAATTGATAATTTCTTCAATATATTTTAAAGATAGGTAAAAAAAAATCTGGTTGTTTCGTTGAGATCAGTACACTCAGTGTATGTTTTCATACAACAATCATTCATACCGCTACAATTTCATTACCTGCAGTATTTGGGTGCAGTTTTCTGCTCGCGAAATTGGAATAACTCCCAAATGTCATTCAATACACCTAGATGAACTTAGAAAATTGTATTGCTGATTCTGTTCATAATTCTGTACATAAATCCATATTTAGAGCCGCCATTAAGTTTGAATTTTGCATTTTTATGTAAATCGGATACTGTCAGAAGTTGAAGTTAAAGTGAATGCCATAAAACTCCAAAAAGTACGCATCCGATTGATTCTGTCCAACAGAAAAAAAAAAATGAATAAATGGTGTTTATTCCTTTGAATGGGTTTTTCAGTTTTTTCATTCAATATCATCATTCTCAGCTAGTGTTGCCAGGTTGGCGATTTGTGTTAAATCGGGGCAGAGGGTACAACAAAATGGGATTTAGGGTTGTAGATCGGGACAATAAAAAAACCAAGGTTTTTTTTACACATATATTTATTTCTGTGACACATACAAACACGGACGAGTACCTAACGTAAATATGGATTTTGAATATGAGGGTACTTTTGGGGGGCAAATAAGAATATTAAAAAAACGTTTTGCAAACTGTACCGTGTGACATATCAAATGAAAGAGCATTACGACGACCTCAAATAATATACTTATAAAAAAAAAAAAGTCAATACTTTTATATATATTTAACCAAATAGATGAAAATTGACCATTCCCACCATTGACCATTCTCAACCTTATCTCCGAAACTACTGAGACTACAATTTTGAAAAAATTACAGAGAATTGTTCTATACTTATATGTAGATATGTAGATTACAGGAAAACCTATAGGAAGTCTATGGTCTTAAAATAACATGGTAGATATTGTGCGTACAAACTTACATTTGTAGTTATAATGTATAGGAGAATATGTTTTTCAACTACAATGTTAAGTTTGTTCTTGGATTAAATTCATCCCAACTACGGAACTCTTCATTGTGCGTGGTTCCACATGTACTTGACCGCAGGGCCGTAGCCAGGAATTCATTTGGGGGGGGGGGGGGGGGGTTATGGCAAACTTTTTTAAAGAAATTAGAGGGTAGAAAAATATAAATACAGATTAAAAAAAAAGTATTTTCCTCTTTTTCGGAAATCTCAAAAAAATGATTGCGAGCGAAGCGAGCTCGAAATTTTTAGCATCCAGCTTCGAATAAGTTAGGTTTTCTTTCTCTTTGACCGATCATACAGAAATATACTTCTATTTCTGTACTTTATCGAGTTAATATGCAGCAAAGTTTAAGAAGGATGATGCAGAAAAGGATGCAAAAGCGAGCGAAGCGAGCTCGAAAATTTCGCACCCCGCCTGGGAGAGGCTGGGGGAGGTTAGAGTATTTAAGCATACTTTTACTGGTATTGTAGATTATAAAGTACGCCTATGCGAAATAGATTACAATTATCTGTATAAGGAGGTACCCTAGGGGTCGATCTCTGGATTGAGATTCTGGTTTCTCGCATTTCGGGGGGGGTTTGAACCCGGACCCCCCCCCCCCCCCCCCCCGCCTACGGCCCTGCTTGACCGGTTTCTAGGGTTCCGTAGGCAACAAGGAACCCTTATAGTTTGAAACTTATGTTTGACATTTGTTTCAAACCAATTCAGATTGATCGTGTATTAGGTACGCAATTAGGATGCTGGGCATGTATTGATTTATCGGGACATTTAGTGTCCTGATCAGGTGCAAATCGAGACGCGTCCCCAGACCCCTGAAAATCGAGACACCTGGCAACCCTATTCTCAGCCCACAACACACTGCTAGTTTTTTTTTTCCTTTAATATATGGGGCGGTAAACCTTAAAAGCCCAGGGCGCTGAATGTTGAAATACGCCACTGCGTCCGTCCGTCTGTCAGCGGGCTTAGCATACGTTTCATCCCTATATTCCCACGGGATCGAGACCTAAGTTTCTGAAACCGCGGGGCACAGCTAGTCTTTAATATATTCTAGTCCTTTATGCTAGTCTTTTATATATAAGCAATGTTGAAAGCCTACTCGATTGCCATACGATTTAATGAAATCAGGTACCTACTTAACTTAACTTGTGTTAGATGACAACGGACGTGAGTAGAAGATAACATAGCTACCCTTGTCGCGGTATTGAAGCGGGACGAGCAGGATCACAAACTGTCATTCTTATTGAAGCGGGACGAGCAGGGTCACAAACTGACATTCATATTGAAGCGGGACGAGCAGGGTCACAAACTGACATTCATATTGAAGCGGGACGAGCAGGGTCACAAACTGTCATTCTTATTGAAGCGGGACGAGCAGGGTCACAAACTGACATTCATATTGAAGCGGGACAAGCAGGGTCACAAACTGACATTCCAGGGCCTGTCCTGTGGATATAAGACACCAACTCAAGTAGTTTTTAACCGACTTCTTCAAAAAGTAGGAGGTTCTCAATACGTCAGAAAGTTTATTTTTTTTTCTATATATTTGTTACGCGATTACTCCGCCAATTATGAATCGATTTTGATGATTCTTATTTGTTTGGTAGGTCATGCTTCAGAGGTGGTCCCATATAAATTTTATTAACTTTGCTTGCGTAGTTTTTGAGTTAGCTTCAATATTGCGTATTTTTCCCACTTATTATAATGTAGACGATGTTTTAAGTGACTCCGTCACTGTTATTTACACAGCAGGTACCTAATTGAATTTGTATGGGGATGGTAACCCAACTAAAAAGTGAAAAATAAAAACTTTTATTGGTAGGTGGCAAAAACCAAAGATTTTCTTGGAAGTCGGTTGTCTTTTTTTTGTAAAAAGTTTTTATACGTCATTTATTGTTGACGTGTAAAAGTGTTTGTACAAATCTAATAAGTTTACGGAAAGAAAAACATTTTATCATTTATGCTGCCATGCAAAGCTTTGCAAACGTGTAGTAATTTTTGTTCCTTCTAAGAGAAAAAGCGTTTGCCCTTCAGTAATAATGTGAATGTGACTGACCACTACAATAACAATACCTACTGTCTAATTTATAAGGGATATGTTACACCATATGGTGCCAGTAGTAAGTTTGTAACATCAGGCATGCTGCAGATGCAGACCAGGCACGCATAACAAAGGCATCGCGCCAGTGTGCCCGCGCCTGTAGTGTGGCAGTGCGGCATCGCTCGACAGTCGTGGTCGCAAGTTGATAGTTCCACGAAGCGAGCATGACTGTTTTCATGCTTCACTTGGCGCTAACACAACACATGCATTATTCTCAACAGGAATAACTCGAGGTTAACGTCGAGCTGGAGAACAAAGACCAGTTTGAAAATCATTTATTTTTTGGGATCTCATGAGTGTGATTTTTAACTAGTATTGTAGAGACAATTAGACTAGTATTGTAAACTAATATGCTACTGTAAAAGTATGTTGGTAACTCTTAACTCAATGGGTTCTTATCTGAATTAAATGAATAGGTATTATGTATTTTTAATATTATTTCGTCTTTTACATTTCTCGGGACCATAGGGTCCCGGACCTTTGTAAGGTGTACGAGAAGCTATTACTATTATACTATTTATTGCTCTCATCAAGCAATAGACTAGGTACTACTAGAATAGCAATTGTCAAACTTGTATAATTTTCTGTATTAAATATGAGGCTTTTGGCTAGTTTGTACATATAGTGAATGTCACTCATTATTTTGTATTGTGCGTTTAGTTTGTGCAGAATAAACAATTTTTCTTTCTTTTTCTTTTCTTTTGCCGAAGCCAACTCGCAGAGGCCCGTTAGACGTTTTGAATGAAATGAGGCACCAACCAACGATTATCCCTGTATGCACTATGCAAGTGCATCCAGGGACATCCCCCGGTTGGTGCAGGACTACTGCAGAGCATGGAAACAAAAAATATTGGGCTATGGGTTTGGGTGGCTATAAAGTGGATTTATTACCTTGAACTATGGAAGGAATAGGTCCCCTGCCTGATCAATTTTATGTAATACCTACCTACATAGATGATACAAAATGTCAGGGATTGACTTGCACACTCAATAATGGGCGTAGCGTAGCGACAAAGGGGCAATAACTCCTGTCCTGAGGTGCTTGAGGAGTGGAGAGGTATTCCTCGGCTATCAGAACAATCCCAGAGCCCGGAAGATTGTCAAGATCCCTACCAGCAAACACTGGAGTACTTACCTACTTCTTCGGAACACGTTTGCTCTTATTGCGAATCTCCACTCAAGCCGGCCAATAAATGCACAAAATAGGTCGGAGCTCTGTTCCTCGTCAGTGTTCACTCCTGCCTGGCAACCGGAAGCAGAAACAGGTGAGGGACAAGACTTCTCCCGGGCGATAGGGTCCGTGGGGTCGCGACTCTCCAACAGCTCGCCACATGCTGCTGTCTTGATCTGGCTCCTCATCCTAGACCTGTTCCGGCAATGTCAACTTTACCAGCACAGCCGAGACCAATTCGGAGCGCGCATAGTACGTAAATTCATAATTATAAATAAAAGATCATTATTTGTTTTTATCTTCTCCGAAAATAATAAGTAGGTAATATTTTTACTATTCAGATTATTTATACAATAATTTTATTACTATCCAACCCTACTGATAAACATTAAAACCACACAATTCAGTTTTAGGTTTTAACGTGATAAAAGGGTACTTTTAGGTTATTGTACCTAATCACTAATCAGGTACACTTGGTTCGTTATCGATAACAAAATGCAATGCAAAATAGTTCTTATTCATGTCAAAGAGACGTGATATTGTTATCACAACGTCTCTTTGATAGTACCTACTTGTGTAGGTACTATGATACACATTAATACCTTGGAAATCTATCATATATACCTACCAACTTTGATTGCTCCTCAAACCAGCTGAACAATGCAAACTTTTCCATTAAAATTCCAATGAATCAGATGCAAACAACTTGAATATTATGAAGTGAGCGATAGTTGTCAGTACCGGAATGATTACCTACCTCTTTATACAGAAGTGCATGAATATTGAAATTGAATAACGAATGTACGATGGCGTCGCGGGCACAAGTACATACACAAGCACAAGACACGCCACTACAGACGGATCGCCACAACACACTGCACGTCACGTCATGTACGCTGGATACCAATAGTTGTATGTACCAGCGTACAGCCTTGAAACCTCTTAGTTGTACAAAAACATAATATAACATGGGTTTATTCGTACAGTTGGCCGCACGTCCATAGTAACACTTTGAGGGTTTATAAACGTGTCGCCTCGCTAGAAAGAATGTGAGTTTATTTGGGGGGTCTAGAAGGTCACCAGAACCCACCACAAAAAGATTTTTTTTGCCGGTGACGCATTTGTTTTTTACAATTTATTCAGAAATAGGACTATAGGAGCCCCGCGACGTTGGTCTCCGTCGACTACGCCTTACTTCAAGATATTTACCATAATATTACTTACCTACTCAAATTTGTTTGACCGTGACCTTCGTGACGTTTGACATTGACCTTGAAAATGTTTCGCCTGTGAACTTGTGGATGGGGGGATGACTTGCCCTCTTCCTCTATATCTTCCAGCTCCCTCTAAAGGATGATGCCACGAAATGTGTGGAAACTGGTACCAGCTCCAATAGGAATAAATGATATGTCATTAGAAAGGTATTCAGATTTAGTACAAGAATTCCGAAGACCCTTGTCTTGATTCTTTGTCCGAACGGAGTAATACAGGGTGAAAGTTGAGACGAGACAGCAAGGGAAGCTACCTTAACCGTTGTAACTACAGAAAAATGTTCTTAGGAGACTGTCCTTAACTTCTTGAGTAATTGCTAACTGCATTCACAGATTTTGGAAAGATGGTACAGTCGGCTAGAAAAACGTTAATTCTGTCATTTTATTTTTATGATGACCATCAATGCAGTTTTGTTTAAGGATTCAAACACTCATTTGGACCAACTAAGGTTAGAGTACCTACTAGAAAAGTCAGAAATCGCAAAAAACTTTTCCCATTAGTACATTTCGTAGTAGTCGATCATCTAATCACGATCTTATGACCTTTGCTATTAATTACTAAAGGAGTAATATTATTTATGTAATTTATTCATTCATCTATTACATGGGACTTAAAAATAACTGGCGAAATGTGGGTTTACTATAGGTACACCTCTGCTTAACCCTTCGGAGATTATAGGCGTGATGTTATGTTATGTTGTACATTCATCATCTGTCTAGCCTTTTTCCATCTATGTAAACATCATACAATCTAGCTAGCTAGATGCAGTTGAATACCAGTATTTTACATGGAGCGATTGCCTATCTAAACACGATACCCATTGGTAAAATGGTTATCCTACTTTCGGGCTTCTGACCACCCGTAACTATTGTCCAAGATCTAAAAACGGCAACCGGAACAAACGGCTTAACGTGTTTTTCGAGCCATGGAGGTCTTGGTAAGTAATGGATGGTCACAGGTCACCCATCCACGAACCGACCTCAGAAAGTGTAACGTACCCTTCGATCGACCCGTGCGTCTATAATTAATACGTGAAATTGTAAAAACTTCTATGAGTACTGTACCTGAGTACACAGTCGTCGGACGTATATTCCAGTTAAGCATGTATGTACTTTTGTTTCATTATTAATTAATAAGTAACAATACCTACTTTTTAGGTATTACATGGGATGCGCCCAAATAAGAGTCAAGCATCTTCACTAATCTCGTAATCAGGTACCTACATCTCCAGTTCACTTTCCATTTAAACTTGGATACCGTTGTGTTAATGCTTGCGGCAGAAAAACCTTGCCAGCTTCATTAAGTATTTTCCAAATAGATACATACCACCTATTTTTGTTCCGTGTGATCATTCAGAAAAACAAATCGCTTGTCAGAAACCTAAAAGTTCTTCTACTATTCAAACTAAACAGATACCAAAATCCAAGAGATAGCCGGAGTGAACAAGAAAAACTGTAACAGGAGTCCAGAGTTCGAATACCTAAACACACAGTCGCAGAATAGTTAGAACCAGCGCAGTCACACCCGATACAAACGATCGACTGTTTTTTTTTCCCGTCATTTAATATTTTTTGAAACCATAAATGTTGTAAATGAACGTTTTACAGGACAATTATTACCATTATTTTGCAGCCGTTAAGGTCATCACACTCATCACACATCTGTAAGACCGGCATCGGATCAACATCACCTCACCTCATCGACACGCCGCCAACCAGGCACTACTTAATTATGTGAAGGAAGTTTCATGGTGATGCCGATTTGGTGCCCAGCTGAAATGCTATGCAAGCTTTATTTGCCGATACCTCATACCGATAGAAACCAAGGATTAACCGTTTGAAGCAAAGGGGGGGGAGTAGTGAACCCATGATCGGTTACTGGGTAGCGTGTGCTGTCAACACCTCTCTAATGATGCTCAAAAGGGCAGTGAATAATGAAGTATCTAAAAAAATCCTTATTTTGGTATTGCTAAAACTGATCACATGTTTGGTACAGTATAACTCCGAACGGACAAGGATTTCGAAATAGGTGCCATAGTAACTTCTATTCAGTTTAAAAAGAGCTATCCGACGATGTACTTGATTACACATGGCTATTGGAGCAGGGTACCAAAATGAGCATCATCCTTTCATTTATCAACATTTTATATGAGATTTAGGTCATATAAAAAAAACCTTTAAAAAAAATTATGGGTTTGCGGCAACGGGGGGTGGGAGAGATTACTTACCCTCCTTCCCTCCCCCTACCCACCTACCCTTACCCCCTATCGAGGCGGTTAGGTTTACTTTAACCGAGGTTTCCTTTATAAAACTTAATTCAATTTCATAGTAAATTGAATTAAGTTTTATAAAGGAAACCTTGGTGTTCAGAAAGCTAAGCTTCGCCTACGTCCACCGCGTTATGTCGTAAACGCTCGTCCCGAATGGGTTTTCTGCCCCTATCTGTAACGGTGGAGCGGACACAAAATGGCAGGCACGCTATAATGGTCCTGCGGTAATGACTCCGGCCGGACCGGTCCCGCGAGTCCCACCGGCTGCGACGGACGGATGAGGACGCGGACGCCATCTTACAACATGAACATAGGGTAGCGATGGACGTAGGGAAATATATGGGATCATCTCAACTATATAATGTTTGGAGTATATATGTGAATGGCTATATGAGTAGGGGAAGACCAAATAAACGTTGGATGGACTGTGTGAAAGATGATATGCCTAGAATGGCATGGTGGATAATAATCGTCATCTCGGTAGCCAACCGAGATGACGATTGTTAGATAAATACGTACAAACTAATGGAAGAAAGCGACATGTTGCGCCGACCCCAAATCAATTAGGATAAGGACAAGGGAATCATGATATCCACCATATAATGATGATAACGTGGTAAAGTAACTAGAACGAAAAACGAAGACAACAATAATATCATTTTATTATTTTAATGAACTCAAGGTGTCTCGCGCGTCTCAGCCACCAAGGTTGCCAAAGGTCGAAACGACAGGAAATGTAAAAGTTCATTAGACCGATATTATCAATTTTGAACCAGTCCATGTTAATGACATTCACCAAATTATTGATTAATCGTCATCCGTAGCCTCAGGAGTACTGAGGACAAGACATACACTGCTTAACTTCTCCTAGCACTGAGACTGTACTCATTAGATTATCGATTCTTGTGTCTCCATGGCAAACTTTAATTGAGTCAGCTGAACCTCGTCCAGTGTCTTGCTACACTTGGCCAAGCGGTCGTTGATATTGTCCTCAAACCTTTTGGAGCCACAGACGGAGGGAATATCGCACTTTTGCCTATCTAAGGCGCAATGTCCGTTTCATTAAAATTCGTAGTAAATATCGCGTATTTATGAATTTATGACTCACCTAAACACTGGAGCTGTTAACGTTTTCAGCCGCACATTATAGTCTTACGATCTAAAATATGAAAGTTACATTTGTCCGAGCGATTGCGAATTGAGATCAATGCTTTCAATTATTACTTCATAGTTAATACACGAATCTAGCATAATCATTAGGATTAATATATTATTTTTTACTTTTAATGCAGTTGAGTCAATAACGCGCATAAATGTATCAGAGTTCGTCGTATCATGTTGCTACACATTGCCTTTGAGGCCTTGGATCAGCCGAACCATACGTAAAAGTAAACACGAGAAGAATTTATAATTACCTACTCCAAAACCCCTTTTTTGTTCCCATCGGAGATTCATCACTTTCCGGCTAGCTCTTGTCAAACGACCTATTCCTGCTGCTTATGGACTAGTGTCTTGTTCACCACGCACTCTTTTTCAGAAAGCTTTATAATGCCACCTCTTCCGACTCCAAAGACACAGCAAGTGCCATAAGGGCACCACGACCTATCATTATCGCTTGCATGTTAACAAAGCATTTCTAGCCACAAACTGAAGGGTCAGTGATACCGATCATTGGGGCAAACTAAAAGATTAGCTGAATTCGGAGTGCATGTGGCTCGCCGTGAGAACTGCAGTACAGTCAGGCGACCCATTTCCCTCGTTAGGTGCCGCCTGCGAATAACTGATACGATCGCTAGGCGAAGGTGCTCTTATTAGATGACCATTATGATCGTAGAAACAACTCGATACGAAATTGTAGACCGGCAGTTCGTACTTGTGGATTTGTGTTCGTATGAAAATTGACAATTGACAGTATTCAATTAAATAATGAAATTGTCAAAAAATAATGACTTAACTTCATTTTATGTTTACCATACCCTGGGCATCGCTAAGTCACCCTATCCTATCCTGTATTCGAGTTATGTAAGTACCTGCTATTCACACGATGCACAAGACGGATCGAGTCAGAAGGATCACAAGTTAATGACCGCAATTATTAGCTACCAACTTACTTACTTGCATGGTTATCTGACTGACTGGGTACTCCCCCCCCACCCCACTCACAGACATTTGCCCAAACACCAACGGTAGTAAATGTTTATAGAGCCCTTGCTTCCTCATGCATCGTAGGGTGGGATTTCTGTGCTATTCACATTATGTACTTGGCAATGTTCCTGGAAGCGCGGCCTCTTGAGGTCCTTGCCATCTGCAGTTAATTACACTAGACGAACAAGTTCCGGAGACATGTCGGCCATTACAGAAATTATAGGTTGCTATGGCAACACGGTACGTTTATAAATGAAACAGACGACCTTGATGGATTGAGTGGTTATCATAGGTGCTCCGGAGTGGCCGTTTGTATTCACATAGTTCCCATCGTATAGTATATACTCTTACTGGCTGAACAATCTGACACATCAGCAGTACAAGTACGACTACAAACAATGACATCATCTACCGAAACATCGTACTGCCAATCATCCACTATGATTGCGGCACTGACTACAAACAACAGCAACTGTGCCAAACTATAACCGTGACGAAGCAGTAGGTAGTTACTATCAACTAGTCGTGACTCGCAGCCCGTAATGACAGCGGCGACTCGAGATAACAGCTCATTACGCCGAGACGTCTGACATAACGAGGCGGAGGACGTAACATCCGTGGCGACACGAGCCGGCTGACGGCGAAGACCCTACACAATGTGACAAAGATTCGTTCACACACACAATGCTCGTAGTTAGCGCACAAAAACGTTGGGATGCGCAAATGCAATATCACTGTCACTGGATGACTGGGTGACTGGGTGACTGGGTGACTGTGTGACTGGAGCGAGAGTAAGGCACACTTATATGTTGACATTCATCATAACCCAACATTTTAAAGATAAGTGTTTATTGCTGACTTGATCACGCAGAAAAGCTTCTCAGGGTAAGCAAGGTAACCGAAATAGGTGGGCAATTAAAATTGGCCCCAGAAACATTTCAAAGGGTTGTCTGGGCCCACGTCACAAAGTATTACCTTGTATTAAAATCCATTTGAAGTTAGATCTTCTCAGATGTAAGTGTGAAACAAAGAGCTCGCATGGTTCCAAACAGTTACATAGAACCTGCACTTACATGAATTAGCAATAGTTAAAGAGGGTCAAGTGAGGGTCGAAGGTGCAATTTAATTTGCTAACTTCCAAAACCTTCCGGTGTGATTCAATAATCGTTTGTGAATCGAAGGTGAGCCGACGTTCATTTGGACATCAATCAGCGACGGCGCACGCACAAGGTGGGGAACGCGTGCGAGGGGCGCGGGGGGCGCGGGGCGTGGCGAATGCACCCATTTGCTTAGCCTAATTACAACACGTGCAGAACTAACTGTAAGCATGTAATTATAGTCACTACCATTGCTTATACAAAATGACAAGGTTTGGTATGATAATATGATAATTAAATGCTAGATGTTATTTTAGTCTTATAATATTTAACATTTTAATTGATGATCATTTTATGATGAACATTTTAATGTCTGAAGATTTGCGTTGTTTGTCAGTTTTAGTAAAAAATTAAGTTTACGTGAACGCGAATGAGTTCGTATAGAAACTCGCACTAGGAACTCCACTATTACGGTAGAAACAATCTACTGTGTTGTGTCACATTCAGTCGTAGCGAAGAGTATGCAGTCTGTCGTGTCGTGCTCTGTTGTTGTTTCTGAACATTTTTGAACCACTTCTAGCTTAGCTAGTCCGTGAAAAAACTGCAAACACACGGCCCTGTGTGGTCAAACTACGCCAACGCTACGGCACGCTATGCCAAGCTACGACACGGTAATCCGGACTACGCAGCGCTACGACATGCTACGCCATACTACGCCGCGCTACGCAACGCTAAGAAATGCTACGCCGTAATACGCCGCGCTACCCCACGCTACGACAAGCTACGCCGTTCTACGAGGCGCTACGCCAAGCTACGCCGTACTACGCCGCGCTACGCAACGACACGAGCATAGATATCCGGAGATATGCCTTCTATCTATATTTGTTCAAATTCAAGTGTCGCCACTTTTTCCCCACTCCCGAAACTCACACAAAAGCAAAATAAATAGATACGCACGCACACAACTAAATATGCTTCACACATTTGTTGCTACCATAGATATAAGAAAGAAGGAGATATGCCCGGTAGTTGAAACCTCCGCGCCAACTTCTACACATGCAGTTCAGTAAGAGCAACAGATACGCAGTCGCGCACACACACATTTCATAAATCAGAACGTACTACACAATCAATTATAGACCTTATAACATCTAACACAGCGCGCATTCACACGAAAGCAATGGTCGCTATCGATGCGCTGTGCAAAAGCCATTTATTTTCCATATACGCTAGTGATTGACTAAATCGGAAAGTTATCGATTTTTTTATTGTACTAAAATATTTTTGGGGTCAGGAAAATAAAATTAATAAAAAACGATAAGTCTAGAGAATATTAAGTATAATAAAAATAACAATAAGTAGGTAAAAAAATATAAAAAATTAAAACAACGAAAAAACCCAGTTAAGTTGGTTTAAATTATAAAATATAGGTTTTTCATAATTTATAAGTAATTTGAAACAGTTTTACGACATAATAACAACATTTTGTTGTCAAAACACGATCCTTGAAATCAAGGTCACGATGTACTCATGTTTCGTAATATTTTGTGTTTTTTATTTCTGTTATTATCATAAACTGCTATTGTTGTAAGATTAGTTATCTATTCATAATGCTTCCTGCAAAATTTTGTTACAATCAATTCAGTAGTTTTTTGTTAGTTCGTCAAAACAAAAGAACAAAGAAATTCCCACGCACACAACGACAACATTCATTATTTGTAATTTCCATTGTATTATTCCACCTATTGTATATAGATAAGTATGTGCTCTGGTTATTCAAGAACCCAAAACACTTTACTTTATCGAGCTGCGTTCAGTATATCTCAAGTTATTGTGGATTTCGTGGTATCGCTGATAAGCAAATCGTGGGGGCGGGGCGTGAAGCGGGAGCGCGTGGGCCCCCCTGTAAACTATAAGCGACGCGCCAGGGCGCTAAAGGTTAAGCTCTATCCTCGCATTATTTAAGCTTAATCTCTTACTTTTTTATGGTTTTGGTATTTTACTTCCATTAAAGTTTTCAAAAGCTTTGAATGTGTTATAGTAATCTGCATGGTTAAGATAATAATATTAGTGACTTTTGATAAAATAAGTCAAAATATTCATACTAAGTATTTATTTATTATGCATGGGTGTGTGTTTGTTTTCATATACATATTTGCTATTTCTTTATTAACTGGGCATTTTTAGTGCATGGTGGGCTATCGATGTAACTGCTTAGGATAATATTTAAATGATAACATCTACGACTAAAAAGGTATAAACAAGACACCACAGACAGACAAATTAAAAATCCGGAGTCACATATGTTAGGGCATAAATCGAACAGATTACGTGTGACTCCGGATTTTTATTTTTGTCTTTCTGTGGTGCCTTGTTTATACCTTTTTAGTCGTAGTTGGATTTTAGTTTTTATTACTTTTTTTTTAAAATTCTTTTGGGGTTATATTATTATAATTATGTATTTGAAATGAGCTCATTAAGCCCTTTCATTTGATACCCAACATGGTACGATTAAACAAAAAAAATTGTTTAGTTGCTGACTTTATGTCCTCTAGAGGGCGCCATTTTTTATTTAATGTGACGTCACATAGCCTATAACCAGCGGACAATCAAGACGCTTTCAACGATACCTCACTTGTCAAATTGTGATGAGTGGTTTGGAAGATATGAGGGAACAGATGAACATACATACATACATACATACATACCGGTCAAAATCATAACCCTCCTTTTTTCTTCGCCGTAGTCGGGTAAATAGGCTGTAATTGTACCTACCTTTCAGTTTCCCAAAAGATGCGAATTTAAAGAAGGAATGAATTGCTGCCACAGGCAGGCCACCTAACTGGTTCCCTCATCTTAACAGGGTTCAACAATATCTACCGTTTCAATAGGCTATGATAATTCAACCCCAATAACACTCCGCCGACATTAACATAAAATTTTATTAACTTACTTTACGATTGTGATTTTCATTTGTCTACTACGCTGTATAATAATCAAAATAAGTAAAAATCATTATTTCACATCGATTTTCCAACCACGTAAAACGATTTACAGATTGGAAAATTTATTCGCTAATCGACATCGATTGTTGTCGATAGCCTACGTTAGTGGATCTGCACAAGCACATCACTAGCTCGGCGCAAGACACAGCGGCCGTACCACCGATGCATTCGTACAGTTGTAATATCGTTTTGTGATTTTTATAATGCTTGTCCAGTCACAGTGAGATAATATTTAGGTAGTGGTTAAGGAGAAATGTATTTAGTACAAAAATAATACAGTCGCTGTGATATTTGAAAACAAAACTATCATAGTAAAACCAAGAAATATTTTTCGATTTGTTGTTTTTCATGATTTTAAAGAAAAATACTGAGAAATACTTGTAATTACATATGGCAAGTGATTCCATTACTCACAAAGTTTTTGATTTGGCTTCGGTTTTGAAACCACATAACAACTCGGCATTCTTACAAGTTTTCACGTCCACGGTCGAAAGCGCACTAGTTCGCGGAGACGGCCATTTGCCAAGTGCATGAGCATTTCGGACATGCGGCGCGGACACAGACACGCCCCCATGCCACTTCTCCTGTTTTTTATATTTCTATGGTTGCTACTTATTGCACACATGCTCAAAAGGGGCGGGCATTAAAAAGTATAGATACAGCGACTGTACGCACACAAGCAACTCTAGCCTCAACTCGGGATGAGGGTTTGATATAAATATTTGATCGATAAAAATATCGATAAAAACCGGATATCTATGATGAAAACCGACTGCAAAAAAGAGAAGTATTTTTGTGCGTATTTTGACGTAATTAAAACCAAATTAAGTAAAATCTAATTTATAATTCAAAAGTCATTTAAAACTGAAATATCGATAAAAATCGGATATCTATGATGAAAACCGACTGCAAAAAAGAGAAGTATTTTTGGGCGTATTTTGACGTAATTAAAACCAAATTAAGTAAAATCTAATTTATAATTCAAAAGTCATTTAAAACTGAAATAAAATGCATAAAAATAACACCACTACAAAAAAAAAAAACGGCTGAAATAATTAGATCGAAGTGCAAAATATGTATTATGTTTTTTCAAAATTTTTATCTTTGTTATTTACCAATAAAACAAGTGTTACGCTTCTATAAATTTCTCCCCTCATAAAATTTCTTATTACCAATTTCTAATTACCGGGGGCCTTATATGAAAATCGATTCTTAAGGAGTAAACAAACTCCATTAATATTATTGTATACTAACAGTGCCCCGCAGTTTCAGCCGCGTAGGTCGATCACGGTCCCGTGAGAATATAGGGATAAAACATATCCTATGTCCTATTCCAGGTCATGGTCTACTCGAGTGCCCATCCTCTCCTCTCTAGAGTAGGGAAAATCGCGGCGGCGCGGCGACGGCGCCCGGCGCGCGTCAAACGGTTCGCGTATTGCATTTTTATACTCGTGATAACTTCAAAATTAAAGACCGATTCGAATGAATTAAAAAGTATTTTACTGATAAATAAATACCCTTGATGTTAAAACTATTCATTTGAATAAGAGTTAATATTATGTTGATAAAACTCCTTCGGAAATAAAGCATTAATCTCGAACAAATTTGATTAGCATAAAAAAGGTTACAGTGAGTCAATCATAAAAGATAGACGTGCTATCGCGGACTTTTTTTGTGAACTTTTAAAGAGGAACAATTCCATCATACATAATATTTGCGTAACGTGATGTTATACCTTTACCGTTATACGTTACCTTCCTCGTTAAATGGACTATCCAACAACAAAAATAATTTTTCAATGCCAACCAGTAGTTCCTGAGATTAGCGCGTTCAAACAAACAAACAAACTCTTCAGCTTTATAATAATATGTAATATATAAAATTAATTGATTTAGATTAATTAGCAAATGTTAGTATATTATATAAATCCGTAAGAACAACTAACAATTATCGATATCCATATCTCAGCGCTGCACACCACTAATGCATCGTTTTGAAATGTTACAATTAAATATTTATAAAATACTTAATTATTATAATGAATGGTTTGATTTTTTACTTATCGGTGGTAGAACACGCCACTTGTCTTAAGGTTTGTTGGAATTGTCCTATTTTTGCAAATAAGCACGGAACAATTCGGCATTTTGTAAAAATACGAAATGACAGTAACACGTTTCGATGGAAACATAGAATACACGGTGCGCACCGTCGTCAGGCGCATACACACCCAGGTTGGCCAAGGTTAGGCGACATGTACCACGCCTCCAAACCTTATCCTCGATATCCGTGGATACGAGTGCTACGATAAACCAAAGTTCAGAAATAGGCTCACTCACACATAGAAAGCCAAAGTTTTTCTAAATTCGATGTGCCCTTAGGGTGTATACTCCAGGCGTCGTGTTATAAGTATAGTCTAAGGCTTCGTGTGACTCAACCAACGCGCGACGGCTGACAGAGCGAGAAATAAATATAGTAATAAACATACGAGATATTTAAGATTAATTTTAAATTCGACCGAAATGATGAAGCCACGAAATTACAAAACCATCCACCGAAGTGAGCTAAATGACCACCGAAGTTACATTTAGGACACCGAAATGAGATTTGTTGTCATTTCGGTGAATCTTATCATATCGGTGGTGGTTTCAGGCCATCGAATCCACCGATATGAGAATACCAAAAGGCGAAAAAAGAAAAAACTAAAATGACAAAATAATGAAAATGTTTAGAACACAATGAGGATTACGTATTATAATACTTAAGTTGTTCTAACTATTTTCAAGATAACTACGGTTGATTCTCATATGTTCATAACGTTTATTGGTCAACTCAATTACTGTTTAAATGTGATTCAATCCAGCGCTCAGTATTAATAAACTGTAGGCGAGTCGTCCATTAGGTATTTCATACATAATTGAAATATCCAATATCTTAAAAAAACATTAGATTAATCGTTCGTCAGTGCGATTAATTTTAGTTTAATCAAAATTAATTAATTTGTTTTGACTTCCATAAAATCCCTTGAATTACAATTTATTTATGCCCGCCGTACTACCGCGCCCACCACACGCCCGACACGGCGGGCGGCCGACACCCGTCAGGAACGCAGTTCCTTGTAATAAATTATTCATTAAACTTCATTAAACGCGTTAATTACCTACCTACTCTAGATTTAGATTTTCATCAATATATAATCAATTTTCATTATATCGATACCAGAAGTATCAATTAACGTAACGGACAAAACACGGTTTTTCAGGAAAGCCAAAAAACGTTTTTTTTTTTTTTAAATCTATCTATGACTTTTTGCTGCCTTCTCCAATTTTAATTTAGTCTAGAGCAAAGTTTCTTAGTCTTTCATGAAAAAAGTAAAAGATTTACGAATACCCAGTGGTTTAGAATATAGCATGTCCCTTACATTAAAAAAATATGTTTAGTTGTCCCTCACGGTACTGATATGTTATGTGTCAACCGTCAAAGATAATGTAAGCAGCAAGAGAATAGAAGATTATACGTAGTTCTATTGTAAAGGACTTTTACAATGTTGCAAATTGATGTAACTATAGATTATCTACTAAAATTGATGGTATTTTAACACCATGGAAATTGGTTCTTTGCATGATTAATGTTGGTTCATACCAACATTAATCATTCAAAGCAAATCTATACGTTAGTTTCAGGTTTTACAGCTTAGCTATCACAGATTTAATTGAAATTTAGATGTAAAATCATCAACCAACCATAAATTTCCATGGTGTTAAAATACCAAAAATTTTAGTAGATAATCTATAGTTACATCAAATTGCAATACTGTAAAAGTCCTAATCTATCCCTAAGGATGGATACAAAAATAAAACAATTGTTAATATGTCAACAGTCTTATTTATTAAAGTACCTAATTGAATCAATGTACTAACTGGAACTGAAAGACTGGATGAATAAATGGAATATGAATTGTGTGAAAGATGATTAGTATGATACCAGTGAAAGTTGAAATTACGAATAGAAGGGGCGAATAAGGGCGCGTAAGGGATCGAATAAGAGGTGGATGAATGTGTGAAAGATGAATGAATAATAAAATGATAATTATGATTAATAATATAAGAAAAATAATAATTATTATTGCGCTGTTACAATACTTATTAGAGCGATGCTACACTGCTCCGTTGCGTTGCGTCGTCGTATTTCAATGACGCTCGTTTCTAAAAGACATGAGGATTTCATGTATTTAAGAATCGTGCAAGCGTCATTGAAATGCGACAACGCAATTTTCTATTTGGTATTTTATCTAATCTTATTCATTATCAGTAGGTAATCACGTCATCTTCATCGTCGTCAGTTTGGTTGAGGGTATCTTTAACGGGTATAATTAATGTAAGTCGGTATTTTAGCAACAATCTTTTAAACAAATGAAGTAAAGCAAATACGAATTATTACAGTACGGAGCATAATAAAGATAGTTTTGTGACAAAATAATGTAAGGGACTAATTCTTTAAAAACTCATATCCTGATACATAAAATAAAATTTAAATTGTTTTAAAACATGACTTACTTTATTTTTCTGAGAATAAAAAATGTTAATGTCCGTTAAATCATTTTTGTTTTTGTCATAAATCGTTTTACACAGTCCAAAAATTTGTACAGTACGGGATTTTTTTTCAACGATAGAGATTTTTTAATAATACCTATCGATAGAGCTGGAAATTCAGAATCCAATTATATATAACTCATTTTCGCCAAAATGTCCCTTACGTTAATTGATACCTCCGGTATCGATATTTTCTTTTTATTTCCTCGCACAATACAAAGTAAAACGTTGTATGATACACGTGCGTAAGAATATTTCTGACTCGTATCGGCTGATACACTCGCTCGCTTCACTCGCTTGTGAATCAAAATGCCACTCGTCGGAAATCACCTACTTTCCGCACTATAACACATAAATTACTATATTTGAATAAAAAAATAGTAAACTTTATTGTATGTAAGTGATGGTTTTCATTTTCTACACCATCATCGGTTTTATTCATTTTCTATCGATATACTTACTCAGAAGTCCGTACAATCCCTAATGGGACCACGGGTAATGAAATTTCCCCGTGGTCCCAGTGGGTTGACCCATTACCGGGACACACTCGAAACACTCGTTAAAATAGGAAATATTCTAACTATTTTCAAAATAACTACGGTTGATTCACATATTATTATTATGTTCATAACGTGTACATGGCTCACTCCTATCTACTCCACCTGTGTTTTATTTACATAAATGGACTGCTGCGTACAGAGAATGTAATATTACAATTTTTTTTTTTAAACTCTCCTTTTGAAATAAAAGAATAGTAACTGAAAAAACGTTAAAAAAAAAAGTTTTCCTGAGAGAATTTCCGGTGAAATATGATTCAAAATAAGGAGCTGAATGCCCCCTGTTAATATGCGGAGGAATATCCCTTACACCCTGTATATACTACTCCCATGATTTTTTTCATATATCCAAAACCTACCATTTAGCTGGCAGAGGGGGGGGGACACTTGACTCTAAAAAAAATGCGTACTTTAAAAAGCTTAATATTTCGCAAACGGATCTCTGAATCCAAAAATGGTTGCAACTCACTCACACTATTTTTTAACGACCTTTCCAACGACACCCCACACCATAGGATAGACGAGGTTCCGTACCCAAAGGGTAAAACGGGACCCTATTAATAAAGCTCCGCTGTCTGTCTGTCCGCCTGGCACCAGGCTGTATCTCATGAACCGTGATAGTTAGACAGTTGAAATTTTCACAGATGATGTATTTCTGTTCATCACCTTCTGTTGCTGAGTCTTCGCTTAAGGAAAATGTTAATGTTTGCGATTCGTAATTTCTTTTTGAACATATTACCTGTAGAGACATAATTAAAACCTTCCACACTTTAAATGTAAAAAAGACTGCAGATCTGTGGGGTAATTCTGTAGAAGTTGATAAATATTTCGATTGTATTTTTACCCGACTACGGCGAAGCAAACCGGTCAAAGTCAAAGTCAAAGTCAAATCATTTATTTCAAATAGGCACATAAAAGACACTTTTGAACGTCAAAAACAGAGAAATAGAAAATCATAACCCTTCTTGGTTATGATTTTGACCGGTAAGTATGTATGTAAGATGACTGGGGGTAAGATAAAAAACGGGGAAACATAAAAAAAAACAATAACGCCGAATATACTGGCAATATCATTGTAGACACCATTTTGTGTTATTCCACCCCGCAGTCTGCGTCAGTCGCCAAGTGAGAGCGCGTGTGTGTTTTTTAACAATTTTCCGTACGGACACATTTCCCGCGTAAAATTGAGTTTTTCCATCTTACCCCGCTTGCTGTATCTCCTTACACAGGTAAGTCCTCTATAAAGTGGTATATTCACGTATTTAATTATTTATGGTGCTTTTCAAACTTTCCCCTGCAAAATTTAACGGGTTAAGATGGTAATATAAAACTTTCCATCTTACCGCGTTTACGAAACTCCTACAAAAGGTCAGAGGTTCTCAAACTGAATAAAACGGTGGAATGCCTTCCCCAACATCGTAACAAAAACTGAAACCATGGAATCAGTAATATTTTTTATTAACCTATCATAACATTTTGAGAACCTCAGACTGTCTGCCGTTGCAACGGGGTAAGATCGATATATTTTATTTAATAAATTATTTTTTCTTCATTTAGAAAGAGATTTTAAAATGTAACTGATTTTGAAGCTATTTAGGTTTATTGAGGAGCAGAGGGTTTATTGATCACCACACATGCATCTAATACAATTCTAGTCACTATTTCAATCTTACTCCTTCGGCATTTCATCTTTCCCCTACATATAGTTTTTTTTTAACATAAAATAAGCTTTAAAAATATGTCTATCAACATTATAGAAACAGGTTGACTATACTTTTTTACCCAAAACATCATTTTATGCATTTCACTTGAATCCATTTGGGTGAATATGGCCGGCGGCAAATTATACGTGTCCACGTTGAGAATCAAGGTGTTAAATGATAGGATGTTTCTTTTTTTTTATAGTGTACTACGTATCTTGGTTCAATTAGGGCCACATTTTTTTTAAATATAAGTGTATGTAAATAATAAGGGGAAAAAAAATCGCCTTAAAATTCAAGTTGGGTGGCTTGTCCCAGCTCCATTTTTTTGTATAATTGCTATCACCAAAGTAACAATTTGAGGTACAATAACAAATAAATAATTTCGTTAGTATATGCATAAGACACATTATCTAAAAACAATTAAAACATATTAGAAAATCTAATTTAAAAGCACAGGATACTCGATCAAAGTTTGTCCAAGCAAAAATCTAAATTTTGGTAGCACTTGTTCAACTTACTATAACATAAAGTTTCGTGCATGTGCGTTCAATCGTGTTTATTATTTCGCATGTCTCAGGCGTGCTCCGGCACATGCGCGTAATAGGGGTGTGATTAGTGCTGTGATTTTCCGCCAAAAACGTAAATATCATCTTGGGTGGCAATGTTTCGACGTTCGTAGTTCGTAAGTAAGGATCTGCACATTCCTCGACAATACTTCCAAATGTAGCAACCTCATGCTTGTTATTGTACAACAGTTGGTAACAAAAACCTATTCGATTGTAATTTTATACATTATACTTACGCACTCATTTTTTGTTGCGATACTGCATGGTCTCTGACTTCTTCCCAAACATCTTCACGCTGATCCTACATCATCTTATCTGTGCCGAGCACGTCACTCAATCACCGTCCAAAAACAGTTTAGAATATGGTTATAATACGTATAATAATATTCTTCCATCCCTTAGTCAATAACAACACACTAGCTCCCGAGTGGCCTCTCGTTTGCACAGCTGTTCCACAGCCCCTGTGATTGTGTGACGTCACACGTTCGTATTGGCTTCCTTAAGCACGTCGTGATGAGCGCACATCGTGATCACGTTGTTCACCACTTATTACCATTTATTACTCGCTCTAAAATGAGGAAATCATTAAGTAATTCGACGCAGACTGATTTATTTATAGTTTGGACACAGTTTAAGGCAGTCTCTACTGATTTTTATCATTCTTATGTCAGAAAAGGAAAGGCGATTCGTGTTATCACGGTTTGAATGGCTCCCGCGCATGTTGGAGGTTAACCAATGTCTATGACCTTAATTGAGAACAATTGGACATTGTGACATCCTCCTTCCTCCTGTTGCAACCCTGGTGATCAATATCTTTGTTTGTAGTCAATACTATAATAATGACGTCATCATCCATCCGACCCTGGGCCCTGAAATTCCTCGTACGCGTACCGAACCATTAATCTTCATGTAGTAATCTGAGTGACCCGGTCCGATCTATCCTGTATCCGGCCTCACGTACAATTGAGTTGTCACTCAATACTCATACGTTACATCGCCGCTGCCTCAATTACCTCCAAGTAAAGATGAAATGATAAGGGTGTTCCTTATCATTTCATCTTTAAGTAAAGATGAAATGATAAGGGTGTTCCTTATCATTTCATCTTTACTTATCATCATCGTGTTCTGAAAAAAATTGTTACACTGGAATACCATATTAATGTTAAAGGTTTTATTATTACCTCCCGATACAGAAATAGCCACGTGTTTCTTTGGATATCGTCAAAACACGACGAGGGGACAAAGCAATATTCTCTAACACACAGACTGTGATCAGTTGATCACACATCTGGATGCGCGTGGCGTTTCCAATCATTGAAATACTCTCGCCATTTTCAAATAGGCTTCAAAGCCCTTTCAACTGCAGGATCCGCTATCTGAAATATCAATCTTCGTCGTAGTTCAGCCGCGTCGACAGAGTCCGGAAGCTGATCCGCCGAGCCTGGGAAAAGGTTAGCTGATGACGTATCTGACAGCACATTGGAACATGGTGCACAAAGAGCCGGGGCGTGATGGCATCAGTCGGATCGCGATATTATAATTATATCACCGTGGATCATCTCCGTACATCATAGCACGGCACACGCAGAAGGTGAATTACACACAAAGAGACCTCATCATATTAAGTTTTAAACAGAATCCATGCTGAAGGACGAAAATATGCGTGAAGCAGAGGAACAACCACTGAAGAATGACTGATAGATAGACAGAACAGTTGCCGGCCCTGGCATACCCTATATGCTTGACCTAATGGAATGAGATGATGGAAGAGGGCGTTATCCGCCCTCCGCCGACGCCCGGTGCGCCTGCAGCGGGCCGGGTGAGTGGACGAGATCTCCCTCTCTCTTTCCGCAGCCTCCTGCTGTGAGACGACCGTCTCGCAGTAGGAAACCACCGCGTCCCAGGACTCCTCGCTGCCGACAATGGATTCACTACGGCCGACAGCGACAAGTCACTGCCTACTTCTGAGATGAAGTCATGGCGCGGCCCCTCTCAAGCGGCACACTCTGCCAGCGTGTGCCGCGCCGTGTCCTCCCAGCAGTCGACGCAGTGGTGACACCGGGCGTCCGGCTCCCAGTTTATGCGACACAGGTACTTCCCGAAGCAACCATGCCCCGAGAGCACCTGCGTCACCGAAACGACAGGGAGCCATTCCTCCTCCCGAGCCAGTGCTCTAGCACCGGCCGGACCGCCTCGATGATGTCGAGGCCGGCGGTAGGGCGTGAAAGCCTGTCCCGCCATTCCGCCACCAGGACCTCGCGAAGCTGAGACCGATGCAGCTCTATGTGTCGCTGCATATGCTCGCCCCGCGCCCTCGCTTCCTCGCGCCACCGATACGATGACGCGAGTATTTTCGCCTCGAGGTCCCAGGGCGGGGATCCGGCCAATACACAAGCCGCCTCGTAGGAGATCGTGCGATACCCCCTGATGACTCTGACGACTATCGCTCTCTGCGGCTTGCGCAGGACTGCGATAGTACCGGCAGTCAGGTCAGCCGCCCAGATCGCGGCCCCGTAAAGGGCCATCGATCCCCACGTAGAACCGCCTACAGGCGGCGCTCTGGCCCCCCAGATTGGGAAGCAGCGTTGACAGCGCTACAGCAGCGCCCAGCAACTTGGGCGCCAGCCGTCGGAAGTGGGGCCCGAAGTCCTACCGGCTGTCGAGCACCAATCCTATATACTTTATGGTACACTCGACAGCGATCCGAGCCGGCCACGATTTGTGAGCCGGGTGGCGGCGCCCGCCGGGGGCCATGAAACACCATAGCCTCCGACTTGCTGAGAGCCACCTCCAGGCCTAGGAGACGTATGCGGCTCACCACATGTGAGACCGCAGCCGTCGCCAGCAACGCTAGCGAGCTGTGCGAGCTGTGCGAGCTCCCCCGGGCAGTGACCAGCGTGTCGTCCGTATAACACGTCAGTCAGTTTGCTTAACCTTACCTAACATATTGAAACACTAGCCAAGAGTCACATAATAGTCCAATTTTAGTGACCATGGCTTTATGAGTAGGAGAAGGCCAAATTAATAAACGAGGTATGGATTAGGTAAATGATGATAGATAAAGATAGTTAGGGTCACCTCCTTCTATACTGCTAAGATGCCAGCTAATAGCAGGAGAAGACAGGTATCGCCGACCCCAAATAAATCAGGGATAAGGGCAGGAGGATTAGTATGCATAGCCGTATCATTTTATGTTCCTTGAGATATAAAAGAAAGCCTTCTGTACTGCCTCTACTTGTGTCATTCACTCATGTTCTTGGACGCGTAACAGCGAGGTCGCGGCGGGTCGGTGCGAAGGCGTGACGTGTGTCGTGCGGGGGGTGAGGGACGAGGCCCAAGGTCGCACGCACGACGCGCATGCACAGCACCAGGCCTGGCCTACTGAGCCAGCGAGTGACGTCATCAGTGACCCCACTACTGAAGCAGAAACTTGGTGAGCTGGCTGATTGCAGATAGTGTCGGAGATTGTTATCGAAGCTCTCTTCAACTAGATTCTTCGTTATGGATGATGGTGAAAAGCAAAGGATAGTCAGTGATTAACTACAGGTAACGTATAAGTGGCAAGTCTGAAATCTGAATGTTACTACTTTTAAGGTATAAGATTCCTATAATTATCACCGGGCAGGTTACTGGTTAATTAGGTCATATAAGTCATCTTCAGTGGTTTCGTCATTAATGTTTGTTGTGCGTGTTGGACGTGCTGGCAGCTAGTTTTTAGGGTTCCGTACCTCAAAAGGAAAAAACGGAACCCTTATAGGATCACTCGAGTGTCTGTCTGTCTGTCCGTCTGTCACTGCCAATTTGATCTGTAACCCAAACAAGGGCGTGTAACGAAAATAAATGAATTTTGAATTTTTTGGTCACTTTTCGGGGGCAAACTGAAAAATAAAAAGTGAAAGTTTTACAAACTGTACCGTGTGACATATTAAATGAAAAACATGGTTGTGAGGATCTCAAGTTTTTTTTTATAATTTCAAATTATATACCTTTAACGAAATTTAAGAAAATTGATGAAAATTGATCATTCGCTGATCTCCGAACCAACTGAGCCTAAAATTCTGAAAAAAATACAGAGAATAGTTCTTTACTTTTAGATAACAGGAAAACCTGTAAGAAGTCTATGTATGGACTTAAAATAACATGGTAAATCTCTCAATATTGTGCGTACAAACTTACTTTTGCTAATGTATGTTGGAATGTATGGGAGAACACGTTTTTCAACTAAATTGTTAAGTTTGTCCTTGGGATAAATTCATCCCAACTACGGAAACCTTCATTGTGCGTGATCCGACACGCTCTTGGCCGGTTTTTAGGGTTCCATACCCAAAGGGTAAAACGGGACCGTAGGTATTACAAAGGCTTCGCTGTCTGTCTGTCTGTCCGTCTGTCACCAGGCTGTATCTCATGATCCGTGATAGTTAGACTGTTGAAATTTTCACAGATGATGTATTTCGTTTTTGTTCGATGTTGATAACGAAGAATAGACGCTTGAAATATTCACAGAATATTTAGTTATATATTCACTTTAAAAATAAATAATTAAATTAAAATAAAACAAATATTTAATTTATTTGCCGTTTTATAGATAATGGCACGGAACCCTTCGTGCGTAAGTCCGACTCGAACTTAGCCGTTTTTTTTTTTTAATACTATGCGACTTTATTCAAATGCAGAGTTTTCCACTTACGCTAAGTAGAGAAACATTCAAAGAAAACGTAAGAAAGAACTTAGAAAGCTTCCGTGAGGAAGTAGACGTTATGTAAGGCGCCTAGCTCAGGCGCTCCGTGCTACATACAGCGAAGCTTAGAAAGTCAACGAGTTTCAACCGATTCATTTGCAAGATCTTACGTCAAATGTATTTCTGACTGACGCCATTACATCATAGTTCGTTTCACAAAAGAAGTCCCGCGAGAATAAGAGGAACTATGATAGAGTGAAGGACAAAGCGGAACTATGATAGAGTGAAGGACAAAGCGGAACTATGATAGAGTGAAGGACAAAGCGGAACTATGATAGAGTGAAGGATAATACAAAAGATAGAGGTTAGCAATCGCAAGCACTTAATTACAAATCTCGTTTATCTCGCTGCCGTTTCGCTCTCAACTTGATGCGTGGGTACCTTGCATATTGCAGTTACTAGTAAGCAATTATTTAATTTTATTACTTCATAGTTTAACTATAATGAGCGAGAACTACACATTCTGTACCCGGCCGCGTAAATACAAAGGCGGATGCAACACAGACACCCATAGTCTATGCTGCATTACCTTGTGAATGGCCTAAAGCAGTAATAGTCCGACCGAACCCAACTGCAAGTCAGCGGTTTGTAGCGCAGCCGCATTTGATTTTATAAGGCAATGAAGGCGGATCCGACGCAGACACCCTTAATAATATTTCTGTTAAATTATAAACCGTGCAAAATTGTTAACTAGGTGAAATGGGTTAAGTTAGGTTACAATTGTGACTAACCGCGGCAGCAGCCTGCACGCAGCTAGACTGGCTATTTAGTATTCGCGCAAGGTATGTTACGTCACAACTTCACAAGCAAGTGTTTTAACTGCAGTGTAGACAGAATAAAAGCTGTATTACAGTCGTTTTTGTTAAAACAATGTCTTTCGGAGCCGATCACATTACAGACAGTTTTCATATGTCTGGTGTAATCATGTTTGTTAAATTTTATTTCCTAAGGATGCGGCTGCGTTACAGAACAGCTTCTGTCTGTGTTGCATCCGCCTTTGTATATACGCTACCGTTTAAATGACACAATGGGTTTTAGAAAAAGTTCACTAAAGTCTCCTTCACTCACACCTGTGTGCTTTTCTCTTTGGAGGGTGTCATCTCTGTCACTCACACCTGCCTGTGTGACCATCTCTATGGAGGGTGTCGTCTCTATCACTCACACCTGTGTAACCACCTCTTTGGAGGGTGTCATCTCTGTCACTCACACCTGCCTGTGTGACCATCTCTATGGAGGGTGTCGTCTCTATCACTCACACCTGTGTAACCACCTGTTTGGAGGGTGTCATCTCTGTCACTCACACCTGCCTGTGTGACCATCTCTATGGAGGGTGTCGTCTCTATCACTCACACCTGTGTAACCACCTGTTTGGAGGGTGTCATCTCTGTCACTCACACCTGCCTGTGTGACCATCTCTATGGAGGGTGTCGTCTCTATAACTCACACCTGTGTAACCTCCTCTTTGGAGGGTGTCATCTCTGTCACTCACACCTGCCTGTGTGACCATCTCTATGGAGGGTGTCGTCTCTATCACTCACACCTGTGTAACCACCTCTTTGGAGGGTGTCATCTCTGTCACTCACACCTGCCTGTGTGACCATCTCTATGGAGGGTGTCGTCTCTATCACTCACACCTGTGTAACCACCTGTTTGGAGGGTGTCATCTCTGTCACTCACACCTGCCTGTGTGACCATCTCTATGGAGGGTGTCGTCTCTATCACTCACACCTGTGTAACCACCTCTTTGGAGGGTGTCATCTCTGTCACTCACACCTGCCTGTGTGACCATCTCTATGGAGGGTGTCGTCTCTATCACTCACACCTGTGTAACCACCTGTTTGGAGGGTGTCATCTCTGTCACTCACACCTGCCTGTGTGACCATCTCTATGGAGGGTGTCGTCTCTATCACTCACACCTGTGTAACCACCTGTTTGGAGGGTGTCATCTCTGTCACTCACACCTGCCTGTGTGACCATCTCTATGGAGGGTGTCGTCTCTATAACTCACACCTGTGTAACCTCCTCTTTGGAGGGTGTCATCTCTGTCACTCACACCTGCCTGTGTGACCATCTCTATGGAGGGTTTCGTCTCTATCACTTACACCTGTGTAACCTCCTCTTTGGAGGGTGTCATCTCTGTCACTCACACATGCCTGTGTGACCATCTCTATGGAGGGTTTCGTCTCTATCACTTACACCTGTGTGCCCATCTTTTTGGAAGGTGTCATCTCAGTCACTCACACATGTGTGACCATCTCTTTGGAGGTTTTCGTCTCTGTCACTCACACATGTGTGATTATTTGTACACCAATTTCATTGGTAGAACATAGAGCTCGACTAAAATGTATACTTATGACCTTTATTGTAATACCTATGTTCACGAATAAAGATTGATTGATTGATTGATGTGTGACCATCTCTTTGGAGGGTGTCGTCTCTTTCACTCACATGTGTGACCATCCCTTTGGAGGGTGTCGTCTCTGTCACTCACACATATGTGACCATCTTTTTGGAGGGTGTCGTCTCTATCACTCACACATGTGTGACCATCTCTTTGGAGGGTGTCGTCTCTATCACCCACACCTGTGAAACCATCTCTTTGGAGGGTGTCGTGTCTGTCACTCAGACGTGTGTGACTAAATTTCAATGTGCCATTTAATCGCCCGGGTACTGGAGACATTTTAGAGTTCTGTTACCTACGTTGGCAACGAACCTACAAATCCCTTGGCAGAGGTAACGACTTTCATTGGGTAAGCGGTCGGCTTGTTTGCTAACCTAACATACAAATGCTTAATGAAAATGTGTTTTATGCTAATTTTTTACTAAGATCAACAATGCGGTCTCGCTCGCAAGCCAAGCTTTCTTCGTAACAATGACATGTTTGTATTTCTGATCTGACGTTTTGTGTTTACCATCATCGGTGCTAAACGGCTATTTGTGAACCAATGTAGGTCACTTGGTGCCAGTTACCTTTTACTAAGTGGTGGTACTGGAGACAAGTTTATCTAAATACTTAGTATTGTTATTCTATACGGGAGGTTTTATAACTTTTCTCGAGACTTGTGATATTTTATTCAAATGATTGTATCAACCCAGTGTACATAACGATTTTGCTAATGTTCCTGGCTAATAATAAACTGCAATACCTGTGGATCACAATGATTTCATTTTATTTCGTAAACTTGGGAGCAGTTAACTCCCGCAAGTTTTAGATTGACAAGATTAGAATGACAAGACAAATTATTGTCATTTACCGATTATTCATAACATAACGTGTTTCTTCTCAGCAGATTTCGCGATAGTTGATACAATCTAGCCCAAACTTATTATTTAGTCAGCTTATTTATAAATTTCGCGAGAAACGGTTAGAACTATAAAATCGCAAGAATGTTAATGAGCATCGGTCGAACTTGACCCTTGAGGCCTGAGGCCGCATCTGTATTCATGAGGCTATCGGCCGTCGGATGTGCGTTACATTACTCGGACACGTAATAGTGAATGTGTCGCGGAAGCGGCGCAAACGCATGTCCGGCGAGCTATCGCGACAACACCACAGAAAACATACACATACATCACCCTCTAATATGAGTGAACGTACCTCACATACACCAACGCAATGTAGATGTCATGAACTTGTTTCATTAGCGAGTCGGCCCCGCTTCTTCTCCTCCTAGCTCCACATGGATAACGATGCATAATTATGTGTGCGAGCGATTGGCTACTTGCGTGAGATGTAAAGTGTTCACGCCTTTTGTCATCTGAAGCATCGGCGGCTGGGGCATTGACCGCGCAGAATGGTATCACCATGCCACATCACATCGCCAAATCGTGCGTCGGTGTCTCACCTCAAAGCAGTAAACGACTCCGGTTGCCAACCATTGTGTGCCACGACTTGTAACATAACTCATGTCATACCATACCATAGCAGTAACGAAATATTTACAATCAAAGGATTCGTCGTCATCGTGACCTCAATATTTAGGGTTCATTTCAAACTCATTGTCCTGACTTCATGAGCGACCACTTCCTCAGAAAATGTCTAAAAGAAAAAGAAAAGAGGGATGGGAAGGGAGAAGGGAACAGAGAAACTCAAGCTCAAACTCAAAAAAAGAAAAAACATTAATTAAAAAACCAAAAAACCAACCGACTTCAAAAAAAACACTAAAAAAGGTGAAAAATAACTATAATTTCGGAAGTCGGTACTTTTCAATTTTCGTGTTTTGCCACCTACTTCCGAAATTATAGTTATATTTCACTATTTTTGTGTTTTTTTGGAAGTCGGGTGTTTTTTTTTTTTGTAAAAATTGTTTATTTTTCACTTTTTAAGTTGTGGCACCTACCTCACCCAAATTCAAATACCACGTAGTTACTTTACTCTTTGAATACCAGTACCTGCTATGTAAATAACAGTAACGAAGTCAAATAATATACTATCGTCTACATAGACTAAGTGGGAAAAATACGTAATTATTGAAGCTAACTCAAAAACTACGCAAGCAAAGTTAATAAATATGGGACCACCTCTAAAGCATAACCAAACAAAAAAAGAATCTTCAAAATCGATTGATAATTAACGGAGTAATCGCGTAAAACACACAAAAAAAAATAAGACGAATTATTGAGAACCTTTTTGAAGAATTCGGTTAAAAAAAGGGAATTTATGTATTTCAAGCAACAAACTAGTAATATGCTTTGGTTTCGAATCAGCTGATTGCTAAGTGATTATTAATGGCAATGATTCGACAGTATTATAAATACCTGCTATTCTTAGAACTGTGTGTCATCGCTCGAGTCATGACTGGGCTTCTACAGACTCTCTTATTAGACGTAACAACCAAACCCTATACTGATACACGCGACTATAAAGGATTGTGGACGAACACACTCGGAAGTATCGGTAAGGTAACGGGAAATGCCCCAATAAAAACGTTTTTATTCCTCGCTTTTTAGTGCGTCAGGTTGTAATATATCTAAGTTGCAATACTCTAATGTGAACTGCTCATCACTTATTACAAAATATTTCATTTCGCGATGCAGGGACGTTAATCGTTAAGGAGTTCTCATGGTACTTCACTATTGTGACGAGAATCAATTTCTTGGCAACCATATTAAAGTAATTTAATCGAATCGCAACGCAATCCTCGAATCGCAACCCGTGAAATAATTTTATTATTATTGAGTAGTTCCGGTGGCCATCTGTGGTCTTCATCATCAGTTCCACTTCACCAAATGGTGCTTTCCGAGAGCAACTGCACGAGTTACTATAAAAAATACCCAAATCGCTATAGGTGTGCCTATAATATTTGCATAGTTCCCTCGATTTCTCCAGGATCCCATTATCAGATCCTGACCTGATGACAATTGGACCATCTTGGAAGTATACCCTTTCAAGCAAAAAAATAGTTTTACAAATCCGTGTATAAATGACGGAGCTTTGCCCGGACATACATAAAAAATATCCGGATTCATAAACTCCTCCTCTGTTAATAAAAAAATATATATTTAAAAGACTATTTTATATCCCTTCGGGAAATGATAAAAACTAAAAAATTCAAAATAAAAAAGTACTGAATTTAAATAACTAAAAAACTCGACTGCTAGAACATATTGGGTCCCCACTATGAAATAGGCGTTTTTTTCTCACACACGAGAACCTCGTCACTTCTATGATTTAAAATATTCATCAATTGCTTGTTATTATATCGAATAATGACCATCATAGACAACTACCAATAGTAAAAAAACCTTATTACTTATATTTTTCTAAACATAAAAAAAATACCTTAAAAATGACTCCTCATTTTGTTAGCAGAAATGACCACTATTTTTTTTTTTACTTAGCTATAACCTATTTTTGTCGCTTAATCTAAGTCGCATACGTTATCTTAGTTTTTAAACATTAGTCCATAAAAGTTTTAAAACATTAGTGTTTATGGTTGTTATATAAATTAAGAAAATTTTAGTATGAAAAATGCAACTTCTTTAAAATTCCCCAAACAAAACACCAATTTCATAGGTAATGTAAACCTAATGTAGGCCCCGCTCGCCCCTTGGATCTTGCCCCTTTAATTAAAATGTCCCACTCGCCCGTTTTTTTATACTTTTGGTGTACTGACTCGCCCCTTACGAAGGGGCGAGTGAAAAATTGACATTTAAATTATTATTTTGATGTACCGATTCGCCCCTTGCGGCATTTCCTTTGAAATTTAACCAAAAAAGGTACAGTCAGACAGAAAAATGTACACATTATGAATAACGCTATGTTTGATGTCTTAGAAGTCTATATGGTCATAAAATAACATGGTAAATCATATATGGTCATATATGGTCATAAAATAACATGGTAAATCTCCCAATATTTTGCGTACAAACTTACATTTGCTGTTGGAACGTATAGGAGAACATGTTTTTCAACTAGGTACAATGTTAAGTTTGTTTTTGGAATAAATTCATCCCAGCTACGGAACCTTTAATTTTTTAGATTGGAAATAGTTACCTATTTGTTATGCAACGCTGCAAAGTTGTTTTTTGGCGTGAATGATTGTATTGAAACCTGAACAAGCGAATGATTCTAGGACCTCACTATAGCGAGGAAAGTGCTTGGTGTCTCCATGCATTGAACCAATATTCTACGCTTTTATGTACTTTTCGCGCAATATTTCCGGAATAAAGCTCAATTCGGCATTATGTATCGCTTGCACTAAATCTGCACTACTAAACAAAGCCAAATGATGGAAAGTGAATTGAATATACAGAAGAAAATTAAATAAAGTTTTTTGAAGTGAAAACTTCTTTAGGCGCGTTCAGCGATTTTTTTTCGTGCTGGCCAATGTGATTATTCTAACAATGAGGTTGGCGCACTAAAATGTAATAAGTATTGAATGGAAAGGTTCCAATTTTAAAAACTCTTCCCACGCTAGGGGATAAAATGCACTTTTGCACGCAGATTTCGAATGACGAACAGAATCTTTCCGAGCTTGTGAGATGATAAATATTTGACACCATATCCAATGGATGTGAAACAGGCCCAGTACACATAGTGGGTACAGCCAAGTGGCTAATGGGAATGCAGACATGAAGTACCTAGCTAAGTTATTTTACGTCGATCATTAGCTCTTGTTTAATTTTAAGATTCACTTCCGCAGAACGTTTAGTAAATGTAAAGTTTATGTGAAACTACCGGCTACTACCGGGACATTACGTATGACCCACAGTTCACGGCGCGGCTCCACGGCGCGACCCGAGTGACGCAGAGTCCGCGGCGGTGGCTGCTCGTGACTTCCTCACGATGACTGACCTCCCCCCTCCCCTGCCCTCACAGCTGCAGGGCTGCCTCGGCCTTGATACGAAGCTAATCGGCTTAACAAATAATCAACACTGTTTGTTGTTTGGCTTTGAATGCTTGATGATTATCTGTTCGTCACGGCACGCTTCCAAAGTTGGGCTAGATTCAAATTAGTATAGCGGCCCGCAGCCGCACACTTATTTATTTAAGTAGGGTACCGCATAACAATTATGTATTCATTTATAAATAAATTAGCTCCCGCATGAGTTGATTTCTCATGATTTGAATTTTCATAAATTTGAAACAGAGCGGGCTTGAAGGACTTTTCTATGATGTGGGACAGTGTTTTTATTCAGATTCCATTTTTTTCACTTTTGATCGCGCCTGCTTTTATAGCAATTTCTAAGCGCAAGAGTGGTACTCAGTGTTGGCAACCAAAGGTTCAGACCTATCAACCCTAAAGCCAAGCGACCCTTACATTCAGATAGTACAGAGGTGAAACAGAAAGGTCGCGAGTCGACATAAAGCTCACGAGTCAATAAATTGTGACGTGTGCCGTGTTGTGCAACCAACGGGCGTCAAGCGACAAACCTAGAATATTAAGTAAGTTCTGCGGACAAATCTCAGGCGACAGTCAACATCAACATGCAACAAGTGAGAAATGAAAGACTAAGTGCAAAAGTGTATCAACTTTAATGGAGTCTCTGTTTAGCCTGCTGTAAATAAGATTACATTATATTGATATAAACATAGTAGGTACCTACATTACAAACATAACAGTATGCGCATACGCACTACTGCCTATCCTATGAATTAACATTTTTATTCATAAGTCGTCCTCAAAAGGAGGATAATTGTCTACTGATGTCGTGACTGTACTTAATAAATAGTCCTCTGAGTTACGACGGACTCAAACACGCATACAATATGAACGTACGATTCAGAATGTCATTTAAAAGGTCAGCACACACGATGGTCTTTACAAAAGACATGCAAATCTTTGAAGATAATAATTTCGCGTATTTTACGAGAGTTGCGAAACGGCTCGTCCTCTGCAATAACATCTTCTGAGAGACAATAAGTTTACTGAGAATCTATTAGCAGTTTGTAGTTAGCTCAGACGGTTTAAGTGATGCACTAAGTTTCCAGAACTAGTTACCAACTAGGTAGGTACTCTTAAAACTTGTGTGTCGCATCAGTAGAGTTACCTATGTTAGGTATTTCGTAGCACATGCCGCAGCAAGATTGCCTGTAGCCGCTTAACGCAACGCAGCAAAGTCAGTACCTAGCAACAAGGTGGATTGTCTATCATCAACATTCACATCACATTAAATTGAAAGTCTCGAAAGTTTGAGCAACATGCAGCGCCATCTGTTTTACGGTCTACAAACCACCGATAAAACTTATAATAATATTATTATCCTTAAACTTTCCCATATTGAAACCTAAGAACTGTCATCAGCAAAATGTGTGTGCTATCTGCGACTGCACTGCTTACCCAGGTCCCTGGGTAACGAGCGTGAAGGTTATCCATGTTGTTTGGTATGTTGTGTGTCAATATTAGCTACGAGTAACAAGGGGTAATGCCACACTTCTAACCGTAACACGATAGTTAACCGGTGGGTGAGTTCAAATACCAGTCGTGCTGATAGTAGTGTTTAAACACTCGTAACTACCAATACTACAGTATTACAAACACAATGTCACCCGATAGCGGCAGGTAGGTACCTAATAATAGTAGGTATTCATTGGATTCTTGAATTCTTCCATTCAGCCTATCGCAGCCCGATGCTACACAAGTTGTGCCACAACATCCAGCTATCCGCCTTCCACATTCAGTCTTGTCCCAGCCAGCAGACCTTCCTAAGGTTGTCCATCTTCAAATTAATTTTACTGTCCTAAGTCTGAGTCATCAGTCGTCCCACGGTAGCCCGGTAGGTTTGTACATTTAATGTTCATCAGCGATACAAGATGCACCGCCGTTGTGAAGCTGACAGCTGTAGTCTTTGGGCGTGAGAGTCACATGAGAACGCCGTACGCTTGCAAATAAAAGATTCGTTGTTTTATCTTCAAGTTTGTTTCGTCCGAGTGCGTGAAGTTCGCACCCTCTCACTGCGTGGCATCGTCGACGGCGGCGGCGGCGGCGGCGGCGGCGGCGGCGGCGCGTGTCGCCTGTGCCGGATGTGCGCCGCGCGGCACTGCTCTGCCTACCCACGCCTGCGCACATGCACCACTGTGTCATTACACGCACGCAAATCGCAGGAAGTGGCGAGCATTGCATCGTGCCATTCCACCGAAACTTTTTCTTCTATAATGCCGGCTATGAACTGTGATGACTGTGATGAGCAAACACAAAAGCAAACACAAAACACAAACCGTCTGTTAATGCCATCAGCAGTTAACGAGTACTGGGCAATCATGTCGAGTGCTCAGATTACACCGGAATATAGTAGCTACATGGTGTAAGTTGTCACTCATGGACTCTTAGGTACTCTATGCGTCACCTTCCTCACGGCCGACTGATAGAGGGCACTTCCACAGTGAAGAGAGTGGGTATCTTTAAATAAAAGAATATGTTTATCTAAAAGATACCCGCCATGCTTATCTAAAAGATACCCGCCATGCTTATCTAAATGATGCGAGAATAAGTAATAGCCAGCGATTAGATAAGCTTTGATTTGAAGTGCACCATTAAACAAATATCATTTTAGTGTCTATATATTTTGATCGTGATCCTCGTAGGCACAGAGAATGTAATTTTACTCGTAGGTGCGAATACAACTGACAAACGAATTAGGTAGAGGTAGATTCTTGATCGCTTGGAGGTTAGCCAATTAATTGGACGATAGGTTCCAAGCATAGAAATATATCTATGGTTCCAAGACAAGTAGGTACACAACATTAGGTACTATTCCACACAATCACAGTAGGTATCTGTATGTTTGGACGTCACTAAATTATAGAAGATAACTAGCTGCGCTAGCTCTCGATCCCGTAAGGTGGGAATATCGGGATAAAAAGTACCCTATGTCCTATTCCAGGTCATGGTCTACCCACGTACCATCTAAATCTTTTCAGCCGTTTTAGCGTGAAAGCGTCATAAATAAACTCAATTCGCATTTATATTAGATAAGATTAAACGAGTAAATAGAAAGACAATTTATTTTGGAAACAATTTGGTCACTCTGTCAACAAGTGAAATCAATTGAACAACGAGTGTCCTCGCGAGTGTTCCGTAAAAAGTCAATGTTATAGCGGAACGAATAGCGGAATAAAAGACTCGCTCATGCGGATGTTATTTCGGAATATTGATTCGGTATTGGGAATATAAAAAAAAGAAGATAAAACCGGCCAAGTGCATGTCTAACCACGCACAATGAAGGGTTCCGTAGTTGGGATGAATTTATAAAACAAACTTAACATAGTAGTTGAAAAACTTGTTCTCCCATATAAAATGTATGGGAGAACATGTTTTTGCAACTGCAAATTTAAGTTGGTCGATTATTACTCGGTAACTTGTGGCGGTGATAGTTTTCCTTTTAATTTCATTATATATACTAACGCCGTGATTTTTTTCAGATACCCAAAACGAACCATTTAGCTGGCAGGGGGGGACACTTGCCTCTAACAAAAATTTGCACTTTAAAGCTTAATATTTCGCAAACGGATCCCTGAATCCAAAAATGGTTTTCATAAACTCACATTATTTTTAAACGGCCTTTACAACGACGTGTCAGACCACGCACAAAGAAGGGTTCCATATTTGGGATGAATTTATTCCAAGCACAAACTTAACATTGTAGTTGAAAAACATGTTCTCCCATACGTAACTGCAACATGGAAGTCAATCGTTTCTATTTGTCAGTGCAGTTTTGTCTACCTCATTATGACAAATGTCCCCGAAAACGTAACCTCCTCCTTTATCAGAAGTCGGTCGTTTGAATTAGATACATCGATCGATGCAAATGCAATCAATAATATCAGCAATCACTGCGGCAGCCATCCAAGGTCAAGGGCTCTTGTAAGTTGTTATGTTGCAAAACTATTTTACTTTATTAATAACTAATATTGTAGGTTAGTCAGCCACAGAGTTTGAACCAAAGTTGGTTTGAATTAAAAGCTGGTCCTGAATAACGGTATTACTAAGTATAGGAATCCGTTTTCGTCTACCTAACTCATTTGCAGAAAAAACTGAAGCGGTTTCAAGAAATCCACTTTTGTCTACAAAACGTGTTATTTGCTCGTATAACTGACGTACATACATACCTACCCACATAAGCGTGTATAAAACAATTAGTAAGTAGTAATTTATTTCCAAACTTCATTACACGTTACATCAATGAGGTCTCAACCCCTGAACTAGGATATCCTGTATGACAGGGGTTGAGGTTTCTCCAGTTACATGTTTTAGCATGAGAAGGCTTAGACTTTATACAATTTACGCGTAGTTCTAACAATAATTAAAAGAAAAGTTAAAACAAAATGTGAATAAAAATAGTATAAAAAATAAAATAAAAAATGCGAAACAAAATGAACAAAAAAATAATAATAATAGCAATAAATAAATAAATAAAAATAAAATAAAAAAGCCTTTTATTCCATGCATTTACAAATAATTTAACATGCATTATTCATTTATTCCTTTAACAATACATAATTTTTACATTTTTAAATATTTTTATAAAAAACATTAAAAAACAAAACATTTAAAAATATAAAAACTAGTAGCCCATCGGCACCAGGATCAGGGTCCAAGCTGCCGGTGGTCAGGGCTCTAGAGAGAGGAACCTCCTCACTATGCGTGCGGTGTCCAGGAGTACTGCTTTCTGAATCAAGCCCTTGACCCAGCCGCGCAATGAGAGCCTCCTGAGATGTTGGTCGAGGCTCTTCGCTATTAAGCCATTGACCGTAACGATTATCGGTACAATGATTGCAGAGTCCACGTCCCACATGTCGACAACCTCGTGTGCTAAGTCAAGATACTTGATTTTTTTTATCTTTCTCAGCTTTCACGAGATTCTCGTCATGAGGGACAGCGATATCAACAATCATTGCACGGCGCTCTCGTCGATCTATCACCACAATATCAGGCTTATTGGCTACAATAGTCCTGTCAGTGATGATAGATCGATCCCAGTACAATGTGGCGTGACCATTTTCGAGAACTGGGTCGGGCACATACCTGTAGTATGGTACTTCATACTCCACAAGGTTGTACTGCAAGGCAAGTTGCTGGTGGATAATCCTAGCTACTAGGTTGTGTCTGTGCAAGTACTCGCCGTTAGCAAGACGAGAACAACCGGAAACAATAATATATGTCGGATTGATTCACCGGGACAGTGGCATGCCCGACAGATAACATGCATTATTATTATTACATCATTATTACATTAACATTGATTATTATAATTTTCAGTTATTTATAGTTCTTGATTCATTATTAATAATAATTTCGGTTATATGCAACAATTAGAAAAAAATTAATAATCAAATATTAAATTTAATATCAGAGCATCTTCGATTTGCTGGTCCGCATTTGCCAAGAGTGTTGGCTATGCTTTTTACGCTTTGTTTGGGTCATGCTTATATGCCGAGTGACATGATCAAAACAACAGTGGTGCCCATAGTCAAAAATAAGACTGGTGACATGGGCGATAAGAACAATTACAGGCCAATATCTCTTGCCACAATCATGTCAAAGGTGTTTGACAGTGTGCTTAATGCTCAACTTAGCAGTCATGTACGTATTCACGATAACCAATTTGGTTTCCGTTCCGGATTATCCACTGACAGCGCTATTTTGAGTGTAAAGCACACTGTGAAATACTACACGGATCGCCACACTCCAGTTTACGCCTGTTTCCTTGATCTGAGCAAGGCTTTTGACTTGGTTTCCTACGACATTTTATGGAGGAAGATGGAAGAGGTAAACCAAGGTATGGAAACCAAGTCAATAGGGTGAGGTGGGCGGGTGCCCTTTCCAGGCCGTTTGGGTTGGAGTGCGGGGTGAGGCAGGGGGGGTTATGCTCGCTTACGCTATTCAACCTATACGTGAATGATCTGATTAAAGCGCTTAGCAGTATGCGTGTCGGGTGTCACATTGATGGCGTAAGTTACGCCGATGACATGGTGCTGCTGAGCGCGTCAGTCTGCGGGCTTAGGACTCGTGGCCACTTGCGAGCAATATGCCAGACTGCATGGTCTGGCTTATAATGTTAAGAAGAGTGTGGTCATGGTCTTTGGGGCCAGGGGTAGGTACCCAGAAGTTGTACCTTCACTGAAGTTAAGCGGTATGCCCCTTGTGAGGGTGGACCAATTTAAGTATCTGGGTCACTTATTGACCACTGGCCTCAAGGATGATGAAGATATTGACAGGGAGCGGAGGGCGCTGTGTGTGAAAGCTAACATGATTGTCCGCAGATTCAGGCGTGCCTCTAAGGAGGTCAAGCGCACTATATTTAGTGCTTACTGCACGTCTTTTTACTGTTGCAGACTGTGGGCTCATTTTACTCAGAAATCATACAGCGCCCTTCGCGTTCAATACAATAATGTATTCAGGGTGTTGATGGGTGTGCGGGATTGATCCAGGTATAATTAGGGGAAAAATGAAGAAATACGTTGCTTGATTGACCGTGCAAGTTTATTGAGAGTGATTATTACACATGTAGGTAGGCGGTCGACCGACGTAGAAAAATAAAACGATTCGCCATGATTTGCGTATCCTCAACATTAAGGTATGCGCATTTTAGTAGGCGCTTGCGGGAACAATGGGGTTGCCTCGGTACTGCAGCGCATCAGAGATGTTTGCTGAAGCTCGCGTTGATTGCTTCTACATCGTGATGCGGATGCGGTGCGCATCACTGGTTAGTAGGGTGCGGGGCAGCACCAACAGCATCCTGGCTATGGTAGCAAGCAGGCTAGATTGTGCGTTTGTGAGCCACTGCTGCAAGGTATCGGCTGGGCCTGTCACCTTGCAGCGGTGATGTCACAAATTATTTCTGTGTTTTATTGTCAATGTTTTACTAACATATTTTACTAACAATATGAGTCTTGTTACTTGATTTAAATGAATAAAATAAAAAATATTAATTTAATTTATGTTATAGGTAAATTATTACAATTTTTTGGACTATTCAATTTATTATAATTTTTTTATGCATGGACCCCTCTCAGGTGAAGGCCTCCTCCAAAGATTTCCATTTGTCTCTGTCTCCGGCTACATAAATCCAGTGCGGTCAGCGATTTTTTTAATGTCGTCCTCCCAGCGCGTGCACGGTCTACCGACGCGCCGCTTGCCCTGTGGACCGTCCCATGTAGTTATTTTTGATGTCCATCTCTTATCTTTAAGTCGTGCTACGTGGCCAGCCCACTTGAATTTTAATCTTTGAGCATAATTGAGCGCATCTACTGTTTTGGTTATGCTTCTTATCTTCGTATGACGGATTCTGTGTGCATTTCTTATATTGAGCATGCTACGCTCCATTCCCCTCTGGCACGTTATTATTTTATTCTTTATGTTATTAATAAATTTTCACGTCTGGCAAGCATATGTAAGACATGGTAAGATACAAGTGTACATCATTTTCGTTTTCACTTCTGTTGGCCATGTTACTTTTCATTACTTCTCTGTAACTCCAGAACTTATTCCAAGTAATTCTTGCTCTGCGCTCCACCTCCAGTTCGTTGCTATTACTGCCCAATGTTATCTGCCTTCCCAAGTAGATATATTGTTCCACATACTGTAATGGTTTGTGTTCTAGTGAGATGGTTCTTTTATAACTGTTTGTCATGGTGTTTGTTTTTGTCAAGTTAATTTCTAGTCCAACTTGTCTGCTAGCTTCGTGTAATGACTGAATCATGCGCTCTAAGTTGCCACCGGTTTCAGATAGCAGTACCAAGTCATCTACGAACCTTAAATGACTCAGGTATTCTCCTTTGATATACAAGCCGTACTTTTTCCACTCTTATTGATTTATAATTAATTCCAATACCGCAATAAATAGTTTTGGAGATATTGTCTCACTCCTCTATTGATGTTGAAATCGGGGCCAGTTGATTCCAGTTTGACTTTACTGACGCTGTTGTTGTATATATTTTTTATTACTCATTTTCCACTCCTTGCTTACTTAATGCTTCCCATATACTTGTGTGAGAAATTGTGTCAAAAGCCTTCTGGTAATCTATGAAGGCTATGTAGAGCGGTCTTCGGTTCTCTTGGTATTTTTCAATAATAAGTTCCAGAGTGTGTGGTCTATGGTCTATGGTTGAATATCCCTTACGGAAGCCAGCTTGCTCTATGGGCTGTCTCTTTTCCAAAGTTTCAGATATTCTTCGATTAATTATGGAAGAAAAGCGTTTGTAAACAGTTGGTAGAAGGCTTATTGGCCTGTAATTGCCGATTTCATTGGGGTTTCCTTTTTTATAGAGCAAGATTATACCTAATGGATTCTGACCATTGTGCAGGTGTGTTCGCAGTTTTGAGTATTAAATTAAATAATGAGGCCAGTGGTGATGCTAGTATCTCACATCCATGTTTAATTGCTTCATTAGTAATGAAGTCAGGGCCTGTGCTCTTCTGTAATTTTAACTTATTGGCTGCTTGTATAATTTCCAGTTCGTCGATATAGTTTATATTATTCTCTAGGTTTTCGTGGTTGTTGTATGCGTCCTGTTTGTTGTTATTTGTCTGTTGTGTATTCGCACTGTATAGGTTTTTATAGAATTCTGTAGCAATATTTATTATTTCTCTACGGTTGTGTGTTGTTTATCCTGATTGGTTTAATCCCTCGATCCAAGTCTTATTTGTTCGGAATTCTTTTAAAAGCGATAAAAGTAAGTTTGTATTTTTTGATTCCTGTAGTTTTGTCATATTTTATGTATTTGCCCGTTAGTTTATATAGTGCGCTAAGCTCGTTTCTTTCTGATCGGGACTTGACTGGCGTTTTTTGTAATATTTGTCTCCTATTTAGTAATGTAATTGTCCTCTCCGAGAGAATTTTGTGTCTAATACTGGTTTTCTTAACTTGTCGAGCTTGTTGTAGACTGACGTTGATAACATGCAGTAATTTGTTATAAAAATCTTGCACTGTCGTCTCCATTTGATAATTAACTAAGTTTGATATTTGATGCCTCAGATTTTGCTTGTATGCTTCAATTTCTTCTCTCGTGTTTAAAGTACTATTTTGGTTGTTGGTGAATTTGATTCGGCTTTTCTTTGCTACTTTTAAAGTTATTGTAGCTCTCACCATTCTATGGTCTGTAGAGAAGTTAAGGTTCAGTGTTTCTTTATTTAGGAATAGCTTAGGTTGGTTTGACAATATATAATCGATTTCATTCTTGTATACTCCACTGGGTGAACGCCAAGTCCACCTGCGACTTGTTTTTTTTTTAATAAGTATTGATCACTGAAAGTCTATTTTCAAAAGCGAAATCTATTAATCTTTGACCTCAGTCATTTCTATCTCCATATCCATATAATCCTGTAATGATATGCTCATCTTTTAGTGGTTGACCTATTTTTGCATTAAAATCTCCTATTATTATAAGATTTTTTGAAGATATCTGAATTGCTGTGTCCAAACTTCGATAGAATTCCGTTATCTCTTCTTCACATGAAAGAATTGTGGGGGCATAGGCTTGTATAATGCTTATAATGTATCCTTGAATGTTGAGGTTAAGCAGAGCGACTCTTTCTGTGAAGCCTATAAATCGTTCAATATAAGGTTGTAAGGATTTCTTTATTAAAAAACCTACGCCATAAAGTCCTGGCGTGTGGCCTACATAACATAATATCGTGCTCTCATATTCTTCTATTTGGCTGCCCATTCTTCTGACTTCTGACAGACCGATGACGTCATACTTTATTTCTTTCAGGGCTTCTTCGAGTTCTAATAGTCTTTCGTATGAAGAGAGTGTTTTCACGTTATATGTTGCTATGTATAACTTATTTGTTGCTAGTTTTCTGGATTTTGGGCTGATTTCTAACATATATATAATAATAGCAATAACAGAACTAAAACAGTAGCGTGTGTGTGATGATGAGATGTTTGTGTGATGGGTGTGGGTGTGTAACTATGTGTGTTGACTGAGTCTATCCACTATGTTAGATTATTTTTAATTAACCACTACCAGATATTCTTATCGTCAGCAGTAATAGCCATCCATATATCGTCAGCAGTAATAGTAAGTACCTAATACCCATCAAAAACATTTTCATGTAAAATGTTGCCAAGACGAGACCATATGGCCCGCACTGTCAAAGCTTCTAACTCTAAACGCCCTGACTCTACAAGCCCTAACTTCACAAACTCTAAACCTTAGTCAAAATGTGTGGCTTGGCCGTTTCGCTACCGCCACAGGGCGTAAGGTGAAAGATTTATTTACTGTTCATTACTTTCCTGTTATACAATAGTTAATTTGAGAATTTGAGAGTTTAATTTGAGAATAAAAAAAAAAGGTTAGGTTACGTGTAGAGTTAGAAGCTTGGCTCTACATGAGATCTGATAACTTTTTGACAGTGTGAGCCAATAATTATGGTCTCGTCTTGGCAACATGTTTGACCTACACGCCACAAAAGACAAAAGACGCTCGTCACATTTTCGTCAAAAAATGTGTTTACAACGCTTGTTTTTACAATATTAACAGTGACTAGAGAAAATATAAATCGTAAATTGTTTTTCGCCTAGTTGTTCTTTGGAATGATACGTTTCTGATGTGATTTTTTGTTACTTTACATAGCCCCACGAAAAGAAGAAGTGGGGTTATTTCGACTAACCTAAAGTCATAATTACCCCGCTTAATTTTTTAATGGTATTGCGAAACACTAGTGATGTGATGATGTTCCATTATTATCGATACTCTATAACCAATGTTTTAGACAGTTGGGTTGATTGCTACCTAATTTACCCTCTCTTAAAATAAACAATTATCAAAGTGACTATCAAAGTGAGTTTTAGCAACAGTGACTTATTTAATTCAATACTAAATTATTTTTATGAAGAAATTTGTTTCTTTACAACCTATCCAAGGATCTTGAAAAATATTATCTAGTGTCTGATCTGATTTATCGACAATGTTGGTTGGGATACGTCCCTGCACTACCTATGTAAAAAGTCGAAATTGCCCCTCCAAGGTGTTTAAAGTGTTTTATTACGTTACTGAACCATTTTAGGAGACAATAAGCTGGATTGAATTGATTGGTATGAATTATGCCATAAATATAATCTAGCTCTCAATTTCAAAACGGTATCGGCTTTAGTACGATAAATATGTGGCATAGTTCAAATAGTTCAAATAGCACTGTGGGGCAATTGTAACTATTTCTTCCCAATTTCAAAAACATGGTTCCTTTGAACATAAATAAGATGAGTATTCTGTTTTAAGACCTACGTAAGAAAGATCTCCATTAAAGCTTTTATAACATACATTTATTTAATCGACCGTATTGCATTAAAAAAAAGTAGACTAAAATTTCACCCTGTATTTAATACCTACTCTAATTAGGATGACATTTTATTCGCTTTTGGGTTTAAAAAAAAACCGGAACATGTTAAAAATAAAGCAAAAGCGTTGTGGTTGCAGTACAAAGCGATAGTTCAGTAATATTGCTAAAGCTCTAGCCAAACTGAAGCGAATCCCGCGCAGGATGCAGGACGAAAATCACTCGCGCTGATTTAGACAAATAACTTAATTAAATCTTCTACGGGGCTGTTCAAGGTTCAAATTGGAACGTAGTTGTGTGATTTTCTAATCATTAAAACCAAAGTACGTTCCACACCACACATGGGTCGTCGAACTTCGAGAGAAATAAAGGAACGCACCCTAAGCGAGCAGGCCGCTTTCCGAATTACGCCCTAATCGCTCACAGCGCTCACATCAATACTTTGCGTTCCGATTTATCTATCACGATTATGACAGCTGAGAGCTGTAACTAATTCGGAATACTCGTGAACGCGCTCACAATCCTCGCTCAACATCAAAACTTATAACATAACTTTAAAGCTTGCACAAGAGGGTCGATCACAGTATTTCTTTGTTTATACACTACCTACAAATTTCTTCGTCTTCTTTGGTTAGGTGGCGACGGTAGCCAGAAGCACGATTTCGAAAATGCCACATTGTTTTAAAGATACTGATGCGACCAATGATATTATAATAAGATGCGACTCAAAACAAAACAGCACAACTGCCATTTTTGACAGCGCTCACAGTGATATTAATATAAGACATGGTCAGCGTTATCGCAAGATGGCGCATGTTATGACGTCATCTATGACGATTCACGGGACATCATTATCGCGCTCACGCTAATTCGGAACCGGTGTTGGCACGCTCAAACTGATTACAGCGTAACTCGGAGCGCAGCCCAGGTTCTGTCCTGTCAATCAATGTCAAAGTGACTTGAGTCAAGTCGTGAGTCTGTGTCATTGAGTTAGTTAGAGGTCTATGGTGTCTTGCTACCAGGGTTGCCAATTTGTGCAGTATGGAGATTTCCCCAAACTGCGGGGAAACTCAAAATGATTGGGGATTTTGTGGGGAGAGGACCCATGCGGGGATTATGTGGGGATTTTAAAATTTACAAAATCATACCAGTAAATTCCAGTATAAATTTATATTTTTTATGGCACCATTACATAAATAAATCTTCAGGCGAAACCCCTGCTATATGTAGCTGGGTGACAAGTGACGAAAGAATATTTTTTTAGCCTATTATTAAGGTTAATATTTACAATTAATAAATATTGTTGTTTTTTTGTATAGAAATGAGTTTATTATTATGAAATAACTAGCTGTGCCTCTGCGGTTGCCCCCGCATAGGTCTCGATCCAGTGGAAATATAGGGATATAAAACGTATCCTATGTCCTATTCTAGGTCATGGTTTTTGGAGGAATTGTTCCTGTTTAAAAGTTCTAAAAAAAAGTCCGCGACAGCATATGTCTATCTTTTAAGATTGACTCACTATAACCTTTTTTAAGGTAATCAATTTTTTTTGTATTTAATGCATTATTTGCGAAGGAGTTTTATCAACATAATATTAATTCTTATTCAAATAAATAGTTTTAACATCAAGGGTATTTATGTAGCAGTAAAATACTTTTTAATTCATTCGAATCGGACATTTAATTTCGAAGTTATCACGAGTTTAAAAATGCAATACGCGAACCGTTCGACGCCGACACCGCGCCGCCGCGAAGTTCCCTACTCTAGAGAGGAGAGGATGGGCAGGGGCACACGGGTAGACCATGACCTGGAATAGGTCATAAGATACGTTTTATCCCTATATTCCCACGAGATCGAGACCTACGCGGGTGAAACCGCGGGGCACAGCTAGTTATATTATATAATAAAGCTGAAGAGTTTGTTTGTTTGTTTGAACGCGCTAATCTCAGGAACTACTGGTTTGAATTGAAAAAATCTTTTTGTGTTGGATAGTCCATTTATCGAGGAAGGCTGTAGGCTATATAACATCACGCTAAGACCAATAGGAGCGGAGCATAAATGAAAAATGTTGCAAAAACGGGAAAAAATATTCCTTTTCGAGAGCTTCCGTTGCGTGCGCTGCGTAAACTGTTTAAATTACGCACATATCATGTATGATGGAAATGTTCCTCTTTAAAAGTTCTAAAAAAAGTCCGTGACAGCATCTGTCTATCTTTTAAGATTGACTCACTATATCCTTTTTTATGGTAATCAAAATTATTCGAAATTAATGCATTATTTGCGAAGGTGTTTAATCATCATAATATTAATTCTTATTCAAATAAATAGTTTTAACATCAAGGGTATTTATGTGCAGGATCTCATGCGCACCTCAAAGAGATGTGCGTGTGTGAACCGATGCCTGCCAGGGTTGCGGGATAGTCCGAAAGGGATACCGGGACCCTGGCAACAGGCAACTGAAGGAACAAGGGTGGGTTTTAGTCTCCCCGCAAAAATGGACTTGGACGTATTTTTTTTTTTTATCTTTTGCGAATCGTTAGAGAGAGATTGAGAGATACACAAAATCGTTAGAGAGTTAATATTTTATTTGTTATTAAATCATTTCTAAGAGCGTGAAGTTAGCCCACCTCTGTGAATTTAGCCCCTGATTTAATTATTCTGAATTTTTGTTAATGCTAATCGTTAGAGAGAGTTAGAGAGAAAAGAAAAATCGTTAGAGAGTAATTAGTTTTATTTACCAAAGATTTTTTTTTTTGTGAAGTTGGCCACCATTCCTCCAAAATGGACTAAGGCGTAATTTTATTTTTTAATAGTTTGATAATCGTTAGAGAGAGATTGAGAGTAAAAAAAAATCATTAGAGAGTTAATATTTTAATTGATATTATATTATTTCTGAGAACGCGTTTTATCCTAGGACCTGATCAGGATAAAGTTTAGAAACGTGTCGCCTCGATAGGGGAGGGAGGAGAGGGGGGAAGGGTTAGTAAATCATCGTCAGAATAGATGTTTATTTAATTGAAACTTTAATATCAAATAAAGATGCATCAGTTAATTAGTAATTTTGTTTTTATCCATCAACACTTTTCTCATTTTACTAGATTTAGTTGAAAGTGAAACGACATATCACTGACATTTTGCCATATCAATAAACATTTTTAGAAAGTAGACTTATTATACAAGAATATTCGACATCTACCGTGATTTCGTGGTATCCTTAGCGATTTTGTGGAATCCCTGGTTTCCTCATTTCACTGCGACATACATACTACTGCCGTGATTTTTTTCACATATCCAAAACTAACCATTTAGCTGGCTGGCAGGGGAGGGTGTAACTTGATTCTAACAAAAATTAGCACTATAATTATGTATAGCTTAATATTACGCAAACGGATCCCTGAATCCAAAAATGCTTGTCCCAAACAAACTCACAATATTTTTGAATCATCTTTCCAACGACAGCCTACACAAAAGGATATGCCAGAAAAAAAAAAGTTTCCTCTTTAAGTGTAGGGGAGATAAGAACCCAAAAAAAAATGTATGCATGATTTTTATATGTATATACCCATACCAAATTGGAGTTTTCTAGTACCAACAGTCTCTGAGATAAGCCGCGGACAGACAGACATGGGAAACTATAAGGGTTCCTTGTTGACTACGAAACGCTAAAAAATGTACTGCCCGCCGCCGCCGCACCGCACGCCGTACTTACAACTACATAAGTCTGCATACATGTAGGTACAACAACATTATGCCGTCCACTGGTCAGTTTCCTAGCCGCCTACCGCATGGCTTCTATAGTCCACATTTGGGAGCTAGCGCAACAGCCTACCGGGCAGGTGCGGTCGCAGCCCAAGATTTTGTGGGGAGGTACCGAGGAATATATTTAGAGAAATGGTTACCTAATTGATAAGTACTCTAAAAACGTTTTTTTAATACTAATTTGTCCATCGGGGTCACTGTGGTTCAAGTACCTACAGTTTTTAGTAATTAAAGCACGTAAATCATTCATTCTCTCGACAGCTTGAATGATTTTGGGGGGGGGGGTCATGACCCCCAGGACCCCTCCCTCGGACCGCTCCTGCTACCGGGATGGCCAGGCGGCAAAAGGCACTGGTCAGCGCCGACGCTGGCGTCTGTCCGTCTGCCACAGCCAATTTGCTCCGAATCTATTGGACCGATTAAGTTGAAAGGAGAATGCCAGAGCTTCCTACAAGACTCGGCCAGAACCGACAAAGATGAACTATATTTCATAAAAAAGGGAAATAAAGATAGAACTTGATAGTATAATTAGTTTTCTATTAGAAGCACACCAAAAAAAGTTATAGTTTTTTAAAGTTGACCACTTGATACTTCTGATTTTAACGAAAACATGAACTAAACTATTAAATTATGACTTTAAGCACATTATCCTCAGTTTCAACAGCCAAGGTAGTCGTAAATAGTCCGGTAACAGCAATAAACAACACAAAACAAAAAAATACGGAAATATTTCGTACGGAGAAGTCAAACTTTTTGACAATGACAAATGCCAGTTAAAGTTTTACATCAAGTGTTGTACTGTAGCCTCACAATATATATTTGAAAACCTGTTGTATGTACACAAAGATATATCAAATTTTAAGAAAATGTCCGATATTCATAGTATAAATACCAGGAACAAACACAATCTTGCTGTACATCGCACTCGTCTCCACAGAGTAGGCAACTCGTTCATGGGTTCAATGTATACGCTTTTTACAACAAACTTCCCATTGATATTAGAAATTTACCCATTAAACGATTTAAAGGCTGTATTAAAACCAAACTTTGTAAAAAAGGGTACTATAAAATTGCGGATTATTTAGAAGACAAAAAAGCATGGGATTGAGCTGCTCGCTCTGCTAAAACCTTAGAATTTGACATTTTAATTATTATCTAAAATCATTACAATATACCAGTTTTATAAACCTACAAATTGACATTGTTAAATATTTTATACAAAATGACATTATTACTTTGTAAAGTATTATTTAATTTAATTATTGTGAATGTGAGGACTATGTGGATCATTTTTATTATCTCTTTTCTCTCTTTCTTTAGTTTTAATCTGGCAGTTTGAGTACTTTTAGCGGCCTACCCAAATGTCCTTTCTTTGGTATTGTTCGTCGAGTCGTTGAGCTCCTTAAGCTCTGAGTTGAGCTCCTCGGTTACTGACAAATGCTTGCACTGACTGGACAGGTCCACTCAAATCTGTGTGGTTCTTTCCTCAAAAGACCATTTCAGACTCTAATCTACATGGTCCTCATATGGCCTGACCAAGATTATGTCTGGACCTTAAAAGAGACTGCGACCTCTGAGTTTGTTTCGGCCTTTCTTCTCAGAGTAGTCAGATAGGAAACGCCGACCTCATCGAGCTTATTTTATTTTTTTAAATATGACGTGTAAAAGTGATTCTGATATCCTATTTACAGAATAAACAATTTCATTTCATTTCATTTCATTTCATGTTGTCAGCACTATAATTACTTTATTAGGAATAAACTATTCTAAACGGTATCGATAATCGAATACAAAATATTTTTAATTATTACATTACTATAAAATATAATATACTTATTCAAAAATATAACTAAACGATATTTATTAATATAATTACGAGTTACGATTTATGTAAGTAATACATTCACTTACGTATCTTCATATTAATATTAATGTAATCGATTTACAAGTGCAATTTCGTATAGATATTATTTTATTTAGGTATTGGCAACATTTCTAATTGAAATTGAAGCTATGAAATGTGTTGTTAAATTGAATAGCTATTTAAAATGACTTTTCAACGGTGTGGTTCTACAGATTTTATTTATATTGTATAATTCTTACCGTTTTTTATTATGAATTATCATTATTATAGAAAGTCTGTCGGATGCAACATACAATTCGAGCCGATTCTTGGCATTGTCCTTTGGTAATTAGATACACTTTCTTATGTATTACTGTGACCCAAAAATGGGTTGTAAAACGTAAATAAATTTTGAATATGGGTGATGGTATGATATGGGTTTTGAATATGGGGGAATAGGGGGTGACCCCCATATTCAAAATGTTTTTATTTACGTTTTTTGTGGGGAAAAAAAAGTACCTACCTATAAATTATTTGACTTTGACTTTAACCGCGAGAGTGAGTGTGACATATCAAATGGAAGGGCTTCCTATGTAGTGATAATCTTATTTTTTTTTCTTTGAACTTACGAATAATTTACTTTTATTCAGTGCCGTAATTAGCCTTTTATGCGCCCGGTGCGAGCTGCTTTATCCACGCCCTTGAAATATTTTCTAATCATAACCGGTTTTGACAATAAAATGGATTGTCTATAAAAATAAATCTATCATCCAAAAACTAAGTTTTTGTAAACTTAATTTTAAGTACTTGGTAAAGTTTTGAATAAGGAAGTTCAAAGAAAAAACGTTTATCGCACCCGCGGAAGCCTATCCGCAGTAGCCGTGCCCCGCCGCAACCACCCGGACCGAACGCCGTCCGCGGTCCGGCCAGCCGTTCGTAACTCATAACATCGACATTCACGATTCTTATTACGATCTCATCATCTAATAATATTATTTATTTGTATGAAGAATATACGCGGACGACGCGACTCCACACGTATAAATAAATAAATAATAGGTATTGTTAGTGGCTCTGGTCTGGTCATTCAGTATCAAGTTCAGTTCAGAACTTCGAGAAGCTCAATGGCTTTCTCGTTAGTCCATTCCATTCCATAATGTACCCGTGAGATCCCGTCGCGCTCACGGTGCACAATGAGAAATGTAAGTTTGGCCGCTTCACTCAACGCAATAATTCTCGCGGTAAATCTCTTTGATCTGCCTAAAATACCGCCACCAGAGTTATCACCCAACGTTAAACGCCAATGTGAATGTCGTTGACAAATACTCGAGGTAAGTTGTGGCTACACCAACGGTTAACGTCCATTATCGCGATAATCAACGGCGTTTCCCGTTGGTGTGTGGCCCCAGCATATGAGATTTGTCATATTTAAAAATCATTTAATAAAAACTGTATCTCCGGCAGGGGGGAGTGGGGGGATCTACTAACCCTTCCCCCTCTCCTCCCTCCCCTATCGAGGCGGCACATTTCTAAACTTTAACCTGATCAGTTGTGCTGGGGCTACATTGTCGCGTCATCGCGAACTAAACTCGCGCGCTCTCTCTCGCACACAGCTCGACGTCTCGCTGAGCAACAGAGAGCGCACGAAGTAAAGTTCGCGATAACGCGACAATGTAGCCCCAGCATTAAAAAAAAAATCTTCGATAAATAAATTATTGTCTAAAGATTTTTCTTTTCTCTCTAACATTTACAAAAATTTAGCATTAACAAAAATTCAGAATAATTAAATCAGGGCCTATATTCACAGAGGTGGGCTAACTTCACCCTCTTAGAAATGATTTAATAACAAATAAAATATTAACTCTCTAACGATTTTGTGTATCTCTCAATCTCTATCTAACGATTCGCAAACGAAAAAAAAAAAATTATGTCTAAGTCCATTTTTGCGGGGAGGGGGGCCAACTTCAAACGAAAAATTAAAATTGCTTTTACATAAAAACTAATTACTCTCTAAAGATTTTTCTTTTCTCTCTAACACTCTCTAACGATTAGCATTATCAAAATTTCATAATAATGAAATCGTGCGGCTAACTTCACCGAGGTGATGTCAAGGCCAGGGACCAAAGACAATATTACATAAATATTGTTGCGACATCGACATTGGCAAACGACAACAAACAAACATGACAAACACAAACAAAATTCCGATTGCAGAGTTAACCACTTTTTGTAACAAAAAAACAAAATTAAATTAAGCTGTGCGTCGCATCTGTGCCAGAACAGGTCATTGCTCAGCAAAATGCTGTAATTTCGGACGAACCTATCATCAACAGCACTGATTTTCAGCAATCACCTATGGAATGACGTAATGACCTCCCACTGTGTGACATATTAGATTGGGTAAGTAATTACTAGTTTCCACTGAAATACGTGATTCCTCTACCTATTGTATACATGATCCTCAACATATTTGTACGATGCAATAAAAATAAAAGTAAATTATATAATTGGTAACGCAAAGTAAAAAAAATAGCAAATAAATAATAATAGTACAAAGACATAAACTAAGACATTAGATCAATGTCATTTTAAAATAAATAAATGAAGTCATTTGATGATTTCCCACCCACAAAAAAAGGGTATTTACGTAGCAGTAAAATACTTTTTATTTCATTCGAATCGGACATTTAATTTCGAAGTTATCACGAGTATAAAAATGCAATACGCGAACCGTTCGACGCCGGCGCCGCGACGCGCCGCCACGACCCGCGACGTTCCTTACTATATAGAGAAGACGAAGGGCACACGGGTAGACCATGACTTGGAATAGGACATGGAATAGGATACGTTTTATCTCTATATTCCCACGGGATCGAGACCTACGCAGGTGAAACCGCGGGGCACAGCTAGTACGTCATGATATTTGCGTAACTTAAACCATTTACGCAGCGCACGCAACGGAAACTCTCGAAAAGGAATATGTTTTCCCGTTTTTGCAAGATTTTTCATGTATGCTCCGCTCCAGTCGTAACGTGATGTTATATAGCCTGTTATAACCTTCCTCGATAAATGGAATATCCAACACAAAAATATTTTTTCAATTCCAACCAGTAGTTCCTGAGATTAGCGCGTTCAACCAAACAAACAAACTCTTCAGCTTTATAATATTAGTATAGATTAGTATAGTATAGATTATAATAATTTATTATGAAATAATTATAATAATTTATTATGAAATCATTATAATAATTTATTATGAAATAATTTTGAGGGGATTTTGTGGGGATTTTGCTCTCCCCAAATTCGGGGATTTTCACTAATGATTTTGGGGAATCTGGAAAATAGGCATTGGCAACTCTGCTTCCTACTTAGTAATCTGTGCTCTGGGTGCAGTTTTTGTAGTGTGTAGTCCATACTCTGTGCCAATCTCTAAGTAGTCTGTGCTCTATGCTGTACTCTGTGGCCTGTGGCTGTGTCTTCTAGTCTAAACACACTTGTCAAAACACAATAATAATTTCAAGAATTGTTTAGCTTGCTTAGATAATTATGCAAAAAATGCGTTTGTTGACATTTAGTTTTCTGAAAACCTGTAAATATAAGAAGTTATGCATCGGCCTTCCTCGCAGGTTTTGCAGCTTCATGCCAGACGATAAGATAGCACACCGTGGGTACTTTAACAAAAATACATTTCCTCGAATCTTAAATAATTTACTAATACTTAGGATAATTTTCGCAAATCATAAATGATATTCATCATCATCAATAAAAATCTAAATTTCTAGCCTAAGCGACATTGAAACAGATTCTCATGTCAAAATTGACTTAAAATATTCAACCAAGAAACACATTATCCACCTTTGAGAACGGAACTTACCTACCTCATAACCCAGCAGTCAGCAGGTTCTTGTACCACTTATTCTAATGTAAATCAAATAAATGGTCCCACACAGGCGACCCAAGTTTAGTGGAGATCAGTCCATCGTGGAAGGAGAATGACAACCCCAAGCTGCGCAGCGCCGTGGTGCGGGATATGCAGCTGTACCCAGACTTCATCACAGAGCGCGAGGAGAACACACTGCTGATGGAGCTGGAGCCGGTACTGCGGCGCATGAGATATGAGTTTGATCACTGGGATAATGTTAGTACTTACTGTGCAATCTTATTACTATAGTAAAAAATGGCCATTTCCGTACCACCATACAATATTCAGCAAATAAATGAAAATACTAAACAAAGAATAAATTCACCTTTTATAAAAAAAAATCACAAAGATAAGGTATTTCATAATTATACTGTGAATTATAAAGTTATTTTTGCAGTTGCAGAAAATCGCTCATATTTAAATCAAATACCTTATGAATTGGAGTTTTTAATATTTTGTTGATAGAAGAAGAAACTTTATAAATTATCAAGTAAACACAGCTCGACATCAAGCTATACATTTCCAGTATAAGCTGATCTCGCATTGTATAGAATTTCTGTACAATATGAGGTCAGCGTAAAATGGAAAAGTATAGCTTGATGTGTAGCTGTGTGTACATACTCTACATACATTCATTCTGTGTTTGATATACGGAAGTTTCAAATTCCTAACTTGTTTAGTTGTTGCGAAAAAAGGTCGGCACACTATTTCTTAATTTTTTCGTATATATATATATACGTACTTAATAACATAATCAGGCTATAATGTTCCCACTGCTGGATCACAGCCCTCCTCTTGGTGGGAGCGAGTGGGCCGTAATCTACCATGCGGGCCCATGTCACACTTTTTTGATTTTTTGATTCTAGGACATGCCGATTTCCTCACGATGATTGGAATGGCAAATATTTTAGCACAGTGTAAGCTGTTCTTACATTATAAAGACAAGGAATGATATGTAGAAAAACTCCTCTTTTAATCTGATGTCACAAAAGTCCTTTGATATCGCCATTTCCATAATGGTAAACCAGTACAAAGTTCGACGGCCTGCCACACAGCGCTGTCGTCTTTACGTGACACTGGCAGAATAGTCGACACCGGCTCAATTGCCAAGAAGAAAAAATAATAAAGGACTAACTGCAAAGTTGCTCTCATTCTGTTCTAAATTTGCAGCAATTCTCATCACAACTTTCCTTGGTGCATTTTTATGTAATACTAGTTCATTTATTGTAATCCACACTGGATACTTTGGTGGTAACTTAACATTTTGTCAGCTAACCAGTATGATAGAGGAAGCTTTCAACTTATATATTCATGAGTAGGTATACTTATCTAATGTTTTCTAATAATATGGATGGATATCAAATAATTTATAATGGTACTGTACCAGTACAGTACTAATTAAAATTATTAGATGATATAGCACTCAGCGTCGGCACTCTGTCAATGGAAATACAACAATTCTATGAATGTCTCAAACAAGCAATGGAAACAATGGAAAAAACCACGAAAAATATCATACTTATGGGTGACCTAAATGCTAAAGTTGGAAAACCACTAAGTACCAGATGAGAACCTTATAATGGGTGAATTTGGTTGGTTATGGTAACAGAAATCAAAGAGGAAAAATGTTCATAGAATTCTGCTATCAATATAACCTGAAGTTAATAAACACTATTTCAAAAAGTCGCCAAATTTAAGATGGACATGGAAATCGCCAGAGACGGTGTAACAAAAATTAAATAGACTATATTACCATACCATACCACAAAGCTCCCCAGACCTTCCATAGAGAATATAAATGTCCTGAGCAATTTCATGCACTCCAGTGATCACCGTTTAGTTAGAACCACCTTTAATTTTGATGAATCGGCAAATAACCTGAAGAATTGCATCAACAAATAGCTAAATCAAATCAACCACGAAAGTTATAAAGCTCAACTTCACACCGTAAGCTGCCAAGATAATAGCGAATCAATGCAGGCTCAGTACAACACTTTTGAAAACTCATTAATATATTGTGCAAAAGAATCAACCAAGACAATAAGACAACAAGCCATTATAACAGAAGAGATAACAGAACTTATAAAGACATTCACTGAAAAATAAAGAAAATAAATCAAGAATAGAAAATATTTTTTTAAGCCAATTGTACAGAACTATAAATAAAAAAATTGCACTGAATATCAAAACTCACAGAATAAATACAATAGAAAAATACATACAAAAATCAGGAGCAGTCAAAAAAGCGTTCAAAAAACGGAATAACACAAGATATCTCATGACTCAGCTACAAAATTCATCAGGAGCCAAAGTTACCAACAGACATGATCTGCTAAAAGTTGGTACTCAATTCTACAAAAACCTTTACTCTAAGACAAACTCAAACAGCGAGGCGAATGGCTCAGAGTACACACCAAATAACGACCCTCTTCCTTCTCTTTAACGAAAATGAGATACCTAGTGTTTTCGATAAAAAAATTAAAATCAGACAAGAGCCCAGGCCCAGACGGCATAACGAACGAAATGCTACAAGCAGGAAAAGACAAGCTGGCCACGTCACTAACTAAGTTATTCAACAGTATTATGGAGAAGAAAGAACTACCTACCGACCAGTGGACATGTTCAGAGATTATACTGTTATGCCTGCCTTTATTTGATTACTCAAAAGCGTTCGACTCTATCTCCCACAGCTCTATATGGAGAGCGTCAGAAGAGCAAGGGCTGCAGCATGAGTACATCAGCATAACAAAGGAGATATATAGAAACCGCAAAGCCAGAATTAAACTGGACAGTATCGGACCTGCTTTTGAGATAAAGCGGGGTGTGAGATAAGGAGATCCACAATCACCAAAAAAAATTATAGCTGTCCTAGAACAAATATTTCGTTTGTTGACCTGGAACAACGTGGGTCGGAATATATATGGAAAATACCTATCCCATTTGCGATTTGCTGACGACGTATTGCTCTCCGAGGACCCAAACGAGTTACAATATATGCTAGAGACCCTCAATAAGGAAAGCAAAAAAGTGGGGCTTGAAGTGAACCAGAGTAAAACTAAAATTATGACGAACTGCACAGAAACATCAATAACGCTAAACTGCACCCCTTGAGTGGGTCAATGAATATGTGTATCTGGAACACTTAATTTCTACCAAAGACTGCACAAAGTTAGAAATAGACAGAAGAGTAAAGAACACATGGAACTAAGAGATAGAGCGAGAAACAGCTCAATACGAAAAGAAACTAAAGCTAAAGACTCAATCAAACGAACACTAACACTGAAATGGAAATGGGCTGGACATTTACAGAGAGTTAGCGATGGCCGATGGACCCAAACCATAACAAACTGGTATCCTATCAACAAAAAGCGAAGACGTGGTAGACCCAACAAAAGATGGAGTGACGATATCCAAGGCTTAATAGGAAAAACATGGAGCAGGCTAGCTAGAGATGGAACAAGATGGAGACAGATGGAGGAGGCTTTTACCGCACTAGGCGGTCCTTATAATGAACTAACCGATTAAATTCAAATACTTAAAACAAAAATGTTATACTCACAATAATAATTTCAATGTGTAATTTATTCGATCTCATTATTATTTATTTCTGTAATTGTATTGATAAACAAGAATTTAATTATTACATTGTATTATTATAATATTAATTTATTAGAATTGAATTGAAATGTATTTTTTATTATTAATGTAACGTGTAATATTGTAAGTAATCAATAAAAGCTTTTATATTATAGCACTCAGCATCATCTTGGCGTTTGCATGTTCCTTAATGGCCTGTAACACTTGCAGGCAATCCAAGGGTACCGCGAGACGGAGCGCAGCCAGTGGTCGGAGCAGAACTCGATGGTGCTGAGCCGCGTGCGCGCGCTCGCGTGCCGCGCCGGCGCGGCGCCGGGCAACCTGCTGCCGCACGTGCACGTGCTGGACCTCGCCGCCGCCGGACACATCAAGCCACACATCGACGCCGTGCGCGTAAGTCACACGCAGGCGACACGATCCGTGTGTCATTCCGCCGCTCAGGAGATAACTACGTGTTACTTACTCTTTCAGTTTTAGTGCCGCTGACAAGCCCCGCATGTTTTAGAAAGAAATATGAAAGTACATTTATTTATCACAGAATATAAGGCGCACAAGTTCACACAACATAATTATTATGCTACATTAAAAGAGTATTTCGTTGTAAGAAATTATCAGGAACTAGCTGCCCGCCCCGGCTTCGCACGGGCTTCACTAATTACCTACCCTACCTACTTACATACATACCTTACGTATAAACCTTGTCTTGAGAATAACGAGCACAACAAAAAAAGAATATCCAAACCGGTCCAGCCGTTCTCGAGTTTTAGCGAGACTAACGAAGAGCAATTCAATTTTATATTTATATATAAGATGTGTGCCCGTAAAGTGGGTTATAGACGTGCGTACTTAAAGTACGCGGTGTGCGTGACCTTACTCGGCTCGCCGTCGGTGACAGAGGTGCGTACTTAAAGTACGCGGTGTGCGCGACCTTACTCGGGGCGCCGTCGGTGACAGACGTGCGTACTTAAAGTACGCGGTGTGCGCGACCTTACTCGGGGCGCCGTCGGTGACAGACGTGCGTCCTTAAAGTACGCGGTGTGCGCGACCTTACTCGGCTCGCCGTCGGTGACAGAGGTGCGTACTTAAAGTACGCGGTGTGCGCGACCTTACTCGGGGCGCCGTCGGTGACAGACGTGCGTACTTAAAGTACGCGGTGTGCGTGACCTTACTCGGCTCGCCGTCGGTGACAGAGGTGCGTACTTAAAGTACGCGGTGTGCGCGACCTTACTCGGCTCGCCGTCGGTGACAGAGGTGCGTACTTAAAGTACGCGGTGTGCGCGACCTTACTCGGGGCGCCGTCGGTGACAGACGTGCGTCCTTAAAGTACGCGGTGTGCGCGACCTTACTCGGCTCGCCGTCGCGCGTCGGTGACAGACGTGCGTACTTAAAGTACGCGGTGTGCGCGACCTTACTCGGGTCGCCGTCGGTGACAGACGTGCGTACTTAAAGTACGCGGTGTGCGCGACCTTACTCGGGGCGCCGTCGGTGACAGACGTGCGTACTTAAAGTACGCGGTGTGCGCGACCTTACTCGGGGCGCCGTCGGTGACAGACGTGCGTCCTTAAAGTACGCGGTGTGCGCGACCTTACTCGGCTCGCCGTCGCGCGTCGGTGACAGACGTGCGTACTTAAAGTACGCGGTGTGCGCGACCTTACTCGGGTCGCCGTCGGTGACAGACGTGCGTACTTAAAGTACGCGGTGTGCGCGACCTTACTCGGGTTGCCGTCGGTGACAGACGTGCGTACTTAAAGTACGCGGTGTGCGCGACCTTACTCGGGTCGCCGTCGGTGACAGACGTGCGTACTTAAAGTACGCGGTGTGCGCGACCTTACTCGGCTCGCCGTCGGTGACAGACGTGCGTACTTAAAGTACGCGGTTTTTAAGTTCGCGACCTTATTCGGCTCGCCGTCGGTGACACACATGAAGCTTGCTCAAAATTTCATTGGCAAATTGGCTCGCGGCGATGACAGACGACGAGCCAAGGCTACGAGCAATATTTCAAACCTGTTAGTTCGCCGACGAACTTACTCGGCGTTTTAAAGTCCGCGTACTTAGCATGACACACGGGCGTGGGTGAGTAAGCTCGCCGAGCCATAAGTACGCAGACTTACATCACGTCTATCACCCCTTTAAATTCATCCCAACTGCCGCTTACACGCTGCGTGTAATGCGTGTATTGAAACTTTCAATAATATTTTGGATATTAACCTGTATCTCCTATTCAAAATCAAAGTGTGGAATAATTACGCGATAAGGGACCACGGGCACGCATGTATGGAGTCTGGACCAAATGCTCAACAGTGATGTAACATTATGTCATATGAAACCTTTTGAGGTATTATTTAATTCATACTATGGCAGCTAAGTCGAAATTGAGGGCAAACATGGTGTTTTTGAACATTCAAAAATTAGGTTAGGTTAGCTTCAAAAGTAATGTACCTAACTTAAGCCATGTAAAAGCTTTTGCGGTATTATGTAATTCATACTATGGCAGCTAAGTCGAAATTGAGGGTCAACATGGTGTTTTTGAACATTCAAAAATTAGGTTAGGTTAAGTTAGCTACAACAGTGATGTAATATAAGCCATGTGCAAGCTTTTGGGGTATTATATAATTCATACTATGGCAGCTAAGTCGAAATCGAGGGCGAACAAGGTATTTTTGAACATTCAAAAATTAGGTTAGGTTAGCTTCAACAGTGATTTATTTAACTTATGCCATGTGAAAGCTTTTGGGGTAGGTATTATTTAATTCATTGCCGTAGTATGAATTAAATAATACTTACCCCAAAAGCTCTTAAGTTGAAATCGAGCGCGAACATGAAGTTTTTGAACATTCAAAAATATATTCGCAGTAGGTTAGGTTCCAGGCATAAAGATATAATAATAGTATAGAGTGCGTGTATTGCACAAATCGCTTAGTGCGCATCGTAGAAAAGTGAGCTATAGATACATATATTGATAGTGTATGACAGATAGGGATGTGCAATTACGTGCCAATCGGCAACGAGCTATCGATAAGTTTTGTCGATAAGCTGTGAGTGTGATATATTGTAGGTTGTGTTAAGTCATAATTATATTAATTATAGATATTATTTTATTTATGAAACTCACTTATTCTTTTTAGTTTTACACGAGTATTCTTGTTGTTTATTCTGTTTTTACTAAATTTACATAGAACAAACAAACTAACATAATATAGACTCAATTAAATGAATCATCAATTTTAATATTTTATTCTTGATTTAATTTTACTTTTTTGTAATTGTTCAAAATCAATTAAGTAAGCAGTTTAGATGTGATATCGTAACATTCCATACTTTATGTTTACGCAATAATACTTTCGCATTACAAATATTAGAAAGTATATCGTACAAAACTCCCATCAAAATTATTTACCTATAACAAAATAAAGAATATAAGATTTTGAGTATTAAAACATAAATACAATATGTAGTTCTCCTAGCAAACATTTCCAAAAAATATTTTAATTATCAAACTACAGCGTTGATGTCGTCAACTCGCGTCACATCACTACAGTCTCACGCGGGGAGCGCGGTTCGCGGGTGGGCCTGAAGCCCTAGTGTTAGTTTCTTTTATCCATCTCGACTTTACGCATCGACCGCGTTCGCTCCGATTGGCCCTTCACCAGTGAAGGTCAATGAAGGGCCAATCAGAGTGCCGAACGCGGTCGATGCGTAAAGTCGAGATAGTTAAAATAGTATACCATACAACGACCTTCACCGAGCTGCTTAATGGATGAAAAGTATTTTATATTCAATTAAATATGTCAATAAATTTCTTGCAAATGGGTTGTCTAAAAAAATTCAGTCCAGAATATGATTAATCAACAATTAAATTTTTATTTATTTTTTAACATTTCACTGGTTTGTTTAATAGATAAATTCCATACCAATCGAAAGTATGAAGCCCGTAGAATATGCAAACGTTAGGTTGACTATTTTTTTCCCGTCACAATTCTTGGGTAGGCAGGTATAAACAGACACATCGATACACACAACAACAACCCATTTGCAATTTATTTATTGACATATTTAATTGAATATAAAATACTTTTCATCCATTAACCAGCTCGGTAAAGGTCGTTGTATGGTGGGATCTTAGGCTAAAAGAAACTCACACTAAGGCGTCTGTGCGTGCCCGCCTCTGCGCGATACGTGATTTGTTTTCATAAAAATAAGTATAAAAATCGATTTACCGATTGAATGTGATATTGGATTTCAGTTTTGTGTATTTCCTTTTCGAACTGTACATTAGAAGGAGCCGTGTCTCCTCCCGAGCCAGCGCTCGAGCACCGACCGTACCGCCTCGATGATGTCGAGGCCGGCGGTAGGGCGTGAAAGCCTGTCCCGCCATTCTGCCACCAGGACCTCGCGAAGCTGAGACCGACGCAGTTCTATGTGTCACTGCATCGGTCGCTCGACCCGCGCTCTCGCTTCCTCGATTACTTCTGATGACGCGATTACTTTCGCGTCCAGGTCCCAGGGTGGGGATCCGGCCAGTGCACAAGCCGCCTTCGGAGATGCCGCCGTAGGAGATCGTGCGACACCCCCTGATGACTCTGACGGCCATCGCTCTCTGCGGTTTGCACCGTACCGCGATGCTACCGGCCGTCAGGTCAGCCGCCCAGATCGGAGCCCCGTTAAGGGCCATCAACCGCACGATCCCCACGTGGAGCCGCCTACAAGTGGCGCTCGGGCCCTCAAGATTGGGAAGCAGCGTTGACAGCGCCCAGCGACTTGGGCGCTAGCCGTTGGAAATGGGGCCCGAAGTCCCACCGGCTGTCGAGCACCAATCCTAGGTACTTCATGGTACACTCAACAGCGATCCAAGCCCCCCCGACGTGTGAGTGAGCCGGGTGGCGGCACCCGCGCCGGGGGCCATGAAACACTATGGCCGCCGAAGCAGTAAGGCTAGCAAGTCGGAGGCCACCTCCAGGCCTAGCAACGTTGCCTCCCTATGCGAACTCCCCCGGGCAGTGACCAGCGTGTCATCCCCTCAGCACCCAGTCGTACCCGATGTTCCACAGGAGCGGGCCTACAACCGAGCCCTGTGGAACACCGCACGACATGCGGCGCTGGTTTCCGCCATAACGTAGCCTATTCTAACCTAACCTACTTTTTATATTTTTGAATGTTCCAGAATACCATGATCGCACTAGATTTCGACTTACCTGCCATAGTATGAATTAAATAATAGCTTTCACATGTCATTCGTTTTATCACTGTTTAGCATTTGGTCCAACATGTCGCATGGTCCTTTATAATGTTTGAGGTGGCGCGGTATAAATAGTACATTACTGTCGCGGTCTGCGGGCTATTGATGGACGATCGTGAAAATGTGGGCCGAGGCGAAGCCGAGGCACACATACGTGAGTCCATCAATGCCTGGTTGCGGCCAAGGCTTGTATACTTAGTACTTTTCAAATAATGCGCGAAAATTCTAACTGAGAAAATTAATTAAAAATTCCAGAATCAATGACGAACAATGATAATTTTTCGCCAATGTTCATTTGTTCGGTTGCCATGAGTCGAAGTAAGAAGTTAGTTCCATTTTTTAATAACACTACAAATATGCGTTTTCATAGTAATTTATTTGGCCGCTAAACACGCCAGATATGGATTTTCATAGTAACTTTGCTGGCCGCACCGTCACTTGTTTGTGACCAGTACAGAAATTTCGGTTTATCTCGAAGAAGGTTGTCAAAATAATGCTCGAATTTCCAAGCATGTTTGAGAAAAAACTTTTTTTGAGGTGTTCGCCTTGCGTATGCGGCACCCACAGGTGGCAATGAAAGTGTTAAGCTTGGCTCGTTGGGCGCAGTTCTGCGGCGACGTGATCGCGGGGCTGTGCCTGGTGTCGAGCGCGGTCATGCAGCTGGCGCACGAGCGCCACGACTCGCACAAGGTGCACGCGCTGCTGGCGCGCCGCGCGGTCTACATCATGAAGTAAGCATTCGCTGTTCAGTACATAAATAATTGTACTTCTTACGATGCATTTAACTTGAAAAGCATTATGTTGGACGTGGAACAGAAAATGGTGCCGATTCTCTTGTACACCGAACTAAACTATCACTAAAATTCCTTACTTTTAGCTTTGGGAATCTTGGAGCTATTCTGCCAAATAAATTCTCTAAAGGAGATGATTCGTTTTCGGCCATAAAGTGTACGGTAATGAAAAAAAGGGAAAAAAATCCACGAATTTATTAAAAATATTCTTTCCTGATTTCTTTGGCACAAAAAATAATAGTTTATCAAATTATTGCCATATTTTATTCAAACGCCAACGTCCAGAAGTCATGTTACATTAAAACATAATAAAATCACGTAGACGTTATTTAAATAAATATTAAAGGCATGTATTATAATAAGATAGAGCTACCTTAAACAACTTTTTTGATTAATTATAAAGTGTGATTCATCATTTAAAGAAAAACTACTTTTGAGGATTGTAGATTTGTAGGTACTTCTGGACGAAAAATTTAAACTTTGTTTATATGACATCTTTGACAGTACTAGGTTTTAATATAGAGATGGGTTGTAACAGGTTAAACACGATAACTGTTATCACTGATACTGTTACAAAAAAATAACAGATCCAAATAACTGATATTAAATAACAGCCTGTTATTTTTGTACGGACGATAAATACGTAAGTAACAGCCACTGTAACAGTGTATGTGGGGATTGTTATAATGTATTAACAGTAACAGCCTTGGTAACAGGCTTGAGGACTGTTATTTTATGTAACGGGTATGTTTTATTATTGGGAACAATTGATAACTGTTATTTTTTTCATATCTGTTACGATAAATACGCGTCACCCATAATTTAAAATGTAAACGTCATCTGTCCAACCAACCTGTCATGGCTGACTGCAGGTATGGGTCGTTACGTGATTTTCGCGAAACGTAACGTAACTAGTGACTTGAAACGCGTCACATGTTTCGAAAACTAGTGATTTTAGTAACTAGTTATTTTTCAAATTCTACTCGGTGATTCAACATGGTGATTATATCGAAGTGTTAAAGTTATTTGCGAAACGAAAATATAATTGGTATTATAATTGGTTATTTAAATTACGTTACGTCAGCGTTAAATTTTTTGAACGAATAAGTTTTTGTAGCTACAAGTATCAACGTACTACTAACACAAATAAACTTCCCTTCATACTTTATTCAGGCTTAGGACTGTCTGCATTTAATAATTGTTTATTATAATGAAAGTTATCGTACATATTACGCGCGACAGAAACGACATGCGCTCGCAACGTACTTTTGTTTCGTTCAACTCACTTCATTGCATTGTAATGTAACTAGTTACAAAAATCACGTGTTTACGTGTGACTCGAAACTAGTTATTCGGTTACATGCCCTGTAGCCAGTTATTGTAAATAGTGAGTGACGTGAAATAACGCCCCTATCTATTATAGCTGGCTGTCTATGGTCGTATTTCTCCTGAAAAACGTCCAAACATTTTCGGTTTAAATTAGTGCCTAAAAAATATCAGTTATAAGAATAAAAAATGCCTTTATTGTATTCAAGGGTTCGTTTTCCAGGTTTTATAAAGTGTACATGTTATGGCCGGAGTCCCATACAAAAACGAAACGTGTCCTTTAAAACTTATTTTGACACAACTAAAATCGAACGTGACAACCGCGCGCCTCCACTTGCATTTTTAATTGCGATTAGATATAGTCAGATTTAGTTAGAGGATTTTAGTTAAGATTTGTGACAAGATAATCGGCACCAATGTCAATTTGTACACAAACCCGTGTCTGCAAAATTAATGATTGAAGCTCTGACCAAACTGACGCAAGACAAAATTCGCTCGCACTGATTGCAAACAAATAAATCGAACGTACTACACAATCAATAATAAACCTTATTCCATCAAACACAGCGTGCATTTACCATGCACCATACATACTCACACAAACATCGATATATAGATACGGCACACTAGACGCATTTTCCGCACGCACTCAAAACAATATGCGTAACACATATGACGCTACTTATTGCACATATGCTCAAATGGGGCGGGCATTAGAAAGTATAGAAACAGCTACTGAACACACACAAGTGCTCAGTCGCTGTATCATACTTTCTAATACCCGCCCCTTTTGAGCATGTGTGCAACTCTAGCCTCAACTAGGGAAGAGGAGCCAGTTGATATAAATATTTGATCGATTAAAATAGCGATGAAAAACATCTATGATGAAAACCGATTGCAAAAAAGAGAAGTATTTTATGGGCGTATTTTGACATCATTAAAACCAAATTAAGTAAAATATAATTCAAAATTTCAAGTCATTTATTTAAAACTGAAATAAAATGCATATAAACTCTAAAAAACGGGTGAAATAACTAGATCGAAGTGTGAAATATGTACTACGTTTTTAAAAAAAAAATATCCTTGTTATTTACGAATAAAACAAGTGTTAAACTTCTATCCTAAAACCATTACGCATTAACATGGCACCTGGCTCGGAACTCAATACTCCCCCCGCTAACCGCGCGGCGCCCCGTTGTCGCCGTGCGGGGAAGTGGGGGGAGTTACAAACGTCATTGAGCCAGGTGCCGTGTTAATGCGCACGGGTTGTACCAATAAATGAGCATTCTCTATTTACACCCGAGCAGAGACTTGCGCTTTTTTCCGGTAAGACCGCGGGTGGGACGCGCGCAGGTCACTTGACCCCCCCCGGTGTGCCACCGCATTCGCGCGGAATAAATCTCTATCTGTACTATTAAATAAGGGTTATTTTGTCCGTGGCAATTTTAGTCTATATTGTTGACTACCCTAACCCCATTTGCGTATTATGTATTATTATATTTTTATATAGGCTGTTCGTGTTCAGCGGTATTACCAGTGCCTTTATTTAAACCCGCGCACGCATCGCTAACGGAAAAAACAACACCAGCCGCCATTTTCCATAAATATTTGTTAACTTTTTTGTTGTGTGGTTAATCGATGCTAATTCGAATCGATTTCTCGTAGGGGAAAAGCGCGCAAATAATAATAAATAGATTTGACATCGCCATGGTAGTTTAGTTATAGTATTTTTTTGTAATTTTTTTTCTCATTCACATCATATTTTTTTTGTATAGGCTGTCTAACGGTTTTGCCAGTGCCTTTACTATACCAGTGCACCTACTTATGGAAAAATAAAACCAGCGCGCCATTTTCCTTAAATATTTATTATCGTTTTCGTTGTGTAGTTAATTATTATCTAAATACAACATTTAAAGTATTGTCACCAACCGACATAGAAGTTTTTAAAAGAAACTCTGGATAGTGAGTACCTGGCAACAAAGGTCAGTTTATAAATTATAAATCTATCATCTCTATGTATAGTTACGTTATTGTAGCAAGTTATTACAACAAGTCTGTTTTTTCCTCGCAAATGTGTTGAAAAACATCGTATGAAACGCGTGTGCATTGATTATTACACTCTCGGCTACCTTATCGCGCTCGCCTGCGACTCGCGTTAATAATACCGCGTCGACTGTAATAACCAAAAGAGCACACTGTATCACAATGTACTATTATGCAACTGTTGTAAAATAAGTGTGATTATATCTAGTATATAACACACTCATGTGATACTATAAAAACCTCGCCTAATACCCCTCATTATGCAACAGTTTCATAATCTATAAAACAATAGGCGCGCGCAGTCGCGTCCTGCATTCGACTCAGAGTGACCAAAGCATTAAAGCAAATGTCCCACGTTTCAGAGGCGTGGCTCGCTACGAGTTCACGCACGCGGTGCTGGGCCGCGAGGAGAGCGAGTGGCGCGGCCAGAAGCTGCCGCGGCTGCGGCGCGTGGCGCTCATCTGTCGCACGCGCCCGGCCGCGCCCGACGCGCCGCCGCCCAGGGACATGACCCACTAGTGCGCGCCGTGTCATATTCACCGCCTACAAAACAAACGTCTCGCCATTGTTCGTTATTGACAGATTTTGTATGTTGCCATACAAAATCTGTCAAAAACTCATAATGGAAAGACCATTGAACCATTTGTAAATTAGAAGACTTGGCCCCCTGGAATGTGGGAAAAACCAACAGAACTTAATAAACTTACGACAGTTTTCTTAGAAAGCAGTGCGGTCGCATAACGACTGCAAAATGGCGGCCATCTAAAAAAAAATATGGTGGGTATTTGACGCGGTACTAAAATGCTCTCGCTATTGAGTCTACATGGACGGCGGTTTTAATTTTGACGGCACTGCTTTCTTCAGAAACCAAGACTAAAACGTCTGCTTGGCGACTGTCACTGAGAGTTAGCACTCCATGTACTCGCGACTCTGTGCTCTCAGCGACACCCGACTACACTCAGTGCGGGCAACAAATGGACTCTGTTAGGATACGAATTGAATACATTTTTCTTTTAATTTTGGGGGGTCTCCAGCATGTTGGTTTCGATCCTCGACTGTCCGCACGCGGCGACAAGATAAACGATTATTTAAAATGCAGAAGCGACCCTTACCTAATGTATTGTGATATTGTTGTTAGTTGACATTAAAATATTTTTCCACGATTATTTAGTATTATAATGGTGTTATAATAAAGTATTATTGTTAAACCCGTTGTATGGCTCAGAGGTAGCCAGTTGAGTTGTTGGATGTGAGTTGACGAAAACCACAGACTTCACGATAATTAAGTTTATTGTTAAGGTTACAGGTAATTTTGGTTGGATGCTAATCCGCGGTTATAGCGCTACGGCAGCTATTGGTCAACTAAATAATATAAATGTAAAAGTAAATAAAGTAAGTAGCAAAAAGTAGGTCGCGGCGTTAGCATTTTGCCTGTACGTGAACCGTACATGCTCCCGAGGGAAGTGGGATGAGCATCCATTACAAAGCAAGTAATACAAGTATAAGAAAAGTGTAAAGTAAATAATTAAAGTTAAATAGTTAAACAATAGTACATGTGTAAAAGTATAAAAGGAAAAGTATATCTATATAACTCAATTTAATTAATCAAAGTTAAATGCTTTCTTCTGCTGTCTTACTTCGCTGTAAACGGGCTCCGCTGCTGTAGATTGTATTTCTTGTAGCTCGATGTCCCCTCCAAAGTTATCCCTTCGTCTAGGTGTCACTCCTGTTTTGTCAGCGAGTGTTTTGCACCATCGTTTAATGATGATATAGAGGGCAAGCACAGCGATTCCTCCCAACAACAAAGAAGTAACCGAGTAGAGATAGATGTCGTGACTTGATAAGTCAGACGCCTTCGGTAATATTTCTCTGTTTTTCTGGAATTCCAACTGCTGGTCTATTTTTCTTGCTTCTACTGCAGTTGGCGTTTCTTGTTCTGTTATAGTCAATTTTGCATTTTTCCAGCCGAGATCGAAGATGTTGTTAATTGTTGAATTTATGGTTGGTATTTCGATCTCTGGTTCCATGTTTAAACTGCTTCCCAGCTGATTGTGTGTAAATATTGTGGCGTCCTTTTTCTGCAGTAAGCACTTTGATTTCAAGGAAATCACTCCAGTCCCGTCAATGACCGCTGGCGTAACTTGATCGTTACATATGACGCGCATCAGCTGTTTTCCGCACAATGTAAATAGCCACATGTTCGATTTGTGAAGCTTTATCCAGGTTTCTTTGCATGTTACGTCATTGAGGACGCATGATAAAGACTCTTGTTGGTTGAAGACTTGGGCTTCACATGGGGCGTCTTTATCGTGCATGTTGTAGACAGGATTACGTGAGATACAAATGAATTCGTCTTCTCCGTATGAAGTACATTGGCGCATGTCTTGGTCTTCCATTGTTATGTAAGAGTTTTTTACAAAGTTGATTGCGATGAAGTTTGAACTTGGTTGAACGAGTTTTAAATGTCCTTGTCTAAGGAACGGTATTGGTATGACTCGATATATTTTGTAGTCTTCATCGCTCAGCAGCGGGATGTGTATTTCAAATAGCATATAGTTGTTTGTAATTCGAGCCTTCACATGGATAAGGTCGTATATATTTTTCAAATCCCTTTGAATGTCCTTTACAGGTAACGTCAATCCCTGTGGCAACCTTCCGGATATTATGTTTAGCTGTTCGATCAGTTGGTTAGCCGGAAATAGATGGGTATCTAAGTGTCCTCTGTAAATGTTGGCGATAGCATTTATCAGCATTTCCAATATTCTATTTAAATCATTTAAAATCAGAGTTGATGTCACGGCAGCGGAATTTATGTCATTCATCGTGAATAGCATTTGCGCCTTGTTCACTATTTTTGTGATTTCGCTGCAAGTTTGGTTCATGTAGACGCGCAATGTTTTGAATTGTTCATCCATAAAGGCAGTGTTTCTTTTTATAATGTTGTTTTCAGCCTCTACGATTAATGTTTGGTTTTTCATAAGTTGAAGTAGGTAGGCATCATTTGATTGTAGATTCTGTATGTCTCTTTCGTACTTTTCAGCAAAGTCTGCGTCGAGCACTCCGAATAGAGTTCTTGTCAATTTTCCAACTCCATCAAAGTAACCTCGTTTTGGTCTTGAGTGCTGAGTGAGCAGCATGGAGTTGTAGTCGGCTAGGTGACTCAGTTCATGACGTAGGTGGGCGACAATTGTTTCGCAAGGCGTGTATTCATGTGATATTCTTTTGCATAGTTTATCTATTTGGTTTACATAATCATTGATCCGATCAGTTGCTTGCCAGTATGACGTTAAGTTGTAGTAAACCAATAGAGTCCATTCGTCGTGTATAAGTTGTATTTTCCCAGCTTCATCGAAGTAAATCGGATGATTACTCGGTATAGGTGTAACCTTCAAGTTATTCGTCGTCGGTGCTGATTGTGCAAATCCCGTCATTGCTAGTATGGTTAGGAGAACAAGTGACATCCCATTGTTCTTGTTTTTTGTTGTGCCTCCCCGTTTTTTAGTTTCCGGAGTAGATGTCCTTTTCTCTTCCTCTTCGTTTACTCTTTGTTCTTTGACTTTCAGCGGTAATGGTGAAAGCTTCGTTATTGGTCGTTTAAGTGATCCTTTCCTAGTTTTCAAGGTAACAACCCGTACTCGACCATCGGCACCTGGATGTAGTTCCTGAACTCTTCCTATTGCCCAGCGGCCAGGTGGTAAGTGTTCATCTTTTACTAATACTAGGCTTCCTTGTTTCAGGTTTTCTTTTGGGTGCTGCCATTTGCTTCGGATTTGCAGTTGATGTAGATATTCGTTTGACCAGCGCTTCCAGATGTGTACGTTCATTTGTTCAACAAGCCTCCATCTGTTTCTTGGATCGTGCTCTGCAAATTCTTGCTCCTCTTGTGGAAGTGACAGTAGGGGGCCGCCAATGAGGAAGTGACCGGGAGTTAGATATTCTAGGTCTTCGACATCTTCTGTTAATGGGCACAGCGGACGAGAGTTAAGACAAGCTTCAATTTGATTTAGTAAAGTAGTGAATTGTTCGAAAGTAAGCTTCTGTTCCCCCAGTACTCGATGTAAGTGATATTTCATAGCTTTGACGGCAGCCTCCCACAGGCCTCCAGCTGTCGGCCAAAGTGGTGCATTGAAATGCCACTCAATTTGTAAGTGGGTCATTTCATCGAGGAATTCTGAACTCTTGAACGTATTGTGTTGTTCAAATTCCTGTTGAAGTAGTTTTGCTGCGCCCACAAAATTCGTTCCGTTGTCGGAGAATACGTGTCGAGGTGTACCCCTGCGGGCACACATCCTTTTGAATGCGGCGAGGAACGTTTGCGTAGTCAGGTCCGACACCAATTCCAAATGCACAGCCTTGGTCACCATGCATATGAAAATTGCTATGTAAGCCTTGCATGTTTTCACTCCTCTTCCTTTGTTGATTTTCACATCAACATGTCCAGTATAGTCCACGCCCGTGTTTGTGAACGGTCTTGATGGAGTTACACGCTCCTTTGGCAAGTCTGCCATCAGTTGGCCGTTTCGGTTTGGTTTGAAACGATGACAGCGGACGCATTGTCGAAGTTCCTTCTTGACTGTTCTGCTACCTCCTATGACCCAAAATTTTTGACGTAAATGGGCCAGAGTGAGCCGGGCGCCTCCGTGGAGAGTGTCGCGATGAGCCTCTTGAATAATAAGCTCCGTTAATCTTCCTGTAGCCGGAAGAATAATAGGATGTTTAGCTTCGGGAGATAAAGTTGAGTACTCTAGTCGCCCCTTCACGCGCAGTATTCCACTGTCGTCGAGAAATGGGGTTAACTTCAGCAAGTTGCTTTTTGTTGATATGGGTCTTTTTTTCTTTAAACATTCAATTTCGTCGCCATAGTTTTCATTTTGAACGTTCTTGATGACCAATTCTGTTGCTCCCATAATGTCTTGTGGTGACAAACACATACCCATCTTTTTGTTACCGCAGTCGGCTAATTTATTGGTTGAGTTAAATGTGCGTTTTTGCTTACGAATTTTGCTCAGTCGTAAAATCCATCCAAGCACTCGTATTACGCGTTTATAATTACTGTTTTTATTCAGTAATGTATCAATTACTTCACAATTCTTGTTTGTGACTGCGCAGCAGTTTATTCCTTGCAACTCAGTGTTTGTTTTGTAGGTCAGGCGATTTTCTTGATGGATTATTGGCATGTTTGTTTTTAACCAATCTGGTCCATTCCACCAAAGTTTAAAATCTAGGAGTTGAACAGGTGTGAGCCCTCGAGTTGCACAGTCAGCTGGATTTTCTTCTGACTTCACATAGTTCCAGCAGTTTGGCGAGATAATGTCGTTTATTTGTTTCACTCTGTTAGCTACATATTTCTCCCATCGGTTTATATCGCCCTGCAACCAGGCCAAAACGACCTTGGAGTCGCTCCAGCACGTTAAATGCAGGTTCTTATTGCAGAGAGTGTTCTGAGCCTTTTCTAGCAGTTTAGCTAGTAAAACGGCCCCGCAAAGTTCCATTCTAGGTACAGTTATTCTATTGCTGATTGGTGCAACCTTTGTTTTTGCCGTAATTAGTGTAGTCTTGTAATCACCGGCTTGATTTTTCACTCGGCTATAAATGACGCACGCGTAAGCTTTTTCGCTTGCGTCGCAAAACCCGTGTATCTCTAGGTTGCTATCTTGACATTGTAACCATCGTGGTATGGAAAGTTTGTTTAGCAACGGGATATCTTTTCTTATAGTTTCCCATTCCGTAGTGAGATCATCGGGTAAGCGTTCATCCCAGTTGATTTTGCTTAGCCAGATTTTTTGGAACAGACGTTTGGTTTTTATTGTAAGTGGCGATAGTAATCCAAGTGGGTCGTATATTTTGCTTATTTCGCTCAGAAGTACGCGTTTTGTTAATGTTTTCTTGATTGGTAGATCCCATTGGTATGTGAAGCTATCGTTGTCTTGATTCCACCTCATGCCCAACATTTTTGAATTTGTTGTTTGTTCTGGACTAAAGTCGATGTTTGAATTGCGGCTCTTTTGATCATCTCGCAATTCTTCCAAGATACTCGGTTCGTTAGTTTTCCATTTTCTCAAATTGAATCCTCCTTTTTTCAGCAATTCAATTAGCTGTGTGACCAGTGTTTTCGATGCGTCGATAGTATCCTGCCCAGCTTCCGGATAAGTATCTTCTTCATCTTCTGCGAGTTTATGTAGAGTGCGCATTGCCAGATAAGGTGCACTTTTTGTTCCGTAAGTTACTGTGCCTAACTGCCAGTCTCGCAGAGGTTCGTTAGGGGATGATCTCCAGATTATAGTTTGCAGATGTTGTTGTTTTTCGTTCAGCCAGATGAACCGGTAAAGTTTTTCCACATCTGCCGTAAAAACGTATCTGTATGTTCTCCAATTAATTAGTAGTGTCAGTATATCCTTTTGTAAGTTAGGACCGCAGTACATGTGATCGTTGAGACTGCTGTCTCCTTTTGTTTTGTACGAAGCATTGAACACCACTCTTAGTTTCGTTGTAGTGGACTCAGCTCTCAACACGCCATGGTGAGGTAGGTAGACTTGGCCCCTACTTTCTCCTGTGACAGGTTTCATGTGTCCCATAGCGATGTATTCGTTCATAAAGCGCTTGTACTCGTAACTGAGTTCCTTGTTTTTTAGCATTTTCCTTTCCAGTTGAAGGAACTGTGCTAATGCTTGTGACCTTGCATTTTTTAAGTTTGTTTCGAAGTCAGGCTTCATAGGCATTTGTACCACATATTGTCCGTTCGCCAATCTTGTAGTAGTTGCGTTGTAATGTTCCTCACAGTGTTGTTCCTCACTAGTTGATGATGACTTGTCTGTAATTTCCTCGGTTTCCCAAAATCTTGCCATGTTTTCGAAATCGTTAAGTGTCACGAAGCAGTTAAATGTTTTTACATTCCCGCATAGAATCCAGCCCACTTTGGTTTGTTGAGCTATTGGGTATCTCTTATCACTCCTGATGACGCCGTTTAGGATAAGTTCTGAGTAGATGTCCGCGCCCAAGAGCAGATCGATCGGGCCTGACAAGTTGAACTGTGGATCCGCTAGTTTTAAGTTTTCCAAATAGTCCCAGTTGTTGATTGAAAACGATGCGGTAGGTAAGTTGCTTATGAGTTTTTTCATAATTAATGCTTCAAAGTTGAATTTGTAGTCTGAATGTATTGACTGGCATTCTAAGTTCATTGCCCCTTTGCAGTTGCCGCTAAGGGTTCCCACACCCGATACAACAGCGCTCACTTTACGTCGCTGTAATCGGAGGCGCTGTGCCGCGTTTTCCGTTATTAGGCTCACTTGGGAGCCTTGGTCAAGTAGACCTCTCAAGTTGATGAAGTTTCCATCAATAGTTTTGACTTTCAGAAGTATAGTTGTCAACAAAACTTCCTTTTCTTCGTTCGTTATGTTGTTGACCTCATAGGAAGTCGAAGGAGTCGTCGAAGGGTTTTCCTCCCTTGTTGCTTGTTTGTTTCTAAATAGTTCAGTTTCAGCTTCATGCATAAGTGTGTGGTGTGCCTTATCACACAATTTACACGTCTTTCGTGATTTACATTGTTTTTCTCCATGGCTGAATAGGCAGTTTTTACAAATATGCAAGTTGCGAACTGCGTCATTCCGTTTGTTTGTGTTCATAGCCAAGAATTGTTCGCAATTCATCAAAACGTGATTAGTTTTGCATATTGGGCATGTTTTTGCTGTCGTGAAGAAGGCTTTTGGTGAGTTTTGTGACTTGTTAAAGTACGATGACCTCTGCGTTTTATTCTTGTAGTTGTTATTTCGGTTTTCTAATCCCTTATGAGGCTGCTTTTCAGATTTCCATGGTTGGTTTGATGACGATAATTTTTGGGTATTTCCCTGCAAAGCTTCCAGTGACATGAATTTTGATTCTAAAAACTCGGCGAACTCTTCCAGGTCGGGAAATTCCCTGGGACGTTTGATCTCCTTTATATATTCGTTATATGTAACGCTATCTAGTTTTTGAATCAATAGGTGAACCACAATCGGATCCCAGTTGGTGGTGTCTAGCCCGATATTTTTGAGTCCGTTCAAGCACTCCATCATGACGTCATGAAGCCTTCGTATGCTTGCCGCGGTTGGTTGCTGAATACTTGGTTGATTCAGGAGCGTGTTCATGTATGATGTGAATAACAGCCGTTTGTTATCGTAGCGGTGGGTCAACATCTCCCAGCAAGATGCATAGTTCTCAGCACTGATGCCAAGATGCTGAACCAGTTTCTCCGCCTCACCCTTCAGTTTTGTTTTTAAGTGTTGCATTTTTTGAGCCTTCGAAAGTGTCGGATTGTTGTGTACACTTTCGAGGTAGAGGTCTCTAAAAGTCAACCATTGGTTATAGTTTCCATGAAAATCCGGTATTTGAATTTTTGGCGTAGATTTCTCATAATGTGCATTGTTCCAGATGTTGTGTTGTAGTTTCCTTTTCAGGTCATCATAAAGGCTTTCTGCTGAATTGTATTTCTGTTGATAAATTGAGTCTTCATCTTGTAGAATATAATCCAATTCCCAATTTGCCTTTTCGATAAGCTCCCATTTAGTTTTCAGGGTGCTTAAGTTATCTTCTAATTCCCATTTCTCCATCGGTACCGTCAATGCTATTTTTATCTTTTCCACAGTGCGTTCGAAGGCTCTAAAGTTACAGTATTGTTGACGCAAAAGATCTTGTTGCTTTTCCGTCGACTCGCTTGTTCCCCGAGGAGGTATGTGGAATTTGACATCGTCGAAAGTAAATCTCGATTGTCCCGTACCTTGCTGCGGCGTCGCAGGTGGTTGTTCCGTCTTACTTGTAGATGCTGACGGCAATTCCGATTTTCGTTTCAACATGTCCTGTAGCACTTCTTCATACATGTTCTTTGTACTGCTGAAAATGTCGTCGTTGAAGTATTGAAGGTCTGTTGTTCCAGACTCTTCCAGTAATTGATGGTTGTGAACAAACTTCTCCCAGTTGTTGTTCAGCCGAGAAAGACGCTCCTCCAGGTACGCCAAGTTCTTCCTGGTGGGACTGTCCTTCTTGTAGTTGGTGCAAATAAGCTTCAAGTCTCTGAAGATAGCTTCTTGACGGCTTATCAGTTCCGTTGCACTCTGAACCATTGTTATAAGTTATTGGTTTGACCGTTGGTGAGAGTAGAATTGTATCACCGCAGGTACTAGTTCACCAAAGATGCGAAGTTTCCGCAAGTTTTGGATACTAAGTGCGTCGGCACCCCACAAACGCGATCCGCGATGTACGGTTACGCAGCTGTTATATCCGGCTCGAAGGACCACTTTTCTGTATGGCTCAGAGGTAGCCAGTTGAGTTGTTGGATGTGAGTTGACGAAAACCACAGACTTCACGATAATTAAGTTTATTGTTAAGGTTACAGGTAATTTTGGTTGGATGCTAATCCGCGGTTATAGCGCTACGGCAGCTATTGGTCAACTAAATAATATAAATGTAAAAGTAAATAAAGTAAGTAGCAAAAAGTAGGTCGCGGCGTTAGCATTTTGCCTGTACGTGAACCGTACACCCGTTCTTATTTATATCAACCCTTTTTACAAGCTTTTTACTAACATTCTATACCTCAGTGCACTTGTAAGTCCTTCTGGACTACAACGTTGAATTTGCAAAATGTTGAATCCCAAAATGTTGAGGTGGATGCGAAAGGCATCCAAAAAATTTAAATCGTGACTCACACGTGTCAGGATGCATACATTCAAAAGATAACGTGTGACTCTGACTTTTTAATTTGTCTGTCAGTCACCTATGTTTTTACTAGAAATGGGCCGAATGTGGTTTGAACCGAATCCGAACTTCGGTTAAATTTTGCGCGCTTTCTCGAGAGCGACATTCCCAGACGTTTGTTAGAAGAATACTAAGCTTATTTCATTTTTATAATACGATGTCTAATTAATTAGGCAGAGATTTTCAAGACTAATAAAGATGAACTGATTTAATTTATGGTTTACATTTACAATGTTCCTAACTAAAAAAAATGACCATGAGTGAGTAAAAGACATTATTTTATTTTACAGTAATGCTATTTTAATTCTATTAAATTTAATTTCAGTCAAAATAGTAGTAGATATTATTTTTCTTGTGCCAAATGTTCGGCATCTGAACCGAATTTCGGCCGAATGCCGAAGTTCGGTTCAAGCTACCGAAATTCGGTTTAACCGAATGTGAACCTAATTTCGGCCCATCCCTAGTTTTTACATATATATATATATATATATATTTTAAACATTGTATATATACAAGAGCATGCAAGATATTATAATTTTTTTCATTTTTAACTAAATTCCCTATGAATCTCAAGTTGTTTCGAAAGAAAAAATAAAGGGCCCTCAGTCCAGATGCACATGATTTTGATGATTCTTTTTTTCTTTGGTAGGTAATGCTTCAGAGGTGGTCCCATAGTTAGTTTTTGAGTTAGCTTTAATATTACATATTTTATCCCTCTTAGTGTATGTAGACGATATATTGTTTGACTCCGTCACTGTTATTTACATAGCAGGTAGTGGTATTCTAGTTTGAGTGGGGAAGGAACCACAACAAAAAAGTGAAAAATAAAAACTTTTAACCAGAAAAAAAACAACCGACTTCCAAAAAAAAACACAAAAAAGTGAAAAATAACTTTAATTTCGGAAGTCGTCAAAAAACGAAAATTGAAAAGCAAAGACACCGACTTCCGAAATTATTTTTCTTTTTTAATTTTGTGTTTTTTGTTTGTTGACTTTTTGTTCGTAGTTGGGTTTTAATTTTAGAACTAATTGTTTTTTGGGTTACATATTTTTTTGAAATGAGCTAATTAAGCCCAGCAACGGCGGTAGAAGTGGCGGTGGTGGCGGATGGCCTGCCCCTGCCCCTGGCTGTGGCAGGAGGAGCGCAGGCCCTCCCCCCGACCCAGTGGGCGGCCGGCTTGCCCGCCGCCGCACATACGACGCAGTGCGGCGTGACCTTGCACGTGCCTGCCTTGTGACCGGGCTGACCGCAGCGCAGGCATCGCTGCGGTCAACCTCGGAGGTGCATTTAGCTCCCACGTGGTCGCCCACATGGCCGCGGAAGCACCTCCGAGGTCTAGGTTCCAGTAGTTTGACCTGCGCGGAAACCCAGCCCACCATTAGCTGTGGCCCTCCCCGGCTATTTTCTTGGCCGCCGTCACGGGGCAGCTAACCGTAACGGCTTGCATACCCTTGTAGTCAGGACCGATGGTGCCCGCCTTAACCTGCTCGGCAGAGCACCCCCCAGTCCTGACGACGCCGGCCACCACCTGTGCCATCGTCACCGAGTCGTCCAGGCCCTGGATGCGCATTTCAGCGCACTTAGTACGGACACTCGGGCCTCGTACGTGTTTAGGGACGCCCTAAGCTTTTCAGCCAGGGCGTCAGCGGCCGGGCCACCAGCCGAACCGAGGAACTCCAGCATCCGAGCCCCAGTGGCAGCAATCCTCAGTGCACCGAGCTCCCCAAGGTCGACCCCCTCCGCCACTTTAGCGAAGACGTCCTTATAGGACACGCCCTTCTTTGCCGCTTCCGGCTGTAACGTGACCACTACAGCTGCGGACTTCAGGGCGTGGAGCCTTGCCGCGACGCTTCGCTCCTTGCGCCGCTGCCGTCTCGCCTTCTTGTTGGCCGCCCTTGCCTTCTTACCCGCCTTCCTCTTCTCCCCGGCCACTTGCCATTCGGCATCGGCTGGGAGACTCTAACACCCTACATATGCAATAAGTATTAAGGTAATTCGAGTTTATCTATAGAAGAATAACATTTATATAAGTACCACAATCTGGGGGCACGGGAGTGCCCCCATGATCATCAGTGAGTGAGTGAGTGAGTCTCACTCACTCACTGATGATCATCAAAATTCTTAGGGTACTTCCTGAAGTCCTAGAAAGATGAAATTTGGTATGTATGCTAGTATTAGTACACAAACAACAAAAAAAATCTAAAACTTGGAACTTTTACCCCCCCAACCCCTTAAACTAGGGGATGGAAGTTTGTATGAGACTTCCGCAAATTTTAATACTAGAGCTATCAAAATTGATATAGGGACTTGTTATAAATAATAAAATACATATTTCAGGATTTTTAGTAAATCACCTCCCACCCTGTAAATTAGGGGATGGAAGTTTGTATGGGTTTTCCCATATAAACTTAATTTTATGCTAGAGATCTGAAAATTATGCAAGTACACTTAATAAGATAATAATAAGAAGTCTGTGATTTCTTATTAAATAAAAAATATATGTTTTAGGTTTTTTTTTTTAATCACCTCTCAACCCCTTTAAATTAGGGGATAAAAGTGTACATGGGGCTTTCGTTAGGTTTCAGAATATACTACATTATACGAATAAAGAGAGTGGGCTATGAAAAAGACACCCCTTATGTGCAAGAAATACAACACAACAAAGAAAGAAACAATCAACAAACTAAAAATTATTGTCATAATAGTCCGGTCAATATAGACATTTGAAATAACAACCCACCTGCTCCAGAAAAACTCCTCAACACTATTTTTTGCAAAAAAGGTTGTAGTGCAAATGTGGCTGTAAAAAAGTCGGGTTGCTGTGTTCTCCAGCGTGTACCAATTGCCAAGGTCAGCCTTGCTCAAATGTCCAGTTGAGTACAATAGAGGAAGATTCCTGTGATTTTAATGAAGAGACCAATGACTCAGCCACATTTGAACAATTTATGAACATCTAGCAAGAGGAAGAAGAAGAAATCGAAGAAGACATGACTGTTGAAGTAGACTTTCAAGAGTATGAATCTGATTAAAATATCTAAAGAAATCAAAACAATAGTTAACCCAATAATCAATAGGAATATCAATAATAAGGTAATATCTAGAACTTGACGGGTATTGTTCCTTTAAATTATCCTAAAATTGTCGTGACAGTTAGTGGAGTAGGCCTACAGGGGAAACTACGGTAAAAAAAAACGCGCCAAGTACAATTTACAAAAAGAAGTGAAATCCCACCAAAAACATTTTCATGTAAAATGTTGCCAAGACGAGACAAAAAGTTATCAGATCTCATGTAAAGCCGAGCTTCTTACTCTCAAGTCCTAACTTCACAAACTCTACACCTTAGTCAAAATATGTGGCTTGGCCGTTTCCGGCCCGATCGCATCTACATGATAAATAATTAACTAAATGAATGAATAGTTAACTATTGTCTTACAGGAAAGTAATGAACACTAAATACATTTTTTACCTTACGCCCTGTGACGGTAGCGAAACGGCCAAGTCTCTTGATAAGAAGTTGATGCGCGCACTCTATACTAAATAAATTATATCTCTATGGGCGTATCGCAATCCCTGTGTAACAGAGATATAAGTGTTTTTTTATTAAATAATGGCAGTAATTATGTTAAACAACACATTATTATTTCATTTGTATGCATATCACTTACATGTTAGATATTTTTTACTGACCATCCATAAATGGGAGTTGGGCCAAGTGCTGCCCAGAATGGACACATAGTGCATTAAGTTCCTTGGGCTTATACTAGTCTGTAAACCAAAGCTCAGTAGAGGAGTTTTGAGAAAAACTATTTTTTGTTGAGTATTTTTTAATGGTGAATACCAACCAACTTATGGCGCATTTTATTAAATAATGGCAGTAATTATGTTAAACAGCACATTATTATTTCATTTGTATGCATATCATTTACATGTTAGATATTTTTTACCGACCATCCATAATAATAATAATAAATGGATAACATCAGCAACTTGCTCTAAAGTATAGCCTTGTGGAATCGGAAGTGCCGTACTACAGGTACGTGCCCGACCCAGTTCTCGAAAATGGAAATATCACATTGTACTGGGATCGATCCATCATCACTGACAGGACTATTGTTGCCAATAAGCCTGATATAGTGGTGGTGGATCGAACAGAGCGGCGCGCAATGATCATTGACATAACGGTCCCGCATGACGAGAACCTCGTGAAGGCCGAGAAAGATAAACAAATCAACTTGGCTCACGAGGTTGTCGACATGTGGGATGTGGACTCTGCGATCATTGTGCCGATAGTCGTATCAGCCAATGGCTTAATTGCCAAGAGCCTCGACCAACATCTACGGAGGCTCTCGTTAGGCAGCTGGATTAAGGGCTTGATTCAGAAAGCGGTACTTCTGGAAACGGCCCGTATTGTTAGAAGGTTCCTCTCTCTGGAGCCCTGACCGCCGGTAGCTTGGACCCTGTTCCCGATACCGGTGGGCTACTATTTTTTATATTTTTAAATGTTTTTATATTCTAATATTTAAAAATGTAATTTATATGTAAATTTATGAAATAAAAGGAAATAATAAATGGATAATAATAATTGGCAACACTGAGACGTCAGCAACAATTTTTCCTCAGAATACTATATTTATTAAAACAAAATATTTAGAATTAAAATAAACTAAACCTGAACCCGGAAAACCATAAAAACCCACCAAAGAGACCAAAAAAAAACCATCAACAAAATGTAATAGAATTCTTTTAAAACTGCCGAAACAGAAAACAGAACAATAAACAGAAAATATAGGAATATGAAGATACGTTGATATGTTGACAAGATCGGCCGCACGTCGAGCACGCCCACCTCCGGACTCTTCGCTGAGCTCCGCCTCGCCGCCACCGGTACCCAGCCCAATTGTGAGTGCTGTGACGACACCGGCTGCGGTAGCCGCGTCGAACTCGAGCGACGAGTATTTCTCCCCGCCCACGACGCCACCACCTGCTCGTCGACGGGGAGGACGCCGGCCGCCGGATGGTTTAGGACCGCGAGGCCCACCGGCCTCTGATGGGGTCCCAGCTCCTGGCGGAAGTGTGCAGCGCATGAGATGGACACGACCCATTAATGAGAACGTCATGCGCTCATACTATGGGGCTACAGAGGGAGGAAGCCACCTGACCGCGTACCGTGTTCGAATGCTCTCTCTGTTTCAGGTGCTTGAGCCAGCTGTCAACGTTTCGGCACAACGACTGTCGGATCGGGTGCGGGTCATCCAGCGTAATCATATGTTGGACGATACTGTACTTGATCGCCTGCGAAATGAAATGCAGAGTAGCCATAACATCGCTCCCCCGTCGCAGACTGTTATAGTACCACCACCGGTTACTACAAGTCAAGCCGATGAGGGGATTGATGACAGGGCTACAAACGTAAGTACCCAGTGCAATGATGAATTGAGGAGTGCTTTGGAGGGTGCGATTCGGGAATATCGGTTCATGCCGCCCGAACTTAGGCCATGCTTACCTCGTTTGCCCATGCATAAAAAAAATAGGGCGCTGGTGGCGGCTCTAGATTCGCAGTTGTCAAACTATTACACACACACACACACACACACACACACACACACCTATCACTCAAAACCAATTAAAAAACATCTTTCTTTTTTTAATTCTCCTTTTTTATGTTTTTTTTTTAATCAATAATCTTTCGCCCTGGGTTGGCTTACATTGTTCTGTAATAATTACTTTTTATTTATTTGTATACCTTGTGTCATATCCAGGTAATATTATAATTTTATTGGCTTATGCGCACATAATTTCGAAGGCATACTGACTTCTAAGAAACAGGTTATCCCTAGTTTAGAAGTCAGAGTCGTTTTGCTCTGGCCCACTTAGCCATGTTCCTAAAAATGTAAAAAATTGTGTATACTGTTTTGGAAAATAAAGATTTATTATTATTATTTTTTATATGTTTAAACATCTCGGGACCCTGGGATCCCGGACCTTTGGAAGGCGTGCGAGGGGCCGAAGCCAACTCGCAGAGGCCCCTTAGACAATTTTAAATGGAATTAGGCACCAACCGACGATTATCCCTGTTCGCACAATGCATGTGCAGCCAAGGACAACCCCCGGTTGGTGTAGGACTATTAATTGCAGAATATGGAAACAAAGATATTGTTATTATTATTATTATTTTGACGACTGCGAAGACCTCACCGATACTCATTCGATTCTGTACGGTGCGGCCGTAGCGGCATGTCGTGTAGCTCACGTCAAATTCGCTAATGAAATTAGAGCTACACGACCGAAATCAACCGCACCGTTTTGGCAGTGCAGAATTGAACGTCGTATTGGTGAGGCCAGAGCGCTCATCGGCAAACTAATCTGCTTCAGGGAGGGCAATACTCGCCCTAGAGTGATGCGCTTTGTGAGACGGGCGTTCTCAGGTACTAATATCAGCCCTCAGGACTATATAACCCGTGTCACAGAGCGCATAGACTTCTTGAAGCAGAAAGTGTATGCCTGGGCAAACCGTTTTCGTAGGTATAAGCGGCGAGCGAACCGATACACTCATAACCGCACCTTCCAGAGTGATGAAAGGTGGGTATATAGGGCTTGGGAGCAACCGAACCAAAGTGTGGCTGACACGCAACTGCCGGATGATGATGCCATGTGCACTTTCTGGCGCAGTATCTGGTCGGTGCTTGTCAGTCACACTGAGGGAGCGAGCGAGCCTGCGATCCAATTCCAGAAATAGAGGCTATTACCATCTGCCCCCAAGATGTAGCTCGTGCAGTCCGCCCGTTGCCTAACTGGAAGTCCCCAGGGCCGGACGGGCTGCACAACTTCTGGATAAAATCGTTTATAAGGTCGCACGCTCGCTTGGCAGCTCAGTACCAGACTGCATTGGAGTCTGGTTTGCTACCCCAGTTCTTAACGACAGGAGTTACCCACCTGCTCCATCAATCTGGTAGCACCGCGGAACCCAAAAATTATAGGCCGATCACATGTTTACCGACAGTCTATAAAGTTCTTACATCCATTTTGAGAGCTAAAATTAACGAACATATCGACACGAACTCCATCATGTCGGCCTCCCAAAATGGATGTAGGAACGGGTCCCGCGGTACTAAGCAGCTACTCCTCATTGATATGGCCATAAGCCAACAGGTTCGTCGTTTCCGAAAGGATCTGTCGACATGTTGGATAGATTATAAGAAGGCATATGACTCGGTGCCACATACATGGCTCATGAGGGTGCTGGAGCTGTATAAAATAGATGCAACTCTGCGCACCTTCCTGATGTCGTGTATGGGGCAATGGAGGACAGTCCTGCGCTATCCAGGATGTCGAAATATCCAGAGGAATAGTGAGCCGATAAGGATCGAGCGAGGCATATTTCAGGGCGATAGTTTGAGTCCACTTTGGTTCTGCTTGGCCCTGAATCCTCTAAGCACACTGCTGGAGGACTCAGGTCTAGGCTATCGGCTGAGGAGAGGTGGACAGGTTATATCTCACCTCCTCTACATGGATGACCTAAAACTCTTTGCCCCCAACAATTTACAACTGATGGAGCTACTGAAAGTAACTGAAACTTTCAGTAGAGCCATCAGGATGGTATTTGGTGTGGATAAATGTGCGGTCATGCATGTAAAGCGAGGGGAGATTGTGGAATCCGTGCGAACCCAACTCTCGGATTCCATATACCTTAGAGCCCTCTCCGCATCCGAAACCTATAAGTATTTGGGTATGTCGGAAGCGTTAGGCATCAATATTACTGACATGAAGCAATCGTTGAAGGAGCGCTTCTTTGGCCGCCTGAAGAAAGTATTTAATAGTCTTCTATCAGGCGGTAACAAGGTGCGCGCCTTCAACGGTTGGGTCATGCCGGTTTTGATGTACTCTTTCGGCATACTCAAATGGACTCAGACCGAACTTGACGCCCTGGATAGAAGGGTCCGTACGCTGCTGACTGCATACCGAATGCATCACCCACGGTCATCGGTAATGAGACTGTATATCCCGCGAAATTGTGGAGGTCGAGGCTTTTTAAACGCTAAGACCCTCCACAATCGCGAGATATGCAGTCTCAGGGAATATTTCCTAGAAGCCGACGTGGGAATGCATCGAGATGTGGTCGCGGTGGACAAGGGCCTCACCCCGCTCTCCTTGGCGAAAGAGAACTGGCGCAAGCCTGTAGTGCTTGACACTAACGATCGCAAGGAGGTATGGCAGAGTAAGGAGCTTCACGGACGCTTTTTCCGGGCCCTGCATGGACCCGATGTAGATTTACTAGCGTCCGTAGCCTGACTGCGTTTCGGTGACCTCTTTGGAGAAACCGAAGGTTTTGTCTGTGCAATTATGGACGAAGTTATCATGACGAACAATTACCGGAGATTTATTGTGAAGGACGGCACGGTTGACATTTGTCGGGCATGCCACCGACCGGGAGAATCAATCCGTCACATTATCTCCGGATGTTCTCATCTAGCTAACGGAGAGTACTTGCATAGACATCATCTTGTAGCCAGGATTATCCACCAGCAACTTGCTCTGAAATACAGCCTTCTGGAATTGGAAGTGCCGTACTACAGGTATGTGCCCGACCCAGTTCTCGAAAATGGAAATATCACATTGTACTGGGATCGATCCATCATCACTGACAGGACTATTGTTGCCAATAAGCCTGATATAGTGGTGGTGGATCGAACAGAGCGGCGCGCAATGATCATTGACATAACGGTCCCGCATGACGGAAACCTCCTGAAGGCCGAGAAAGATAAACAAATCAAGTATCTTGACTTGGCTCACGAGGTTGTCGACATGTGGGATGTGGACTCTGCGATCATTGTGCCGATAGTCGTATCAGCCAATGGCCTAATTGCCAAGAGTCTCGACCAACACCTATGGAGGCTCTCGTTGGGCAGCTGGATTAAGGGCTTTATTCAGAAAGCGGTACTCCTGGACACGGCTCGCATTGTTAGGAGTTTCCTCTCTCTGGAGCCCTGACCATAGCTTGGACCTTGTTCCCGATACCGGTGGGCTACTACTTTTTATATTTTTAAATGTTTTTATATATTTTTTATTCTAATATTTAAAAATATAATTTGTATGTATTTAAAGTGAAATAAACGGAATAATAAATCATTTATTTGCATTAAACATGGTATACAATGGTGTTAAAAGATAATTATAATGGCACAAACATGTTTAGCTAGGATATGACATAGCAAGCAAAATTTGAGGGTTATTGACAATATTACAACAAACGTCATTAACATTTTTTATCCATAAATTCTTTTAAAGAATAGAAGCTATACTCATTCAACCACTTGTACAACTTTATCTTAAAAAATCTAGAATTTAATGTTTTTAGTTGAATTGGTATCTTATTATAAATACCTACGCACACACATTGCTAGGCAGTTTTTGTTGTATTTGGCAAGTCTTGGCAGATCATTCAGAACTAATTTATACGGATCTCGCCTATTCCGAGGATTTACATCATTTGCTGTTTTAAATATTTTTTTATTCTTAACTACGTGGTATGATATAATAGCAGTTTTTTCGTTCGTTACTTTTTTGACTTGTTTCAGTGCATACACGAATTTATTAATTCTAATACTAACATTATCTACGTGTTCTTTCCAGTTTATATCTTTATCTATTATTACGCCTAAGAACTTTGCATGTGTTACTTCATTGATTTTATTTATATTAATTTTGATATTGTATTTATTATTATTTGATTGATTAAATTGAATATAAACGGATTTATCTAGATTTATTTTCAAATGATTCATGTCAAGCCAATGCAATAATGTGTCTATTATATTATAATATCCAACTCACGATCTGTAATGGTACTATTTTTCTTTCTTTTTATCAGATGTCACTAGATATATCGTCGGCAAATAATATGCATTTTTTTTTTTTTTTCTTCCTTTTTGGCAACTGAGCCGATGTCGACTATTCTGCCAGCGTCAGGTGGTGACGGCAACGTAGCAAGTTGAGTCGTCGAACTTTGCACTTTGTGGTAGGTATCTAATTATTATGTTAGTAGCTGAAACGACAACACAGTTTTAGTTAGTAAGACTAGCTAACAAAAAATAAAAATATATATATATATTTAAATACAAAACACTACAAATCGATATATATATTTACAAAAAGTTATTATAACTACCCACCAGACTACATTTTAATACTATTTACATTTAAAAATTTTGATAGGACTTGGATTAGTTTGGGAAAAAAATAAGTCAAGAGGGAATGGAAGTTAGTGGGAAGAGGGATTTTAATTTTGGAAATCTTATGATACAAGTTAAAGGATTGGGAATTCAAAGGACATGAGAAGAAGATATGGTCCAGAGTACCATCATCAAGGCCGCATTCACACAAGGAACTGTCCCGAACCCGAATCTTGTTCAAGAATACCGGACTGGAGCAGTGACCAAGTCTCAGTCTGCACAAGGATGAAACAGTTCTTTTAGATAGTTTGGGGCATTTAAAAAACCAAGGTTTCCGCTGGATGTCAGGTTGAACACTGGCGTAATACGCTCCCTTAAGTTTCGAACTTACCTGCCAAACTGCTGACCATGAGTTGAACAGCTTGTGTTTGGTGTCAGTACGTAAGTCGTAACTTTGAACCATGTAGTGCTTCCGATCCACCGGGTTAGATGAGGCAAATTTAGCCAGTGAGTCGGCGCACTCGTTGCCAACTATTCCCGAGTGGCTGGGAACCCAAGCTATTTCAATGCTTAAACCGTTGTTCGAGCAAGTGAATAGTAAATTTAGGATGTCGAAAATGATTCTACTGTGAATTTTGGATTTAAGTTGACATTGACCTAAGGCTTGAACGCTACTGCGGGAATCTGTAAAAATGACCGAATTTTGAATATTGTGTGTTAAAATGAAATTAATAGCTTCTAAGATACCAATGCATTCGCCAGTAAATACTGAAGCCTCTGGTGGGCATTGGAATAGAAGGGCTATTCTAGAGTTCTGGAAGTATGTTGAAACACCTGTGCATCCAGTTGACGATAATTTTGATGCGTCCGTATAAAATAAATTCCAACCCTCCCAGTATCTCTTAATGGCCCGATCAAAGTCGCCTTTTGCGTCTTGGGATTTTTTCGAAATACCCAGTCCCAAAACAACCTTTGGCCTAAAATGGACCACCTCATAGGCGGAAGAAAAGACAGGAAGAGAGGGGTATTGACAAACAGGTGAGGAGAGTTGTTTGAGCTCTCTGTACCTATTCATCAATGGAATAGATTTATTATTCCAGTAGGAAGACGCGTTAAGAGAGAGATAGATTTGTTCCAAAATGGGGAGTAAAGGATGGGACGAAAGGGAGAAAACTTTTGACAAGAAACGATCTGCTAAGTATTGTCTTCGAAGGTTAAGGGGAGGTTCTGCACATTCAACCTGGAGAGCATTTATGGGGGAGGATTTCATGGCACCAATTATGATCCTTAGACATTTGGACTGGATAGAATCCAGTCTACGTAGAGCTTCCTTGTTACATGGCTCAATTAGGTAACTGCAATAATCCATCACGCTTCTGACCAGCGCGTTGTATATTAGCTTTAAGGTGTATGGGTGTGCTCCCCACCAGACACCTGCCAAAGCCTTGAGGACCGAAACCGAGCGCTCACATTTTTTGACTATGTTATCAATGTGATCCACTCCAGACAATTTGTAATCCAGGGTAACCCCAAGAAATCTGGCCTTCTCGTTAATGGGGATGGTTTGACCGTCAATATTAATTTCAATCTGCGGGATAAGGCGTCTACGTGTAAAGACAACTGCGGTACTCTTTGGAGCACTTAAAGATAACCCGTGATCTAGGAGCCATTGGTTTAATGAGGACAGAGAGATATTGATGGATTGAGCAGCAACTTCAATGGAGCTGTGACAGACCAATAGTGCAATATCGTCAGCATACTGAAGTACTTTACAGTTAAAATTTAGACAAGATGGAAGATCAGAGGTATAAATATTATATAAAGGAGGACTAAGTACGGATCCCTGAGGTAGACCTCTCCAAGCCGACCTCGGTTCAAAGCTTTCCCCGGGGATTCTGAGACGAATACTGCGATCTGAAAAAATGCTGCAAATGATTTGACGAATCCTAGCCGGGATTCTCAGCTCTTGCATTTTCTGCCTGAGAAGAGGTAGGAGTACAGAATCATAGGCAGCAGAAATGTCTAAGAAAACGGCTACCACAGACTCATTCCTACTAAGGGCCAGCCGGATCTCTGATGTGAGGATACCCACACTATCAGCAGTACCTAGACCTTTCCTAAAGCCGAATTGAGTCGTTGGGAGCAGCTTCCTGTTTTCTACAAACCATTCTAGTCTGTTTTTAATCAAATGTTCTAAGAGTTTAATAAGTATGGACGATAGAGCAATTGGTCTGTAAGAACAATGATCACTAGGATCTTTACCAGGTTTTAATATAGGGATTACGACTTGAACCTTCCAATCAGGAGGAATATAACCGGAAGTAAAACAATAATTGACTAAGTCCAGATAATATTGATGGGTCTTATCACCAGCTTTAGTAATGAAGGAGTAAGGGAATCCATCAACACCAGGAGCAGAATCCTTTACATGGGCGAGGACCGATTTAAGTTCACCAATAGTAAACGGCCCATCCAAAGGATCATCTGAAATCAGCTCGGAGTCCATAGCGGCACACTCGTCCATACCGGGAACATACACTGGAGCGAGCTTAGAAATAAACTGGTTACCCAGTTCCGCAGATAGTATGCTCCCGGAGGGAGGCTTCAAACTACTTCTGAAACATTTCAATTTATGCCACACTGCTGACGCTGGAGTGGATGGACTCAGTGAGCCGCAATACTTCCGCCAACCTTCTCTCTTCTTATTTTTGAGTAATTTCTTGGACTTAGCCAAAATATGTTGAAAAGCAATGATGTTATCCAGGTTCATATCAGAGTTGAAATTCAATTCGGCCTCATTTCTGGCCCTGATCACAGCAGAGCAGTCCTTATCCCACCATGGCGGGGATGGAATTTTGCCCGTTGGCGGTTTTTTTGGTGGGAAGCAATCATCAGCAGTAGAGGATATCGTGTTGGAAAATGAGGGAAAGCATTCCTGAGCAGACTCAGGACTAATGGATGGGAGGGATGAGACTCGTAAGTCTAGGATTTTGGAATAGAGGTCCCAATCCACTGAATTTAACTGGTATTTCAACAAAGGAGGGGAAGTTTTGTCAGGGATAGTCTTGGAAGGGATTTCAACCATGATAGGATAGTGATCACTCCCATAAGTCATATTCAAGCGACTCCAATTAAGAAGGCTGGCTATATTAGGTGAACAGAATGTTAAATCAACACAGCTGCTGTTCTGTCCTGGCACAGACCTACGTGTGGGACTGCCATCATTAATTACACATAGGTTAAGTTCATCTAATATATCCACTAAGCCTATACCAAAGTTGTCACAGTTTTCAGATCCCCATCTATAATGATGGCCATTAAAATCACCCATAATTAGTAATGGACCTTGTACATTACTCAGCAAACTTTTTATTGTAATAAGGTCTTCCATTTGTGGGTGTGCAATATAAAAACTAAATATATTTATATCCTCAGCCTTAACAGCAACAACATTGATGTTATCACCAACAAAGGGTAGAGGAATTGGGGAGAATGGTACTTTGTTACTAATGAGCAAAGCACATCCCCCGTATCCATCTGATCTATCATGGCGTACACTACTGAAACATGGTATCCTAAAATTACTTTCAGAATGAAGCCACGTCTCAGCAATGCCACAGATCAGTGGTTTAAACTTATTAATTAGGAAGAGTAGGTCAGATTTCCTGGGAGAAACACTCCTCACGTTCCATTGAAGGAATGTCAGGGGAAGGTACATTGTGAATGTAATTAACAATGGATGTCAGTTTGTTGGCAACGTGGTCAGGTAGGGATTGTTTTGGATTTGCTAATACAGTCATTAGCATACTAGATATGATATTCAGGATATTTTCTGAGTTGTCAGGACTGGCTGCACCTTCCATAGGGTAAGCACAACCATTTTGGGAAGGAGAGAAGGAGTAGTTCTGAGCGAGGGCTTGATGAGCCTGTTTGTCATAGCTAGGTGAAAGTGGGGCGTGGGATTTTGGTTTAAGGAAGACCGTTTTACGGTATGATTTTTGATTTTGGGGAAGTGGACTAGGAGAATGAGATGGACTGGTTTTATGGAGCCTCTCGACACTTCAGCATATGATCTTGAAACCGGAGGAAAGACTTGACTTGCCTCCGCATATGAGACCGACTTCTCTGCCATAAGCGCTTTTATGCCCTTCTGACGACCCAATTCAGGACAAGCCTTATCGTTAGCATAATGATTACCAGAACAGGAAATACAAAAGGCACAATCAAGAGAAACTTGGCATCCATCTCCTGGGTGGTCTTGACCACATTTAAAACAGCGGGGTTTCGAGCGACATACTGTGCGTGTATGACCATACCGACAACAATTATAGCATTGAATGCTTGGGTACATGTACCTCTCGACGGAAAGAGCTGAATAAAAGCAAAAAACGCGCTTCGGTAAAATTTGGCCGTCAAAGGTTAGAACAACCGTTTGAGTGGGTTTCCATTCGGTAACACCCAGAGAAGTCACCTTACGGCTCATTCTCCTAGCCTTAATTACAGGACCGCATTCAGTGGGAACCTTGATGTTCTTTATAACTTCTTCCTCAGTCCATTCAGTAGGTACATCTCTGACAAGACCTAAGCGAGTGATGTTGAATTGAGGAATTGAGGCAACAAAATTATTTTTGTCTAAGATGGGGCTGATTAAAAAACTATTAGCATCCTGGTGAGACTTGAACTCAACTGAAATTCGGTTTCTTCCTAAGCGTTTTACACTGCCTAGGAGTATGTTGCTGAAATTATTTTGAGTCAAGAACATGCCAAATTTGACAGGGTGTAGAACAGTACCTGGAGTCTGACCTTCTTTCAAAGATGCGTGAACTATATACGGGGGGTAATCTCTCATCGTATATATCTGTCTTCCAATTGTGTTTTTAGCTAGCTTAGGAGGGTTGATTAATGTAGGCGGGGGGGAAACGGCCGATCTTTTCCTGTTTGCAGATTCGGAGTCCATATTATCTACTTGCACATTGTCGTCGGGGAGGGAAACAGTTAACACCGGAGTGTATTCAAAGGAATCCGGAGGGTCAGGGGGTTTTTTGTTATCCATAGTGGATATCGGGTAAAATCTTTAAAAATAAACGAAATTAAAATGTTAAAATAAACCTTTCGCTAAAACACAAACACAAAGAATATTCTCGATTGAAGTTAACAATAATAAAAGTCACTAAAATCGAAAAAATTCGTAACACAGACAAAAGCACTTGTTAAGCCTTCACCACTACCCACGAAAGTCCTAATATGCATTTATGTTTGGTTATTTTTATAATGTCATTTATGTATAAGATAAATAATATTGAGCCTAGTACGTTTCCCTGTGGAACGCCATATTTATTATATTTATATTCCGAGGAGTAGGAAGTCATGTCTTTATTTTTAGTAATTTTATTGATAACGACACATTGTTGTCTATTACTTAAATAGGACGTTAACCACTGAAGTGCAGGTCCCCTAATCCCGATAGCCTCTAACTTATCTCTCAATATATCGTGTGACACCAGATCGAAGGCTTTCGATAAATCAAAGAAAAGCCCAGTAGTCAGATGATTATTGTTAATATTTGAAAGTATTTCTTTCATAAGAGAGAAAATGGCTAACGATGTGGATTTGGTGTTTTAAACCCAAACTGCTCGTTACTTATTATTTATTATTATTTATACATACATTTTTCGTATATTTTAGAGAAGATAGGTATTGAAAGTTATGGGTCGATAATTACTGATAAAAAAAATTATCTCCCTTTTTGAATAACGGTTTAACAACAGATAGTTTTAATTTATCGGGGAAAATTCCAGCTAAAAATGACAAATTGATTAAATGAGTTAAGATACCAGTCAGTTCATTACGGCAGGCTTTTATGATTTTTGTGCTAATTTCATCATAGCCCACTGCTGTGGTGTTGCGTAGAGATTATTTCCTGTCGCACCTCACTTTCCAGCATAGGTTTGAGAAACATAGAGTTGACACTTATATTTTTTCTAAAGCTTTGGCCTACACTTTTTTGAGTTTGTACATGCGTTAAATTTACATAATAGTCGTTGAAAACAGAAGCCATTTCTACAGGATCTGTAATTACGGCATCATTTAACTTTAAAATGTCTATGTTGTCTTTGGGGGTATTATTATTTATTTCATTTTTAATGACAGTCCAAGTAGCTTTGCATGTGTTATCCTGTGAGTTAATATATTTTATATTTGCGTTCTTTTTTGAACCGTAAACACATTTCTTTAGTAAATGGGAATAATTTTTATATTTAGTTTTATTAGTAGAATTTTTATCTTTGTAGTACTGGTAACGCAGTCTCCGTTTAGTTTTGCAACTTTGCCTTAAACCTTTACTTATCTACTTTTGAGTGTTTTTATTATTACTATTCACTTTAACTCTTAACTTGGGAAAACAGAGATTGTAGAATAGGCACACCAATTCATGAAAATCACTGAATGTGGAATTTGCACCAGTATTAATTTGATATATATCGGACCAGGAAAGGTTATGAAGGCATTCTTTAAATTTCCGGATATTATCTAAGTGGTAATCTCTTTTATAAATGTAGTATATTGGTGCTTTTTGTGGTTTATGTTTAGTAGGAAAGCTTAGCATTTGCGCTGTGTCATGATCGGATAGATGCAGAGGTAGTACAGTTGCAGTTGCGTTATCAATGTTGCTCAAGATATGGTCAATACAAGACAGTTTACGTGTAGGAACAGTGATGTGGATTTTCAAATTAAAATTACTGCACAAGTCTTGCAATTCCTTTGTTATGTTACCTTTTTTTAGCGTATTTATATTGAAATCACCGGCTACAATTACATTTACTTTAGATTTGTATTTATTTAGCAAATAAAACTAGGTAGGTACATGAAAAACATTAACCTCCCTCAGGCAATAACTTTTTAATCCTGGGACAGTTTTTTTTATTTTTTAATGTATAAATTGATGCAAGGAACCATTTGGAAGCACTCCCATGTCTGGGATTCTCTCATTTTGGGATTCAACATTTTGCAAATTCAACAATGTACCTAGTGTCCAGAAGGCTTTAAGTTCACCCTGTTCGGGTGGATCTATATCTATATAGATGAGCATTAACTGGGAGAAAACCATTTAATAATAACACAATAATGGAAATAAACGAAGATATATTTTAATTGTTAAATAATTAAATGAAAAAAGAAAGGAAGCCATAAAAGTAAAGTGTACTTATATTTTATCAAATCTTATCCAATACGCCTGCTCCAAGTTATACCCCATTAATTCATATTAAGAATATATATTATTCAAAACACTAAGCACTTTTTACCAATACTTTCTTAAACCTATTTGGAGTCTTTAACGTTGGCTTACATAGAGGCTCGTATTATGTAGCGAATAGATAGCCATACGATTAGGGCTCGTATATAGCGATTAGCTAATTACGAACTAGAAAAGCAGAACTATCCCAGTTTAAAAGGGACTCGGTTTCCTTCAATACAATATGGTCAGCTATAATACTTTAGCTAGCCAATCAAAAATAGTTACATGTATTATATAAAATGAACATGAATAGTATGTGTGCGTCTGTGAGGGTGTATGTGTGTGGGTGATGTATGTTTGTGTGGGGGTGTATGTGTGTGGGGGTAAGTGTTGTGTTCAGTGCATCCGTGTCTGATATGTGTCCCGATATACATATATAATAATAAACTGGATTTTCGTCGAAGATTTTTCAATTAAAATTCAATAATATTATTCAAACAAGTTGTTCAATTCAAGTGCAGAGATATGAAGTTGAAACCTTCTGAATAAAGATGTATGTGTTACTAATTCCCCTAATCAGTTACATAAGTATTTAACCTCAGCAGGAGTTTGTTTACACTTCCATCAGATACTTTTGGAACAGACATTATATGACATGTGTCAGTATTGAGTACGAGTGAGTTGTCCTCATTCCATGTGGTGGATATCGGGCTTGTGGTCGTACTGGTCGTGGTCGCGGTACGCCAGCTCGTCCAGCTCCTCCACCTCCAGGTACTCCACCTCGCCCTCCATGTCCTCTCCTTCCTGCGACTCGTTGCCTTCCTCCTGTAAAACAGCATGATACAATCACTCAAAATTAAATGTTCTTAGTTAAGGCGGATACGCTTAGGCAGGCCCGCTTATATGATCAATATACAACCTGACACTGACTTGCAAATTGCAAAACACAAGAAAATTAGAATTTTCGGTCTACTTAATGGTATCGCGGCGTGGCGCTTGTCCAGCTGTAACATAACGTACCTGTGCGCCTCGCGCGTGGCGCTTGTACAGCTGTAACATAACGTTCCTGTGCGGCTCGCGCGTAGTGGCGCGGCGGCCGGTGCACGTGCGCGTGGCGCTTGTCCAGCTGTAACATAACGTACCTGTGCGGCTCGCGCGTGGCGCTTGTCCAGCTGTAACATAACGTACCTGTGCGGCTCGCGCGTGGCGCTTGTCCAGCTGTAACATAACGTACCTGTGCGGCTCGCGCGTAGTGGCGCGGCGGCCGGTGCACGCGCGCGTGGCGCTTTTCCAGCTGTAACATAACGTACCTGTGCGGCTCGCGCGTGGCGCTTGTCCAGCATAGCATAACGTACCTGTGCGGCTCGCGCGTAGTGGCGCGGCGGCCGGTGCACGCGCGCGTGGCGCTTGTCCAGCATAGCATAACGTACCTGTGCGGCTCGCGCGTAGTGGCGCGGCGGCCGGTGCACGCGCGCGTGGCGCTTGTCCAGCATAGCATAACGTACCTGTGCGGCTCGCGCGTAGTGGCGCGGCGGCCGGTGCACGCGCGCGTGGCGCTTTTCCAGCTGTAACATAACGTACCTGTGCGGCTCGCGCGTGGCGCTTGTCCAGCATAACATAACGTACCTGTGCGGCTCGCGCGTAGTGGCGCGGCGGCCGGTGCACGCGCGCGTGGCGCTTTTCCAGCTGTAACATAACGTACCTGTGCGGCTCGCGCGTGGCGCTTGTCCAGCATAACATAACGTACCTGTGCGGCTCGCGCGTAGTGGCGCGGCGGCCGGTGCACGCGCGCGTGGCGCTTCATGGCGGCCACAGACCCGAACCTGGCGACAACATATTATTAACTTGTTGATACAGTCCCTTTACAGTTATTTTATCTCTGACGGCAGCAACTCAACAACAACCTTATTGTAAGGAGAACAAAGAATAACTTTGATTTAGACAGCTATGTAAAATTAGAGGTAGAATAACTGTGAGAGATCTGTTTCATCAAACTACTTGCAGAAACGAGAAAAAAATTACGCAGGCATGGAAAGCACCATGATATTTACAGACTTGGATTTTTATAAATAATAAAGGTAAATTAACAAAATTGTGCACTAAATATGAAAGATTGAATAATAATAATAATAATTAAAATTAGTCGGTATATTGTTTAGTATTGGTAAGAGGAAAAGTAGTAGGTGTGGGTATACTGACGTGCGGCCACAGTCGTCGCACGTGGAGCTGGAGGGCGCGGGCGCGGGAGCGGGAGCGGGCGAGGGCGCGGGCGCGGGCGGCACGTCGGGCTCGTCGCCCGTGTGGCACTTGCGGATGTGCGCCATCAGGTTGCTCCTGCGCCGACACGAAGGGGTTACACACACTACTGTGCTTCACTCGAAGAGTTACTTTGAAGATAATAGCACAATCCAACAAGTAAGTCAACAACAACAAAAAAAACACTTATTTCAGTAGGTTTTTAAAATAAAAAGAACACAATTTTTTGAAATCTGGGCCGATGTAAAATTAAATAAACCAAACTAATATTATAAATGCGAAAGTGAGTTTGTTTGTTTTACGCTTTCATGCTAAAACGGCTGAATGGATTTGGATGTTTGGCACATGGGTAGACCATGACCTGGAATAGAACATACTATACTTTTTATCCCGATATTCCCATGGGATCTATAGCGAGCTATATTATTATTAAACTTATTGCAACGACTAGCTGTATAAGGCCTACATTCAATTTTATGCAGCTTTTTATTTAATGGCATGGGGAAGCTAGCTAATAAACCACAGTGGTCAGACGTTAAGTAACTTAACGTCTCCATAAAGACTCTTCAACCTCTACGTGGATGACCTGATAATCGCACTCAGCAGCATGCGTGTCGGATGCAGTATTGATGGGGTTTAACAACATCAGCTATGCAGATGACATGGTGCTGCTGGGTCCGTCGGCGGGAGCAGAGAGATGCTGAAAACGTGTGAGACCTACGCTGCCGCACATGGATTGAAATACAATGTTAAAAAATGTGAATACATGGTCTTTGAGGTCAGCGGCAAACGCCGTGGAGAAGAACCCGAGTGGCTTCTGAATGGGTCATCAATCAATAGGGTGTCAACTTTTAAATACCTAGGCAACTGTCTTGCCGCTGACCTCAGGGACGATGTAGACATTGAGAGGGAGCGCAGGGCTCTAGCGGTCCGGAGTAATATGTTGTCCCGTAGATTTGCGCGGTGTAGAGACCAAGTTAAAGTAACACTTTTCAAGGCTTATTGCCAGAGTTTGTACACGGGCAGTCTATGGGTCAATTGTACTAAGAGATCGCTGGATGTCCTGCGCGTCCAATATAACAATGCTTTCAGGACGTTGTTGAGGCTGCCTCGCTACTGCAGCGCGACGGAAATGTTTGCGCAACCCCGCACCGACGGCTTCTATGCACTTATACGCAAAAAAACGGCGTCGTTGCTAAGGAGAGTTAAGGGCAGTCGGAACAGCATCCTGAAAATTGTAGCCGAGAGATCGGCTCTCCGATTGTTCAGCAGTTTGTGCGGAGGTTGATTTATACTAACACTAGGCAATAAGTTATTTTTGTATGTTACTAACACTATATGGATATTTTGTGTCCGAAATAAAGAATTTCAATTTCAATAAAATTGAATGCAGGCCTTATACAGCTAGTCGTTGCAATAAGTTTAATTAAATTAAAAATTTAAAAAACCCCCGACAAAAACAAAGCATTTAAAAAGTAAAAAAATAATATGTATTGGCCCTTTAAGTTTAATATAAAAGTTGTAGGTAATATTTTGATCCAAGCGTCGTCGCGTCGGGGGACGGCTCATGAAAATAGGAGATTAACATCAGCTATCCTTTCTACAATAGCATATATTCATTATTCCTAGTGTATGTTGGCGTTTTCATTAGCCATACATATTATTTTTTTACTTTTTAAATGCTTTGTTTTTGTCGGGGGTTTTTTAAATTTTTAATTTAACTTTTATTTCCAGCTTTTTAAATTTCATATTATATTACTAGTAGAAACGCTATGATCAACCCGCGGCTCGCCGAAATCTGCGTAGCTGTACGTACTTTTGCCACAGTGAAGCTAGTTTCTAATTTAGTCTCATTTCTCTTTCCTACTCCATCATCAGACCCTGATCACCATCCATCTGTAACCTATTTTTTGAGACCTTTCCAATGAGCCCAAACACGATACCTCTGCTGTAAGTTGGTGAGGGCGTTGGGTATCCTGCATCCAGGTGATGCTGCAGCATCAGTTCAAGGTTACTATATTCTTCTAATGTCATTGAAGTAACAGAATTCTAAATTTCCAATCGATTAGCCCTGTGAAAGATGCTCACATCCATTCTTCAACTAGAAAAGAGCTGATAATTTTCAAACGGCTGAACCAATTTTCTTGAATAATAGCTAAGAACACTCTCGATCAAGTCACCTTTCAAACAAAACAAAAAAAAACAAAATCGGTTCAGCGGTTTGGCAGCTACGATGGAACAGACAGACACACAGATACACACGTTAAACTTATAACACCCCTCTTTTTCAGTCGGGGGTTAAAATAATATAGCTCATAAAATTACACCATCTATAGTAGAACACGAGAATCCTAATGAAATATATGGGGCCCTTTTTGATGTTGTGCAAAAGGAGTACTTATCAACTTTCAAGACTAAAACTATTAACATTCATGGCACCTCCGTTGCCTTCAACCAATGGGCCACTCCAGGTATTTATATAAGTAGAGCAAGACTATACGAGTTATATGGTTTGAAAAAATACAGGTTTGATACTCCTTTCTTAGAGTATGTCAAAAATTATTCAAAATTATTTAAAAGGTTAGTGTTTTTGCTAAATCAATATTTGAAAAGTTAATCCTCAAGCAGCTGCTAAGACACTTTAATTTAAATAGCCTCCTTAATAATGAACAATATAGCTTTACAAAAGGTCGTTCCAATACAGATGAGGGTGTTGCTCTGCTGATACACATATTTAACGCATGGGAGAACTCGCAAAATGCTATTGGGGTTTTCTGTGATCTCTCCAAAGCCTTTGATTGCGTGCACCATGACACGCTTTTGCGTAAACTAAGTCGGTGTAAAATTCCGGGCTACCAGTTCAGTTAGGTGTACCTCAAGGCTCCATACTGGGTCCATTCTTATTCTTAGTGTATATAAATGACTTACCAAGGGTGTCTGTGAAGTTGTACTGTTTGCAGATGATACCTGTCTTATTTTTTAAAGTAGACAGAAATAGGCAAGATTTTGATGATGTAAACAGTGCACTCTCAATGGTTACGGATTGGTTTACGACAAATAACCTGGTTCTCAATGCAAAGAAAACGAAATGTGTAAAGTTCGCCTTACCGAATGTTAGAAATCTAGGACCTAACATTGTCTTCATAAATTCAGAATTCGTAATCATCGATAAAGAGGTGCTCGTAACTCGGCAGTTTTTCTGGGGATAACAGTAGATGCCAAACTAAAGTGGGGCCCTCATATATCGAGCCTAGCGGGGAGGCTCAGTTCGGCCGCTTACGCCGTCAGGAAAGTAAGACAATACACTGACGTTGATACTGCTCGGTTAGTCTACTTTAGTTATTTTCATAGCGTTGTCATACGGTATGCTGCTGTGGGGCAAAGCAGCTGATATTCAAAATATATTTATCCTGCAAAAACGAGCTGTTCGAGCAATTTACCAGCTAGGTGCCAGAGTTTCTCTGAGAGATTTTTTCAAAGATATTGGAATTCTCACGGTGGCAACATCTTCGCCAACATCTTATATATTAGACAAAATATACACTTATACACTAAAAACAGTGATATTCACAGTGTTAACACTAGGAATAAGGACAAACTACGAGTTCCCTTTCACCGGCTTCATAAGGTTCATAACTCATTTGTTGGTCTTGGTATAACCTTTTATAACAAGCAACCCTCTTCTATGCTAGATTTGCCTTTTAACACATTTAAAGCTAAACTAAAATGCAACCTTTGTTCAAAGGCGTACTACTCTATTAACAACTACTTAAATGATAGATAATGATGATAGTTGGTTGCTGTGATTAACTCAAGACAATGTGTATGTTCTTTCTCCAGAATTAGCTCACCTACTGACAGGTTATATGAGTTCATATAATTTATTTTATTTTATTTGACTGTATAGTCAATTTAATATTATTTTTAATCTCATTTATTGTTGACATAATCCACTCATTACAGTGTTTTCTATATAAGTATAAATAGCTATATGTAAGCGGGCACGCCCTTTGTGCCTGGAGGCTTTTATATAGATATTATTTTATGTTTACATTTACTTTTTATTTCTGCTTGAGTACATATGGCACAGAATAAATAAGAGCAGAATGAAAGCTTCCTAACAGAGCTCAAAATTCTTACCTACTTTCATAGGGCTGACACTCGGTTATTGAAAATAAAATAAAACCGGGCAAGTGGGACTTGAGATTTTTTTTTTTTTTTTTTCTTCTTTAAAACGTTGCCCCACACTAGGAATTTCTTCCTGTATCGTGAGTGCGTTTACAAACATAGAAACTCACATACACTAACACCCAGACCCACACCCAGACCCACACCCAGATTCGGCAATGAGCACAGATGGACGGACGGATGGACGGACGGACGGACGGACGGCCGGACGGACAGACGGACGGACGAAAGGAAGGACAGGCACTAATAAGTTTTCTGTTTTCCAATTTTGGTACGGAACATAAAAAAATTGTGTAGCTTTGAAAGGCGAAATGGTTAACATTATACCTAGGCTGATTAAGGTTATGCTAATAAAAACCTATAATAAAATGTACTTATGTAATTATTTTACTGTGAAATAGCTTAACCTACATACATAGATACCTACTTTTTTTGAAGTTTGTTAGGTTAGGTACCTACCTCCTACTTAACTACTTACTTACTTATCACAATTATTGTGACTTACGGGCGGACGGACAGACGGACATGGCGAAACTATAAGCTTTCCTTGCTTGTTTTACTATTTCATGAACGTAAGTTAAGTAAGCTTGCTAAGACCACGTAAACAAACACTCAGTTATCTTCATGTGCTAAGACGCCAATACCGGTACCTACTTAAAAATAAGAATAATAAATAATAATTCTTATGGGAAAACCTTATCGCCATCCTTGTTATTTTGGATACCTAACTCGTAACTAAATAATTCTGTAGTATTCATTAAAAATGTGTAATGTTTATGTGTAGTATAGGTAGATATAGATAATTCCCTGACAGCATCCTTTGGATATAAAAAAAGAAACTTCTTTGGATTTCCTACTATTATTAAAACACGCACTACCTACACCAATTTGGCATTTTTAAAATAAAAAACGCAACTTCCGCGTCGTAAGTATCGCTGCCGCTGGCCACACGGCATACCGCATACCCCTACGCTTTGCCTTCTCACTGAGCTGGCTCAAACCGGTTTGCCCTCTAGCGCCTTGTCCGTGACAGGCCACGCACACATCGCTGTGCGTGTAGTAGTGTTCCCGCGCGAGACGTTAGTATGAAGCTTACAGTCTGTACCTTATTTAGTCTTGTGCATATAGTTCTTGATTTTATTTATAATACTTTTTTTTTGTTTGGTATAATGGCGTGTGCTAGCTGACATAATATATGGCTAATAATTAGATTTATGTTTTTGTGTTCCGTAATGTGAATGATTTTGTTTACTATTCTATAGAATCAATTTTTTTTCTAACTAAACAGACAGCTGTGCTGCTGGGGAGCTTGTTCCGCCACTTCTTCTTCCCAGCTAAAGCATTAGGAAGGGGTGAAGGGTGGGCGTTTTGGAAGATTGTCTTATGTAATTTTGACGTTCAAAAACTACTGATTCTCAGCCTAGTTTGAATAAATGACTTTTGATTTGATTTGATCGAGACTTACGCGCGGGTTACCCCGCGCGTCGCAGCCAGTTAAATGAAAGTCGTTAGCAAAAACGAAAAAAAAAATCTTCGCGAATGTAAGCAAGTGTAACACGATATACCAACCTGGTCCCAAACCGCAGTATACAGCCGTCATACCCGCAGACGAACTGCTTGGCCTGTCTGTGTCGCAGCAGGTGCGCCGACAGCAGCTCGGGCGTGTCGCACGTGCGGAAGCACTGCGGACACACGTGCGGCGCGTGCGACGCGCGCCCGTGCGACGCCGCGCAGTGCGACGACAGCGCCGCGCGGTCAGCCAGCAGCAAGCCTGCGGGCGCAAGGGCGTGAGCACGTGTGGGCACTACAGGCGGGCGGCGCCCCGAGGCGTGTGTACACACCGCAGGCCGGGCAGCGCGGCGGGCAGGCGGCCTCGTGGCGGCGCAGGTCGGCTCCGGCGGCATGCGCGCGGCCGCACAGCGCGCAGCTCAGCGCCGCGCCGCACGCCGCGCCCGCGTGCGCGCGCAGGGCCCCTCGCGTACAGAACTGCGCGCCGCACGTCCAGCACGAGTGCAGCGCGTCCGTCGCGTGCGTCGCCGAGTGCGCGCGGTACTCCGCCACGCGCTGCAAACGACAACATACAGAATATCACCCCATCTGTTTACAGACCCACATAAATGGATGTAAATTTTGAGAACTAAATGAACATTTTGACAAGTTTTTAATGTCTCCTTGACAAGCAGCATCTCTTTCCACATTAATCGAGATCCATGTTGGACCGTAACCACAGCCGCACCTGGAAGGACAGCGGGCACACGGAGCACTGGTACACGGAGTCGCCGCGCGCGTTGCGCGCTCGCTCCAGGTCGTCGTCGTCGGCCGCGGCCGCCGCCGCCAGCGTGTCGCGCTCCACCATGATGATGTCCTCCTCGGAGTACGCGCCGCCCGCGCCCGCGCCGCCCACCACGATGAACACGTCGATCTTCTGCGTCAGCTCGTGCAGTCTTACGAAAAACAACATAAAATACAGTACAGCCCCTTAAAAAAAAATATTGCATAGCTCTGTTTATTGAAGTTACATCAAACAATTATAGTGGCAAGAAACTATGCTTGAAGATGGTTCTAAAATTGAAGCTTGACTTAAAAATTGTTTTACATAAAGATCAATCCTTGAGTTTATTTCTGTTAAGACACAATGTGCGGTGCAAATGCATTGCAGGCTTACACATTGTTACATTTACTAGTAATCTATATGATAAGTCAGTGTTAGTAATATATGCAGTGGCATTTTCGGTTCTGACAAAAAGAAGCTAAGGGACATGACACAGTTTTAATAATAATTAACCTGCTTGTTTACCAACATATCTTGTATAAAACACAACAATCTGCTCACCTCCTCCGCAGTGCTCGAATCTTTTCACTGAGCGGTGGGGCCCCCCTGGAGGACAGCGCCGTGCTGAACTCATAGGACTCCAGCGTGCGCCGGATGCAACTGCCACACAGACGCCCTTCAGGTACTACCTAACAAGCAAATACTCCTGATAGACAATACGTGCAGTCACTGTCTTAACACTTAAGAGGTTATTTCATAAACAATGCTTTAAAGTTAAGTAATGATTAGCGACTGTTTAACCATTTTTTTTTTCCGCCTTATTCATAAACGCTGCATAAAGTTAAGTTATGAATTAGCAACTGTTTAACCATACATTTTCGATGTTTATACGTCTCTTTAACTTTAAGAAACGTTTATGAATAAGAGGCTTAATGTTTAAATTTTGCTCAACTTTAAGCAACTATTATGATTAAAGGGGATAATACTAAACTGCTTACTCAACTGCCATACCTATACTTTTGCAAAATGTAGAATGTGAAATTCTGGCCTGGCAAAGCAGTGCTGATTTTTTGGTAAGAAAGAAGAAGAAGAAGACAAGAAGCAGGCAAAGACAAAACCTTTATGAGATCATAAAGGTTTTCTCTTTGCCTGCTTCTTGAAATTCAAATAATAGTATTACAATTACTACTCCACTGTACTTCACGGACCGCGCGTGAGAAGCTTTCAATTTTTTTTGCGTATATATAATGTAGGTATAGCCAGCGTCATATTTTGATAGTTCCCGCCTATCTTAAAATATAGGTTATGAAATTGGTTTGATGAACCGACAAATAAGGTGGTATAGTACCTTGCTGGAGTTAAGGTGCACTAGCATGGTGCGTAGTGGAACCTGCATTGGCGGAGCGCCCGCGTCGTGCTCTTCTGGTGACAGCAGCTCGCCGCCGCCGCCGCAGACGCAACACGTCTCCATCTCTAACTCAACCTTCATCACTTCTGCTGCCATGGCAAAATTAACACTTTTACTCTAAGTTTACTGTTTCAAATTATAAAAATCTAAGAAAAATTCCACCAACAACAACACAAATTCGGTTTTTGACTTTTTTTTTGACAAATGACAGTTAAAGTTAAAGTTCCGATCCGACAGGTAAGTCCGATTTGACAATTTTGACGTAAACTACCTTTTTTGTTCTTTATTTTGTCAATATGCAATTTAGTGTACTCAACTAAATTGACAAAAGAAGTATTACAGTTATTTGCGAAACGAAAATATAAATGGTAATAGGTAATAATACGTTACATTACGTTACGTTAGCTTTTACGTTTTTTGAACGAATAAGTTTTTTGTAGCTACTAGTACAGTCACGAGCAATAACATAGAAACGCCCTTAAAATTCAAATTCATGTAAGCAACATTAAATCGCAAAATTAAGTATGCTGACTGTGCCTAATAATTATGTAAACGTTAAATTGTGTCAAAATTAACTACACATTTTTATCAAATTTTCGTTAACAACAGTTTTTTTTTTTTTTCTAGCCTCCTCTGTCCCACTCCTGAGCAAAGGCCTCCCTCCACTCCTTCCATCTTTCGCGAGCCCGCGCGTCCTCTTTCCAGTTTTGATGGAACCTATCCAACTCGTCCCGCCATCACCTACGTGGTCTGCCGCGACCCCGTCTCACTGTCTCAGGGCACCAGTTCTGTGCTATTTGGGCCCACTGTTTGTCCGGCAGCTACCGAAAACATTCAACATGTTGATGTTTCGAGACTTGTCCCATGAAACAAATCTCATAACTTGTTTTGTAGAACTTGTGTTCGCACTGTACAAAACATGAGTAAGTCTTAAGACAGATCTCAAGATTTGTTGTAAACTGCGTTCGCACTGTCTAGAAACATACACAATAGACATGTTTTGTATAGAGATTTGTCACGTTTGCGTTCGCACTGATGTTTGTTTACGTCAAATTATGTCTCGCAACATGTCTATTGCTTGATGTTTAGTGTATGTTATCCGAGTATGGTGGTAAATATCTGTTTATATCGAAACATAGAGCAGTCCAAAGTAGACACGATGAAGTTTATAGAGTTTTGGCAAGGTGTCCATGTTTGTGGAATACAAAATGTGTGGACTATAAAAACCGACCAACTTGTCAAAATATATCTTACAAAATGTTACTAGATTCATACAGATACATATTGATACGAAATTGGTTTGTAAAGACATGTGGCGAAACATGTCGAGAGATTTCAAATATCAAACATTTTTCGCGTTAACAAGTTGCGTGATAATGCGAACGCGAGTAGGTACATTAACAGAAAACAGAGATTTCAACATATTTTTATGTGAATGTTTCGCCAGTGCAAACGCACGGTTACGATAAAAAAACAATTAACATTAAACAATTTTTTGGGGTTATATATATATTTTTGAAATATGCTAATTAATTAAGCCCTTTCATTTGATACCCAACATGGTATGCTTTTTTAGTTCATAACTTTGTCCTCTAGAGGGTACCATTTTAATTTAGTCGTAACATAGCCTATAACCAGCGCACGATCAAGACGCTTCCAACGATACTTCATTTTAATTTCTATAACACGTATACTTTAATTTCTATAATTGTATACATATTATTGAAATTGTCATGGATAATTAAAAATTATATTGCAAGTGTCAACTTTTTACTAATTTTGTTTCGTTTATAATAGTTTATATTACTGTGAAACCAATGTATACCCAGTTTTGACACAGTTTGACGGTTAGGTAATTTAGAAAAAAATGTCGTACCTATGTGACAATGTATACATATTATTGCTCGTGACTGTACAACATCATACTTTTGTTTCGTTTCTCGCTTTTAATTCGACCACTGCATTGTACCTAATGTAACTAGTTACAAAAATCACGTGTTTATGTGTGACTCGAAACTAGTTTTTCGGTTACATGCCCTGTACAGTAGCCAGTTATTGTAACTGGTGACGTGAAATAACGCCCATACCTACTAAAGTGGGTGATAGAGTACGCGGTCTTTAAGTTCGCGACCTCGGCTCGTCAAAATTTCATTGTCAAATTGGCTCGCGACTCGCGGTTCGCGGCGATGACAGACGGGCGAGCTTTCAGTTTTAAACCTGAAAGCTCATCATCATATTTGGTAGCACCATGCGACCGTCCTCAAAAGTAAATATAAACACTAGGTACTTTATTTGAAATTTACAATTTTATAAATATGTATGCGACTTGGAGTGCAGCTCTATATAAGTCAACAAACTCAAAATAACCTAAGTATAAATTATAAAACGATCATAATTTATTGACTTTTCCACTGGTAGAGACTTTAAAAAAAGTGTGCATCATTAGAAGGTGAAAATGTTTTTAGAGTAATAATGTAATAATAAACCATTTCCTTAAAATTCTTCCTCGGCACCAATGCATGGTGACACCCCCAAAATCTTGAGCTGCGACCTGTGTGGAACTGTCCTTTTCAATCTGTGACCCTAACATTGAGATAGTAAAAACAACATGGAGACGCCGCGTTATTTTATACACACATTTGCCTATACAATTAAGAGTGAAATATGATTCAGAATGTAAAATATCGATTTGTCTCATTCTTTCTAATACGATAATCGTATTTGATAAAAGAGACAACAATATTTTAACTTGTTGCTCATTATGGCAACATTTTGTTATGACGTAGTGACAGTTGTAGGTAAGTGCCGTAGCAGCCATCGACGAGTTTCTTGGTAGTTTTGCTGTCAAATATTTGTTTATTTTTTTGTATTATTGAGATTTGCGAGAAAATTACGAGGATTTTACCTGTAAATGTTGGAAAACCGCAATTCAACATGCCCGTGTGGTGCAACTTGCAAGAAAGAATGAAAATCAACCTCAATGGGGATATAAACTGCCATTTGTTAACGATAGGTGGCGAATCGTCGAGACGGCCATTGAAAACTGTCAATTCCATACATTTTGTAACCTAGCATTCAGTAAATTTCAATTTTCTCGAAATATGCCTCGGTGTTCATTTATTTCCCAAAGATACAACGCTAAAAAAAAGTGGGAAAAGGCTATACGTCGTAAAAAAATTGTAGCGACACAACATAGCAGTTTATAAGCCGGAATTATTTCCAAGATTCTAATTATGTAGGATAGGAGAATCAGCTTATACAGGTGAGCTATTAACTTATTAACGTCTTGGTAAAGATCGGCTTCAGGAACGTCAATGGCTTGGCTTTCAGAAGCTTACATAAACATACATACATAATCAGCCTATAACGTTCCCACTGCTGGGACACATGTCTCCTCTCTGTGAGAGGGAGTGGGCCGTTATCCACCACGCGAGCCCAGTGCGGGTTGGTAGATGTCACATGTCTTCAAATTTTTGGTTCTAGGACATGCCGGTTTCCTCACGATGTTGTCCTTCACCGTTTTGAGAGCAGTGGTGATGAAATAATTTACACAAAGTAAAGCGCCTGTCTGGGTTCGAACCTACGACCTACAACTCGTAAATCACGGCCGTTACCAGTGGGCCACCACTGCACTCAGAAGCTTGAGGGCTTTGATTCTCGAAATTAAAATTTCGGTCGTAAGCTTTTAACCTAAAAATAAAGAATACCATTTATGATTATTATAATGTTCTCTCATTTTTCGTAAATTTTCCTACTATGCCTCAAGTAATAATTAACACGTGACAGCTAAAAAAATATCCAAATCTAGAGGCTAGCACTGCTGAAAAATATTTTAGTAGTTAAAAGTCTATCTCTCAACAAGATCTGTTTTCTTTCCAGGTATCCTTGCTCCTCCTTTTTTCAATTCGTCTTTCAATTCTTTGAGCTTCCAGATACAATACATGTAAACAATAACGATGGTAGACCGGTTTCAACACAAAAAATTGCAAAATACAGATACACTGATGTAAACAAAGCGAAAATTATTTGACAGTGAACATCCCGCCGCTGGCGACATCTGCGCTGAGCTTTGCGTTTACATCCCCATTGTCTTTGCACAGGTTAGTAGCCGGTTTTCATGCAGTAATACATACAACAATACACATTCGATGATACGATTGTAACGTGATCATGAATGAATGGCAAAAGTATTGATATTTGGGTTCATTTCAGTATAACAGACCTTTTTATTATTTGTTAAATTAATCATAGTAATGAATGACTGACCATTGGTCTAATTATAAATTGGCAACTGGCAACACTATCGAAAATCGAATACAAAAAACGTAAAAAAAACTTGTCTATTGTTGTTTTGTTTGGTTAGCTTTCGCGAATAGTAAATTGTGAAATTTAATCCCTTTTCATCTAAACAAAACCTGTTAAATCGTTACTAATTTCAAGTGTTAGTGGTACTGGAACTATAAAGATGTCGATTGGCGTTCCTATTAAAGTACTTCACGAAGCGGAGGGTCATGTAGTGACTTGTGAAACGAATACCGGTGAAGTTTATCGCGGGAAGTTGATTGAGGCTGAGGATAACATGAATTGCCAGATGACACTCGTTACTGTGACGTACAGGGACGGACGAGTCGCCCAGTTAGAGAATGTGTACATCAGGGGCTCTAAAATCAGATTCCTGATATTACCGGACATGTTGAAAAATGCTCCTATGTTCAAACGACAAGGGAATAAGCCGACTGCCGGGCGCGGCAAAAGTGCGATATTACGAGCACAAGGTCAGTAATAAGGACTCCACCAGTTAGTTGTTACTTTTAACGTTTGTGTTATGTCGATAAAAACAAACATTGTTTTGCAAACATTTTCTGCTGCTGCTGCTGCCAAGTCATTGGCCTCGACTTGAGACCAATGACTGCAGCAGAAAAACTTGAGGCCCTCAAGTTTTATCCAATGTAGGTAGGTAATAAAATTGGAGCTATCTAAAATGTTATCAATGTATTGGTATTGGAATAAACACCCTATAAAAATGAGTGTAGTGCTGATAAACAGACGTGAGAAGGACACAAATTTGGATCCTATCTAAATCTACTTCATTGTACCCTGTCTGGTAGGCCCGAAGGAAACTTCGGCGATTTTTGTATCGGCAAATACAATAAAAGGGTCACTAAATATGGCTACGTCTATTGTATTTTATAATGGATTTCGGCAAAGTCACGCCTGAATGAATAAACTAATAAAAGGGTCGATTCTACCCAAAGTTTATTAAAACCTAAACTAAAGCTTAGTCACATTATTTTCTCTTTTAATTTTTTGTATATTGTGTTTCACGAACTGTGTCGAAATAAATTTTATTCTTTCTTTCCTTTAGTCCTGTTCTGTCCTACTAAATACTACTAGCTGCGCTCCGCGGTTTCAGCCGCGTAAGTCTCGATCCCGTAAGAATATCGGGATAAAAAGTATCCTATGTCCCAATCCAGGTCATGGTCTACCCTTGTGCCAAATTTCATCCAAATCCGTTCAGCCGTTTTAGCGTGAAAGCGTAACAAACAAATAAACTCACTTTCGCATTTATAATATTACTAGCTTCCGCCCGCGACTTCACTCGCGTCGTGTGTCGATAAAAAGTAGCCATGTCCTTCCCTGGGATGTCATTTATCTCCTTGCCAAATTTTATCGAAATCAGTTCAGTGGTTTAGGCGTGAACAGGTAACATGCAGACAGACTGTTACTTTCGAATTTATAATATTACTAGCAGAGCTTCATAATGTCCTAGCCTTTAGCCTAGGATAAATATTTGAAAACACTAGACTACAACAGCACTGAAAATCTACTAAGAAAATTGGTATAGACAAGGCACGTAAATAATTAAGCACACATAACTGTATACATACAGAAACATACATATACCTATATACATACCCAAACACAAAGAACACAGTTAATTCCAATCATGTAATAGTACTATGATTTTGTTACCAAAACAGTATGTAATCAAGCTGCTTAACTGTGTGAAATGTAACTGGAACCTTGTGATAATCTGTTCTAAGGTTGAGGAAGACTATCCGCTCGTGATACAGTTTTATACTAGTATTGGCATAGGGTGAATCAGTCCAATGACAACCATACCATGTTTTCAATCTACCATTTCACATTCTCCAACTGTTGACCTGCCTAATTTTTATATTAACCTTATACGATTTTTGTCTATCCTGGGCTTATTATTAAGTTACTCTGTATGGTTGTCTCATATTCATGAATAAAGATGTAATACTGTGACCCTAAACATAAATGGAATTTCCACTTTTATTTTGGGAGGCAGTAGATATTACACCACTCTTCTATATATTTAAGATACAGAAGAGTATAATAAGGAACAATAAGTTAAGGCTTAAATAAATAAATAATTAATTAATGTAAAATAAGTTTTTTGTATGGAAATTGGAGTCCGAGGGTAATCCTTGTGGCGGATTTGGAAATAAGCAGTTCCTAAAGAGGGTTTAACCCAAATACATGCAATTTAGATTCACCTAACTTTAGTGCCTAGATTTATAGCCTAAGTAGTAATTTACTGTATTTATGAATCATTTGTACTTTTCCAGCTGCTGGTCGAGGCCGGGCCGGTGGTCGAGGCGGAGGGCATCGCGGAGGCTGGCAGGGCGGCTCCGGACCATCACGACGTTAAACCTTTGTCACTTTATCAACATCTCTATGACAACAGTGATAATATGTGTCTAAGTATAATATATCCTAAGTAGGCTACTTTAACTTTTATTTTAGTTGTAAGTCCCATTTGTGTCACTCTATATTGTTGCCCTTTTGGGCAGGGCCACCTTATCCTCAATAATGTTGAATCCTTTTATTTTGTGTCAATCTATTTTTATTTAGGTAGTTTGGCCACAAGACTAAATATGGAGGTTTGGCCCTGTCTGAAAGAGTCGCCTTATCAAAGTGACTATGTAAACATAGTCACATACAGACTCTAATGCCAGCTAACTATATTGGCAGTACTGTGTATTGGTAGTATAAATAATTCGACTTACGAATAGTGCAGTGGTTTGGGGACCTCGTCTTGATAATAAATGTATCAAGTTATGGTGTAAATGTGTGGAGTCTTTTGTAATTAGACTGGTGTGTAAGATACAGAATAAATTCTTTGAAATGATTTCTTTCTTTTAATCATTTACAGCACTGCTTAGTTCTAGACCTAAAGGAAGTATGCCCTGTATTATAAAGGTACATTAGTATTGGATCTTGTAAGTGATTATTTAGAGTAAAAAAATATATTAATATTGTATGAGCTGAGCTCTGTCTGATTATTTTGAAGTTGGTAGGGTAGTTATGAAATAACAAAAATACCTAATTAATATACACAGATTTATTGAACTGAACTTGACACCTCAAGAGCACAAAAGGAGAATCAGCTTCATCACAGTGTTTTACTTGAGATCAAACTTTGTACCAGGCATGCAGTGTTTTCTGCAAAAATAAATTCGATTTCATTTGATTTGATGCAAGAAACTCTGGTAACTATGTTTTTTTTAAATTTTGTTATGTTTCACGATGTCTGACTTATTCCGACTATATAAGGTTCAAAAGGATTTTTTTGTGCACTTAAGGCTTAGTACAGACGAAATCCTACATGTATTTGTTACACACAGCTAGTTAAGTCTTTCACCACGGGCGGCGCCCTTACGCTACGATCTATTATCACATTATGTTGCCACTTGCCCTGAGCCGCCAATACAACTATTAGCCATCAAGGAGCGCCAGATTCGGCTAGAAACCTTCTGCATAAGCATAAGCATAATCAGCCTATAATGTTCCCACTGCTGGGACACAGGCCTCCTCTCTGTGAGAGGGAGAAGGAGACACCTTCTAGCCTTCCTAAAGTATTGGCTATAAGTTGAAAGTAAATAAAACAGCTGCAAGCTGTTACGGGGCTATATCTAGGACAGTAAACATTTCTAACTTAATATAAATGTTAATCAGTTCATCTAGCACTGTATTACAAGTCACCCTGTAGGCACTTTGGAGTACATGGCTAACTACATTACAATAAAATAAGTTTCTAGCTCGCGTTCAATAATAGCTTGGCGTTACCAAGTTGTGTGATGTTACGATATCACGAAAACTCTGTCAATATTTAGTTCACACTAAATATTAGATTTTTTCGCTCATTTATTATTATATAAATTTTATTGATTATGTATTTAATTGTTTGCTGCTCGGCGTTGTGTCAAATTTCCTAGGAGAAAGATAAAAAGCAGCTATCTAATTGCGTAACACATTTTCGTAAGTGATTAAGACTAATCTTCGTTTCATTTTGACAGTTCAACAACATTTATTGCGTAAGGGTCAGTTCACACCGAGACGTGACGCGACGCGAAGAGGCCAGTGGGTCCGCGCTGCGCAGAGCGCCGCCGCAAGACGCATCGCCACAGAGCACTATATAATACTGGTACGCATCGCGACGTCGCGAGGCGCATCGTGAAGTCACTGGCAGCCCCACACCTCGCTGCGCAACGAGTCACCGCGCGTCTGCGGCGCAGCGACGAGTCTGCCAGTGTTTCCACTTTTAGGGATTTCTTCCTTTTTTAGGGTAAACTCGTAATTAACGTAGTAGTAAACAGAAAATAGTAGAGACAGTATTGCCAGGTCTGGTTTTTACTTTACCCCAGGCTTCGTCTCAATTTACACGAGATTCAAACTAATTTGAAAAAATAAAAAAAAGATGGTGCAAGCTAAACGTTTACAAACGTCAGGTTGGTCGGTTCAAGGTGGTGAGTACTGTGCGTGAGACATTTTTGAATTGACAGATCGTATGACTACCTATTGCTTTAGAGACTATTATCGTTTAATTTATAGGGTGTTAGGGTAACACCGTTATCCTTGAAACCAGTGGTTTGGTGTAATTTATAGAACGTAAAATCAATGGAAAATTACGACTTTTTTTTAAATTACATTTTACCACGAGTATTTCACCCTTTCACCTATGCGCTAGGGCAAGTCAACTACCCATAGTTTGAGTGACAACGCTGTTTACCCTTACACCCTGTAGTGAACAGTTAAAAGTAACATGTTTGATTTGAAGTTACGAGGAGGTAAGCTAAAATAAATCTTATTTATAAATTAAGGCACATAATTCAAATTTGGTTGAACAAAAAAGAACTAACCAAGAAAACCGGCCAAGTGTATTCCATTCCTTACGTTCATACTCAACTCCTTAAGTTCATATAAGTGCAAAATGTCATGATTTCATGAAATAGTTATTCAATGCACTTACATGAACTTAGAGAGTTGTATTGATGATTCTAATGATTATAAATCTGTAAATTCATATTTGTTACGGCCGCAAATAATATTTAGATCAACATACAACCCGATACTGACCTGCAAACTGCAAAAAACGTAAGAAAATTTGAATTTCGCGGGCTACTTTAGCGCATCCCCCTTAAATGTGTATCTTTTTGTGTAGTAAATGAAATTATATTTGTACGACTATCTTAAAAAGTTGCGCAGCGTCGCTTCGCGTCACGTTTCGGTGTGAACTGACCCTTATTTTTTTCGAACTTATGAAGCAATGGATTGGCAATCTGTTTCAAAACTATTCAGATTGTGATCATAATAATAGAGAGAGTAATTGATTGGTCAATTGTTACCAATACATGTCAAAAATAATAATATTGTATGCTTACTGATTGATCGTGTAAGTATTACGCAGTTAGGGTCTACAGAGACCGTGCTCGAGTTTGTCTTGTTAACTTTAACTATGTATGTTAATATTAACACTACTCTACATAATTATTAATTTTTAAAGTGAAGGCAAATAATTAATTATTAATTTTACTATCGAATTAGGTTCGATATAGACTAAATTATTTAAACTGAGATTTGGGTAGTTTGTAAAAAGATTGTTAGTTACAATTCGCTGCTACAGTTCTGGGAGGAACCCACAATTTTGGAACCAATACCCGACTAGGTCCAGCCTAGAATAATTTAATAAGTCTCCCAAGATCCCTGAAGATTGACACAGTCACAGAGTAATAACAAATGGAGTGCTAAGTTTTGTACACAAACTGACAAACGTGCATCCGAAGTCAGCAGAGTATGACAGACGGCAAGACCTCTCATTTTAATGGAGTTGTCGCAAGTTCTCGTGTCGTACTGCTCTGTGTGCGGGATGTTCACAAGTCTGCCTTGTCGGTGGGTTTGTCGTCGCTGGGCGGCGGCGGCGCGGGCGCCAGCGCGTGGCTCGCGCGCGGTCGCGTGAGTGCGCGGTGCAGGCGTTGCGCCGGCAGCTCCACCAGCAGTGCGAGGGGCAGCGCCATCATGTACGACACCGCGGCCACGCCGAACCACTCCAGGATCTGGAGGAATTCAAAATAATTATTATCAAGATGCCTACCTAACCTATTCAGATATTAGTAACCGCGGGTACGATCGGTCTACTCGACGGGGTTCAGCAAGCTTGTCGCGATCAGGATGAATAAGGGAACCTTGTAAGAACATGCTTTTACGTGGGTAACGCGGCCGGTCGATCCCGATTGTCAAATTACTTACCCACGTCTGAACCTTACGACACTCGCCGTTGCAAATGAAATGAAATGAAATGAAATGAAATTGTTTATTCTGTAAATAGGATATCAGAATCACTTTTACACGTCATATTTAAAAAAATTAAATAAGCTCGATGAGGTCGGCGTTTCCTATCTGACTACTCTGAGAAGAAAGGCCGAAACAAACTCAGAGGTCGCAGTCTCTTTTAAGGTCCAGACATAATCTTGGTCAGGCCATATGAGAACCATGTAGATTAGAGTCTGAAATGGTCTTTTGAGGAAAGAACCACACAGATTTGAGTGGACCTGTCCAGTCAGTGCAAGCATTTGTCAGTAACCGAGGAGCTCAACTCAGAGCTTAAGGAGCTCAACGACTCGACGAACAATACCAAAGAAAGGACATTTGGGTAGGCCGCTAAAAGTACTCAAACTGCCAGATTAAAACTAAAGAAAGAGAGAAAAGAGATAATAAAAATGATCCACATAGTCCTCACATTCACAATAATTAAAATAAAATAATACTTTACAAAGTAATAATGTCATTTTGTATAAAATATTCAACAATGTCAGTTTGTAGGTTTATAAAACTGGTATATTGTAATGATTTTAGATAATAATTAAAATGTCAAGTTCTAAGGTTTTAGCAGAGCACGTTGCCAACATCAAAAGCTGGTAAGCTGGCTGGCAGCAGCTGTATGAAGAGTAGCAATTGCATTGGCCTAGCGAATGCTGCAATGAACTGCTATAATGGAATGATGAACTTCAAAAAGGACTTTATTATGACCTGTTCCAAAAGTAGGTATCTGAAGAAAGTGTAGGTATACGGCATCCATAGCTACGTTTTTTTCATGTGATAGTTTTGGAACAGACTAGGTATATTACCACGGACTGCCGGTCGAGCATGGAAGGCATGAGCCTGGCGGCGACCAGTGACTTGTTGATAGGCATGTGCAGCAGCAGCGCGCCGAACGACAGCCGCGCCCAGGAGGCCCAGCCGCGCCACGACAAAATCCGACGTACCGCCGCTGAGAACAAACAGTTAATTAAAGTATGAGTTTTTATTCGTAGTAGGTAGGTAGGTACTAACATTACCAGGCTAGTCACTAACCACACGAAAATAAGACTAACATTTTATAGTGTAAGGTAGCCGTTTTTAGGGTTCCGTAATCAACAAGGAACCCTTATAGTTTCGCCATGTCCGTCTGTCTGTCCGTCCGTCTGTCCGTGGCTTAGCTCAGACACTGTTGGTACTAGAAAGCTGTAATTTGGTATGGGTATACATAACTAAATGACGCCAACAAAGTGGTTAAAAAAAATCGTAAAAAAGATTATTTTTTTTGGGTACCTCCCCTACACGTACAGTGGGGATGGTTTTTTTTTTCTCTCGTCAATCCCATGGTGTGGGGTATCGTTGGAATTTCGTTTAAAAATACGACGACGAGTTTGTGAGAACCATTTTTGGATTCAGGGATCCGTTTGCGAAATATTAAGCTTTAAATTGCTACTTTTTGTTAGAGTCAAGTGTCCCCCCCCTGCCAGATAAATAGTACGCAGTACATACAACGAAATTAAAAGGAAAACTATCACCGCTAGTACCGCTACGTAGGCTCCACAAGTTACCGAGTAATAATCGACCAACTTAAATTTGCAGTTGCAAATCAAGTTTTTCAACTACAATGTTAAGTTTGTTGGATAAATTCATCCCAACTACGGAACCCTTCAATTAAATTATAATAAAACCGGCCAAGTGCATGTCGAACCACGCATACCTACCTAAGGTATGCGTGGTTCGACATGCACTTGGCCGTTTTTATTATAATTTATGTTATGATTGACTACTTAGCTCCATAAAGGTACCTAGTTACCTACCTAACATACTACCTATAAGTACCTAACTTTTTTTTTTTTGAGGTTTTGAATTCGTCCTGTGACTTCCCCGCTCTGGGCGGAGCGGAAGGGCGTGTCAGACTTTTCAAAGTCTAAAGTCAAAGTCAAATCATTTATTTCAAATAGGCACATTAAAGGCACTTTTGAACGTCAAAAAAACTAAGAAATAGAACTGATTCTAGTTGCCCCTTCCAAAAGGTAGTTTTCGTATGGAGAAGAATGGGCAAGAAACTCCACCGTTACTCTTTAAAAAAAAATGGTTTACAATATTTTGTATACATCAATTATAATTAGGTACATGTGAATACGATGCACCTAGAATACGATTACTTTACCACAAAATTTGTAAAAATAATTAAAAATGGAGCAATGACAAATGAATTGATTAATAAAATTATGTGATAGATACATGGTGCTCACACATTTACAAACATTGTAAAAGTAGGTACCTATACAATATCACAATATTCCTAACATTTTTACATTACAAATAATACTAATAAGACAGTGTGTGAGTTTAAATAATCACAAAATGTGTAAAAATCTATGATATACAAATAAAGTAAATTATACAACTAGATTAGCAACCAGTTTGATTTTGTCCAGACTCGAATATTGTCCTATGGAGCAAGACCAGCATGTATCCATGCATTCTTATCCTGGATATAATCCTCTAATTTGTAATAGGCTTGTTTACAAAGTGTACTTTTAATATGGGTTTTAAATTTTCTTTCATTTAATTGCAATATATCACAAGGCATTTTGTTATAGCATTTAACGCAGTACCCCATAAAAGATGTTTGTACTTTAGCTAATCTGAAAAATGAAAAAATCTATTTTGTCTTTATTTCTAGTATTAAAATTATGTCTATCACTTATTTTTATTAAAAAGATTTAGATTTTTTCTAACATACATAATATTCTCATAAATGAATTGGCAAGGTACCGTCATAATATTAATCCTTTTAAATAGTTCCCTGAGAGATTCGCGGTGACATAGATTATAAATGGCTCTGACAGCTCTTTTTTGTAAAATAAAGATGGATTCAATGTCAGCAGCCCGACCCCACAGTAAAATGCCATACGACATAATGCTGTGGAAGTAAGTGAAATAGACCAAACGCGCTGTTTCTGCATCTGTTAACTGTCTTATCTTTCTAACAGCATAAGCGGCCGAGCTTAGCCGCTCCGCAAGAGATGTTATATGAGGTCCCCATTGTAATTTCTCGTCAAGCGTGATTCCCAGGAAAACTGTTTGATTAATAAATTCCAGTTTTTCTCCATTCAATATGATGTCACATTCGCTACTTCTAACATTAGGTAATTTAAATCGAATGCATTTGGTTTTTTTTTCATTTAGTACCAAATTATTTACTGACTAAAACCCACCCGTGTTCCTTCAGTTGCCTGTTGCCAAGGTTCGGGTATCCCTTTCGGACTTTCCCGCAACCCTGGCAGGATACTACCTATATCTGGATGATAATAATTAAAATGAATTTGTAACTATCTAAGAATATTCTAACCTTTTGGCTTTTCTTGTTAGGTACAATTTGTGGTAAACTAGGGAAGAATACGAACTTATTGCAATATTGCTCAACCCCCATGGCAAATAGCGTGATAATTTATATCCTACAGATTGATAATACGGAATATTTATGAAAATGTTATCAATTTATTCTATCCGGTAGTATTTGCGTGATACTGGAACATACATTCCGACATACACAAAAATTCTAAAAGATATATTTTTTCGGCAAAATCGTTTCCAGACCGCGTAACAATTAACAGGTACTTTTTTTTTTTAAATATTCAATTTAGGTACCTACTTGACTACTTGACTTCGCTACGATTTTATTATTACCTAAGAATAGATATTATAAATAGCATAGGATCTGGGGCCTAAGTCTACTAATTTACCAACGTTGCAGTGGTTCGCCATTGTCATTGTGGGTTTTTGACAGATTTTGTATGGAAAATATAAAAAACTCACAATAGAGAGACCATTGGAACGTTTGTAAATTAGTAGATGTGGCCCCCTGTAGGTTTGTAGATAAATGTGTGTGGGTTACACAATCGTCTGCGCCATTTACCTCAGTACTTAACTGAAAGACGGCTATCCGACGACTCTTGCGCAAACTCAAGCAGGAAGCTTGTACTTACAATCACATAGGAAGTCGACGACCAGTCGACCACGATACGTGCTTACAGAGGATTAAGGACATTATACAATTCTTTCAGAATGGACACCAGCCATTTCATTTTGCTCGCAGTTTCGTCCGCATGAAGGAAGGAAATTATCCCGTGGGGTCTTACGAAGTAGGACCTACCGGGTTAAAAATCCTATGTCCTGACCCAGATAGGTACCTACCTGTGTGTCACAATTTTAGATTGTAGCTTGCTCTGTACCTACAACGCCTTGGGATTCTATTCTGTAATTTTGTGCATGTAAACTTAAACAAATAAAAATAGGTACATGGTCAACCTGTTTGCCAAATTTCATCGAAATCCGATCAGCCGTAAAAGCGTGAAAAGGTTACAGACAGACTCTTATAATTGTTGCTTAGTCCTTAATGGCTGTTATGGACATCAAATGTAACTTACACGGCACTCCATTCATGGCTCCGAGAAGTGCCATAACAACGAAGAAGGAGAAGACCGGCCGCTCGATGGCAGCCAGCGCGGCGGCCGGCAGGCGGCCGGGCGGCCCGCGGCCCAGCGCGCGCGGCGCCGCGGCCACCCACCACGCCGCCGCCGGCACCGCCGCCACGGACATCCAACCGAATATCTACAACACAACATATCATTCATACCTGGTTTAAGGCCTGACCGCTGCTGTTTAGTATGCCATAATGCAATAATGATTGAGTAGGTAAGTATTGAATATGAGTTTCACACACATTCGAATACCACTACCTGCTATGTAAATAAGGCCGTATAGGTACAGAAAGAACGCTGGTAGCCGGCGCCGTTCTACCGGCGCTTATCGGCGCTGGTCCATTCTGGTATCAGTTACATAAAGCAAGCGGTTAGGTTAGTTAGTTAAATGGCGGGTGGCGCCAGCACTGACCGGCGCGTGTCGAAGATTGTCGGAACTTGTCGGTGACGTTCGACGCTTATCGGCGCTTGTTCATATAAATGCCTGCACCGGTTACCTGCGTGGACCGGTTCCTATACGCGCTGGTAGGCTGCCAGCTTTCTTTCTGTATACGGCTTAAGAGTGGAGGAGTGGGTGGTGGTGTGGAGTGTTCTGGAGTACCTACCTAATTTAAAGCATCGTCCATAGAGACTAGGTGGGAAAAATACGTAATGTTGAAGCTAACTCAAAAACTACGCAAGCAAAGTTAATAAAATTTATATGGGACCACCTCTGAAGCATGACCTACCAAACAAAAAAAGAATCATCAAAATCTATTCATATTTAGCGGAGTAGGTAATCGCATAACAAACATTTAAAAAAACATACATACGAATTGAGAACCTCCTCCTTTTTGAAGTCGGGTAAAAATACTATAATCCGCTTGGATGATATTTAGCAGCTGAATGCCAATGCTTAGTTGGAGACTTGGAGCGACTGCCTATCTGATCCTCACAACTCAGTTAGGTAGGGGAAAGTGGTACATAATGATCCCCCTAAGGGAGAACAGGTATTAAAAGTACATGGACAATGAATTTTGTGAAATTGATAAGTTTTCTGTAAAGCTAGTATACTAGATAAGTTACTGATCTAATTTCATATAAAAAGCACAAAATCCATGATTGATAGTTGTAATTTGTAAATCAAAATTATTATTGTTAACCAATTCAATAAAAACGAATTATAAAAGTAATGCATAACCACCACAACCAATTAACATAACAATGTGGGAAAAATTATCCCTGGGAACATTTTGCCCTTCTATGAGAGGATCGTTTTACACCAAATGCTTAACTCAAAAAAAACATCAAAATACAACCTCATGGTATTAATTTACAATAATCGATCATTGCTGATTATATTGTTATATTATAACATTGGAAACTAACTAAAGCAAAAACTACTATTCCATTATAATTACTTAAACTTAAACAACATCATATTGAATTAGTGCTTACCTTACATAAAACAACATAATTTTTATTATGTTTCAATAAAAAAATCCATAATGTTCACACCACCATGACACTTTGTCGGAATGCCAAAACCGTTGTGGCGAAGACTATTTTCAGTCAAAAAACTAGATGGCACCACTAAATTCGGTAAAACAGTAGATAATCGTTTTACCCCAAGGGGTCATTATGTACCACTTTCCCCTACCTATGGAATTTGGAACCTAAGTAATTGGAGAAATATGTTTGTGAGGTAAGCTATTACCTACACTTCCCGTAAGGCAAGGCGAGGGGGGATGTTATGATACTCTTCAACATGTCATCCTCGCGGTACCCTGCCCACGCCCGCTTAATGTAGGTACCTACACTTCATAATTCGATCCACCTCTACGATTACCTATCTAAACGTATTCGTCAATTACTGAGATTAAATTACTTGAAGACTGGTGGCAATGTGGTATTGTATATTGTTTGCAACTACAATGACACACTTTAACTTGTCAATATATAGTCAACTAACATCCTGCAATCATGACGAACTACAACCTGATATTAAACGGTGACATATTACGTCATGACATTTGCTATGATAGTTATTCGGTTGTTTCCTCTTGCTGATGGTACCTACTCAGACGAAGATTTTGTACTTCGTCTGAGGCTAGGTACCTATATTAAAAGACTTTGTATCTCAAACCACGCGCTATTTCTCGAACCTCTGTGGTTTTAGGATAGCCGATGTTTCCATTTTGGACACGATGTTCGTAGACTACGTAGACTACGAACATCGTGTATGTATATTATATATATCACTACTGATATCTGGGTAGGTATCTCACAATAGGAAGGTATTATGTATGAGTTATTATCATCGCTCCGTGACGTGTAATTGGTGTGAGCTCTTACTCCATGGTTGTCTTGCACAACCGCAACCAGTTGCAGCGGTGAAAGTGGCCCACAGTTTAGTTCTAGGTAACAGAATTATAATCATTAGAATCGGCAATACCCCTTAGGGGTAAGGGGAAGGACTTGTATTGATGATTCTAATGTTTATAATTCTGTAAATACATATTTGTTACGGCCGCAAATCATATTTAGATCAACATACAACCTGATACTGACCTGCAAATTGCAAAAAACGTAAGAAAAATTGAACTTCGCGGGCTACCTTAGCGCATCCCCCTTAAATTAGTCTTTATCAAGTACGTAGGTATGGTTTAGGTTACTGCGGTTACAGACATAGCTGGTGTTAGTAAGTTGAAGTGCCACAGAGACGAAGGACTGATGGAGCGGAAGAGTCCTCGTGTAGAGATTTGCATATGTAAAGTGTAAAGACACCCAGCTAGATCGACTGAAGGCGGCCGGGATAGTCTAAACGTGGAAGGCGGAGAACCAGGTGTTGTAGTGCACATTGTGAGTGGCCCATGTCCACCAGTGGACTACGCACCTTGTAGCGCGGCAGCTGCACCTCCATGTCCAGCAGCATGTGGTGCAGGTGCGCGAGCAGCAGCCCCGCCAGCGCGCCCGGCACGTTGCCCAGTGGCGACTGGTACAGCACGTTGAACGAGGTCTCCTCGTGGTACGCCAGCCGCACCGACCTGCAACGAGGAGGCCATGGAAAGGTTAAGACTTTCTACGGCTCTACAGCATCCGTGAGTATCCCTTTCAATTTGAAAATTGCAACTAAACTCTTGGGAAGATAATACATGGTGACGCGATAGCATAATTTGATTATCCCACACCTCCATTGGTCGACTATACCTTTATCAAATTAGTGCCCTAAACCATATTTCTTCCATGCAATAGGTATAAGTCAAGATCTGTCTGAACTCACTCAGGCCGATGCATGACGTAGGTGGGCACGAGGTTCCAGGAGTAGGCGAGGCCGAAGAGCAAGACGACTGAGCCGACCAGCAGACCGGTGAGCACCGCCACCGCAGCGCGCCTCCAGCGCCACAGGGCCAGCGTCAGCGCCAGGCAGACCGCGTACAGCTGCATGTCTGCTGCCAGGTACCTGCGGGAACATGGGATCTTATTACAAGTTGTGAAAGACCAATTTAACATGCGAGAGATATGGTATAGCAGTGCAGGTTCATCATCAGCTAGGTACTACTGGACATAAGTCTACTGCTGGACATATACTCAAATTGCACGGCATTTATATAATTCGATCCTCGGCTACTCCCGTTCGGGCATGTATAAAGATTCATTTATCTCGAAAAGGCAAGAACAATGGACATAGACCCAACAAGCAACGTTAGTTGTAAGATTAGTTCACCAGGTCTGTATGAGGCACTTGTCGTCGGCGTGCAGGATGTTGTTGAGGTACAGCAGATGCGTCCACCACTTGCGCCGGCACACGGCCGCCTCGCTGCCCACCAGCGGCGCCCACAGGGGCCCGCGACCCATGCGCTCCCACCACGACGCCGCGAACCACACCACTACCCAGTATGAGGGGCTGACCCTGTAGTAAAAGAAATTATTATCACAATCATATTAAGTATCATTATCATCCTCCCGTCCACATTTTATTCAGGGGTTGGCGAAGCTCGTTTTCCTCTTCTATACATCTCAATTAGCTGCCATCTCAGTAATCATCTCCTTTGTCATCCATCCATGTTTCTTTGCTCTTCCCCTAGATACTCTAACACCCATGCAGGCACTTTTATACTCAAAACCTACCTGATCATATTTTGCAGTGCATGTCCCATTTATCATCTTTGCTTTTAACGGAGCTCTAGCTGTGCGTGCTAAGTGTAGCGGCTGAAAGACACACGGCTCCAACCAGGTCATGATCAGGTGTTGCTATACTCAACCGCTCTTGATTCTTTTGACGACACAATAATCTGTTAATTTTTCGATGACTGACCTGATGATCCTGTTGACTATTGTCTCTACGAAGGTGGAGAAGGGCGGCACGTTCTCCCCGCGCCGACGCTGCTGCAGCAGCTTGTGCGCCAGCAGGAACGAGGACATGATGAAGAAGATCTGCACCACCAGCGTGCTGTTCGTCATCAGCACCACGTCCACTGAGCCGCGGATCTAACGAGAATAACATAGTGAGCTTTGGTATATTTATATTTATTTATAGGGATTACCAACGATATAAACATTACAATTATCTTCTACAAGTTACAAGAATGATGTATATTAAGAATTTTTACAGTATAAATTATCCTGTAATGCACACTCAACTACAAACCACAGCCTACACATTATCGAGTGAACATACATGCTCTGAATACATAATTAAATAAAAAATACATAAAAGCCAACAATTTACCTACATGCTATTATTATTAAAGAATAAAGTGTCATGAATACAATACAATAAAATCAAGCACTAACTTGTATTTTAATAACATTCTAAAATGAGGTATAGTGTTTTGTTGCCGATGTTATGTTTGCCGATTCGCAGTCTTCAGTCAAGTATGTACTTACCTACAACGGTATCCTACCTTTTCGCCGAAAATTGTTAGATTATCACTTGCCAACCGACGTTTCGCCGATGTTTCACTTTGTCAACTAACGATTGGCAAATTTTTGTATGACAACGTTTCATTTGGTAGAATTCTTGTTAAGCTGATTATCTGGGGGCACGGCAGTGCCCCCGCGTAATCAGGGTAGGAGGGCACTAACTACCTTTTCTCGAAGCGCTTCGTCGTTTTTTTGAACCCTCATAACTTGTGTTTGGATTATACCAGATAAATAAAATTCTCGGGATATGATGTCAATAGTAGACTTATTAAACGTAGAAAGTTTCAATTGCAAAGCTTTTATACTTTCGATTTTATTGATATCTAAAAAACCCCAATTTCGTCACTGACTGACTCACTCACTCACTCACTGATGATCATCAAAATTCTTAGGGTACTCTCTGAAGTCCTAGAAAGCTGAAATTTGGTATGTATGCTAGTATTACTACACAAACAACAAAAACATTCTAAAACTTGGAACTTTTACCCCCTTACCCTTTAAACTAGGGGATGGAAGTTTGTATGAGACTTTCGCAAATTTGAATATAGAGGTCCCAAAATTGATATACATATTTCAGGATTTTTAGAAAATCACCTCCCACTCTGTAAATTGGGGTATGGAAGTTTGTATGGGTTTTCCCATATAAACTTAATTTTATGCTAGAGATCTGAAAATTATGCAAGTACACTTAATAAGATAATAATAAGAAGTCTGTGATTTCTTATTACAAATAAAATATACGTGATTTAGGTTTTTTTTTTAATCACCTCTCAACCCCTTAAATTAGGGGATAAAAGTGTACATGGGGCTTTCGTTAGGTTTCAGAATATACTACATTAGTATACTTATATTATTATACGAATAAAGAGAGTGGGCTATGAAAAAAGGCACCCCTAATGTGCAAGAATCGAATCTAAGAAGAAGAAGATCGGCCCGATCGCATCTACATGAGAAATAATTATCTAAATGAATTAATATTATACTATTATCTAACAGGAAAGTAATGTACAGTAAATACATTTTTCACCTTAGGTACGCCCTGTGACGGTAACGAAACGGCCAAGCCACATATCTTGACTAAGGTGTAGAGTTTGTGAAGTTAGGGCTTGTAGAGTTAGAGCGTGTATAGTTAGAAGCTTGGCTCTACATGAGATCTGATAACTTTTTGTCTCGTCTTGGCAACATTTTACATGAAAATGTTTTTGGTGGGACAAAACGTTTAACGTTTAACACAAAACGTTTGGGACATTTATCATTTGTCAAACATTTCAATCTTAGGTTACGATAGGTTAGGTTAGGTTAGATCACCCCGACGGTGTTCCGGCAAGAGTGGTGGCGATCGCTGCCACTCAAATGGAGGAGAGGTTTCGGGACCTTTTCAGCGCATGCCTTGCGTCTGGAAGGTTCTCGAAACCGTGGAAGGAGGGGCAGCTGTGCCTCCTTCGCAAGGAGGGCCGCCCAGCAGACTCCCCCTAGGCATATCGGCCCATCGTTCTGCTCGATGAGGTCGGCAAAATGTTCGAGGGGATAATCGCTGCCCGCCTAAAGTGCCATCTGCGCACTATCGGGCCGGACTTGTCGGAAGCTCAGTTCAGTTTTCGGGCTGAACGTTCGACGTTGGACGCGCTGGCCTGCCTTAAGGGCCAGGTGAAGGAGGCGATGGAGGCGAGGGACGGACTGTTGGCGGTGTCATTCGACATAGCCAACGCCTTCAACTCCGTTCCCCACTCCACCATCCTAGAGGCGCTCCGATTTCACGGAGTGCCTCGATACATGCGCAGGCTGGAGCCAGCCAGGAGGATCGGGCAATCCTCCTGGTAAATAGGACTGGCCAAGTCCGGCAGTACGCCGTTGAAGCCGGCGTTCCTCAGGGGTCAGTCTTAGGACCTCTCCTCTGGAACATCGGCTATGATTGACTCCTGCGGGGAACTCTCCTGCGAGGCACGAATGTCGTCTGTTATGCGGATGACACTCTCCTCACCGCCCGGAGGGGGAGTTTCAGGGAGGCGGACAACTTGGTCTCGGCGGGCGGATCCTTGGTCGCGGGGAGGATCCGCCGCCTAGGTTTAACGGTGGCGCTGCACAAGACCGAGGCCGTGTTCTTCCACGGCACTTGGCAGCGCCCCCCACCACCTGACGCCCACATCTTCGTGGAGGGCGTCAGAATTGAGGTGAAGGCCCAGATGAAATATTTGGGCCTTGTACTCGACAGCAGGTGGCGCTTCGGTCCGCATTTTAGCGGGCTGTCGTCGCGCCTGCTGTAGACCGCGGGCGCGCTCTCCTGGCTGCTTCCCAACTTGGGGGGGCCCAGCGCGCGATGCCGGCAACTTTACGCTGGCATCTTGAGGAGTATGGCCCTCTACGGGGCTCCTATCTGGGAGGACTCCCTCCATAGGAGGGAGAATGCCGCCGCCTTGCGGGCACCCCAGAGGGCCATAGCCCAGCGAGCGGCGCGGGCTTACCGCACGGTGAGCTTTGGGGAAGCATGTGCTCTGGCCGGCACCCCTCCTTGGGAACTCGAGGCGTGGGTGCTCGCCAGAGTATATGAATGGGCGGCGGGGCGGAGGGCGAGAGGACAACGCTCAGCCCCGGAAGAGCGGGAAGCCGTCCGGCAGGAGGCGAGAGACGCCATCGTCGTTCATTGGACGAGGGACCTCGCCACCGCAGCCTTCGGCCGCCGAACCCTCGACGCGATTGGGCCAGTCCTGCGAGACTGGCTCGAGCGGTCACATGGGTTCCTCTCCTTCCGTCTGGTGCAGGTGCTGTCCGGACACGGTTGTTTCGGATCGTACCTGCACCAAATCGGACGGGAGAGGACGCCCTCGTGCCTCGACTGTGGTGCGGCGGAGGACGCAGCGCAGCAAACCCTCGAGGTGTGCCCGTCGTGGTCCGAGCCGCAGTCTCATCGCGGTGATCGGACCGGACCTCTCGCTCCCCGGCTTGGTTAACGCCATGCTGAGGGATGAGAGGTCCTGGGCGGCAGTTGCCTCCTTCTGTGAACACGTCATTTCCCAGAAGGAGGCGGCGGAGCGCGCGCGGGAGGACGATCCCGACGCGGCGCCGCTCCGAAGGCGGAGGAGGGATCGAAGAAGACGACAGTTCGATAGTCATCTCCGGCTCCTCCCGTGGAGACCAGCAAGCAATGGGTGCGGGGGCACCCTTGCCTGTATTGCACACGTCTCCACCAGTGTCGGACGGGAATGGCCAGGTGTTCCCGGCCATTCCCGTAGCCCCCCAACTTGGGGGGCATGTGGGGCCCGCCAGCTAGGCGGGCATGCGCCGGGAGGGTTGTGGATGTAAAGGCTGAGCCGGTTTCCCATGGCCCTCCCATCACGGCGATGTGGGAACACCGCTGTTTTTTAGTGGGTATACTGTCGCTAGCGACAGGAGTCCCACATACCTCACTCGTCCCCCACGAGCGGGGATGCGTAATGTACTTCTCAGCGATAAAAAAAAAAAAAAAAAAAAAAAGGATATGACAAACGCACGAGCCGAGTGAGCGAAGCGAGCGTTCCGCGGCAGCGGCCGGTGATGTTGTTACAGTTGGTAACTGTGAGGTTAGGAAATAAAACCAAATTATATGATAAGTTGGCAAATGATTATTCGGCGAAATAAAATTCTGCAAAACGTTAGTTGCCAAGTGAAAATCTGGCAAACAATTTTCGGCGAAAGGGCAGAGAACCACTTACAACTGTGCCGTACGGTCATTTTTTTATTTATTTATCCATATATTTATTCATCGGAGCGAAGAGGGTCGTTGGTCAAATGTGTCGTAGTAGAAACCAACCTGTTCGTAGATCTTAGTGTCAGTGAGGTAGGTCTGCGTGGTAATCCAGCCCACGTGCTCGATAATGACCACCAGCATGGTGAGCACGCGCAGCCCGTCGAACGACGCCAGGTCGGTGCGCGAGGAGCCAGGGGGGGGCGCGTGCAGCGCGCGCCAGCACGCCGGGATGGACCATGCCAGGGCCCATTCTGCTCCTAAGGAATAAGGACGTTGTGAGTATGAAAATAAAGTTGATTACGAAGTTTGCAGATCTGTAGAAAGAGCTTATGGGCCCTCTCTGTTCCAGAAGGCATATGATCTCGTGAACATGTGGTGCTCTACTGGAATATCAGAGCAAAATAAGTGCATTTAAAGCAACAAAACAATGAAACAGTCAACATTTCAACACGTATTTCCAACAAATCTGTCATAACTGATCGCCGGCAAGCCCATCCATTCATCAGGCGATGCTGTAACGCATATAAAAATGGTTTACAAACAGATTGGCTCATTACTATTGACCGGCAAGCCCCCCCCCCGTGCACCCCACCACGCGCTAAACGAAAGTGAACCGTGTTCCAGTTAGGCGCAAAAAATATGGAGATCCGCAGTTCCGAATATTGCGGAGATGCGAATGATGACATCGTCATAAACAGAGAGAGACAACAATGTACTGACTGATGTTGATATAATAAGAATCATTAAATTAATCTATCTATATATATAAAACACAAGGGTGACTGACTGACTGACTGATCTGTCAACGCACAGCTCTAACCACTGGACGGATTAGGCTGAAATTTGGCACACAGATAGCCATTATGACGGAAGCATCAAATAAGAAAGGGTGAAAAGAGGGGATACAAGTTATATGAAAAATCTTATATTCATTTGGTTTATAAACTTGAAACTTGGTACGGCACTAATACGTAAAACAAAAAATAAAAAGTACGTGGTTCGGAGTTTAAAAAAAAACTGCTCCTAACGGGGTGTAAAAGGGTAATAAAGTTTAAAGGGTAAAGATCATAAATAAATCTAAAGAACGTAAATATTAATTTTAGAAAACTATCTTTCAAAGGGGGTGGAGGGGTTGTTGAAGTTTTCAGAGGAAAGTAAGAAATCCACGCGGACGAAGTCGCGGGCAAAGTGCTTGTATTAAATAAAATGAAGTTTACGAAGCAGCTTTATGCCTTTAAGACTTACTCCTCAATTGGTAGGTATTGGATATTATTACAAAAATCAAATAGATAATGTTTCGTATTCTGCATTACGTACCGAACGGAAACGGAACCGGTAACGAAAACATAGCGCGATTCAGCACTCCGCCCGCCGCCCGGCCGGCCCAACGCCATGTAAATCCATGATATAAATCAGATTTTTATTCACTTGATTTCATGAGCTCAGTCCGTCTACCACGGCAGAAATATAATTGTTAGCTCATGCCGAGACGAGGCAAGAAGCAGCAATTCATTTGGAAAGTATCTCAGAAACCTAAAGAACCCCACGACGAGTCGTGGCTCAATCTTTGCTTTTATTGCTGTGGCTAGCAACGCGAATAGTGGTCGAATAAATGAACGATTGCGGCAATCACGTCGACGTGCGCCCGAGTCGACTACACAACGCAGATGGATAGAACAGGAGTCCTGTACAAGCAATGCAAACCTACTGCTACTTTCAGAATTCTCCGAGTCACACTAGCGATCACCAACGAGGCAATCAACAGTTACAATAATGTGAAATAAGCACCACCATGTGATTGTAGTGGGTCTTGTGGCGGCGACTGCTGAACACGACCATAGCACAACCGTCGCCGCCAGTGACCCGTGCGAATTGTGTTACGTAGCATTATGCTATTATGTTTACGCAATATTTATTTGGAAAAAAAACACTATGATTTATAGTCATCACATGGAATGAATTGAATCCGGATTTAATTTAATACCTACTATTTATGAGTACGACTGTGGACTACAGCGATGAGACTGTCGACTATAGAGCTGATGTCGTTGGCGCCCACTGCCCAGGATGTGCCGAATGAACATGAAGTATCGCCACTAGACAGGTTATTACACGACTGCCCAAAAAGGAGTGTAATGTTTTCAGGGTTCATGTATGTTTGTATGTATGTATGTGAGTTTCTTTATTCCACCATAACTTTAAAATGCCGAACGGATTTGGATGTATGGGGTATCGTTAGAATCCTTACATTATTCCGTGTGAAATAGGCCATGTTTTTTTTTTTTTGAAAAAAATCAATATGGCGGCAGTATGGCTCCATATTCAAATGTGAAAAATAAAAAAATCTTCAATTATTTACAATATGGGTATCCAATTGAAGGCCTTGATGAGCACATTCCAAAACTATATAATTTATTGGCATAATTTGTACATAGGTAGTGTGTACATGCAAATAAAGAAATAAAAAACATTTAATCTTTGGCTGCAAACGATAATCAGACTTTAGTAACACTGCAAATGTCTAATTGAGTGAATGGTTTGGTAGATGATTGAGTTATTATTAGAATTCATTCATAATCACGCAGTACCAAACTTAGGCAAGTAATTAAAAAAATAATGTTAACATTAACACAACGCCAACTATTCCATAGCGGTAAACAAAAATGTACCTGAACTACAAAAAAATAATACATACGAGTCACTAAAATGTATAAAATTAAAATAATTAATAAAAACATTAAAAAACGACTGCCCTGCTAAAAAACTAACTAAAAAGTGAAAAATAAGTTGATAAAATTGTCATTGCAGTCGGGGGACCTCTTAGATTAAAAAGTGTTCCACAGAACGGTCCGAAAACGGAACGAAAAATTATGTTTTTTAATTGTAATGTTTCGCTTAACAAGCTCTATGCTATGTCAATGGTATTTTCTTATACAAAGAAGACGCAATGACCCTTGATCAGCAGGGTAGCTGCCTGTTGCTTATTGCAGACCATAAATACTAGTGTAGATGTTCTAACAACGTTTTCCTGTGTCATGCAAATATGCACAATTAAGTAGGTGTAAAACACTGATATAATGGTGTAAGCGCTTGTTTCGCGACTGTTACCCAACTATGACGAGTCTCTCGAGAGCGTAGTTAAATTATGTTTAGTATCTGTTAAGTTCTTTAAGACCTGAAATGATTCTATTTCATAGTAAGTACGTGGTGGGCTAATTGTACGCAAGCTGTATTTAAGTTCTCATACACACTTCATATCCTGATCTGAACAAAATTTGTGGCTGTTTGGTCGGCGGATCGCCTACAGTCAGAACAAATACTATTAGAAATTAAACAGACGTATCGTCTCGTGTGTGTCAGACTGATCTAGTGCTGCTTCATCTGTTAAGTCATCTATGGAACCAACATACCTTTTCTAGCATGATCAGGCAGGCTGAGATCCAGCGTAGTGCTGACGACTGCTAGCGCCAGAAGTGCGGCGAACACACCGGCAAAGGCGCGCTCGCTGTCGGTGAGTGCTGGGGCGGGCTCGGCGCGGGCGCAGTAGTCCAGGCGGTGCAGGGTGGCGGTCAGGTTGTAGGCGGACGAGGTGTACGCGTTCACGCAGGTCGTGAACCTGGGGTTGGGGAGGAGTCACATGTCTGTGTTCTGGGGAACTTGTTGCATCGCACCACTTCTTCTTCCCAGGTAAAACACTAGGGAGTGGTGATGGGTAGGCGTTTTGGAGGCTGTATTTGTAACATTTTACGTTGCAAACAATAAATGAAAATGATTGTTTGTTATAGATCGTTCGGTCTCTGGCAGAACTAATTCGACTCAAGTAACCATCACTGACTGTACTTTTCCGCTGAGTTTCGATTGTTTCAGATAATGCAGTTTTTCTAAAATATTTATAAAAATAACAATAGATAACTATCGTAAGTAGAATACGTAACGAACCACTAAAGAGGTAACTAATGATATTATAAAATTATATTATAAGTAATTTATGGGTTTGGCCCCAATACATGTTACATAAGAAAACCAATAGAACGCTCATTTAGAGGAACCTAATTAAAATGATGTACATATCAATCTGGCTGCCTTTTCCCAAGTATGTTGGGGTTTGGCTTCCAGTCGGGCCGGATGCAGCTGAATACCAATATGTTAAAAATTGTTCAAGGTGAAATGTTTCCAAAGCAAATGTTTTGACGCGACTTCACGCAACATCTATGTTTCTCTAAAAAAAAAACAACGCATTTGCGTTTTTTTTATGATTACGAAAATTGTAGTGTGTCTTTAGTGAAGTATGAGGCCCGCAACACGATTGACAAAACTTGCCTCGATACAAAAAAACCGCAAAGTTTCCTTAAAATGTGCTTTTTTAAAGAGAAAAATCTATTCCATTCGATTGTTATCAAAGCAATTGTAATACGTGTCTACGTGTTCACTGTTAAATACTTTAAGGGATTATGGACTTATTTTTTCTATATAAACACAAATAAAACCGCCTTAAAACAATTATTTAGGTGAAAGTGGAACTAAAGATGTCTTAAAATACCAATAAAATAAATGATAAAAGATTACGTCTCTATCTCATTAACATTGAAAAGACTTCAACGTGCGAACAGAGCAAGAATGATCTATTTATTAGCTCGAATTATCAACTTTTTACAACTTTGTGTACTTACGAATTACTTATACATCATCGTCTTATTATTATTTTCTGTGAGATTTGATTTGATTTCCGTGAAAATTACTGGGAACTACCCAGTAATTTTATTGAGGATTATACCAAAGGTAGAAATGGCTATTTTGTTTGTTTGTTAGGTTGAGTTTTTTATTATTTTTATTTAATGGAGCCCTACTATAATTGAACTATTCATAATTCATTAATGAATATGATTGTGTTTTTGGATTACATGACTTCCCGTTACGAATATCGTAGGTAGGTCTTTCATATTCGTACCCTTCCAATGTACTGCGGATTCAAAGCTTGAGTATTTTGGCAGTTAATAGTGAGCAATTAGTTGATCAGTACATACCAGTCCTGCAGCTGATCGTCGCGCAGGTCGTGCTGCTGCGCAGGCGCGAGGTGCGCGCAGCTGCGCGGCAGGCACAGGCCGCGGTGCAGCCGCGTGTGGTTGTAGTTGTCCACTATGTTCGCTGAGTAGCGCTGACAGAAGAAAACGAAAATATTATTATTTGAAGAAAGAAGGAAAGTCAAATACAGGTGGAACAACTTACAATCAATCATTACAGCACTACGGAACTTGTGGACAAGCTGCTGATCTTGTCCTTTCTTATCTATCAAATAGGTAGCACAGGACAAGAAAGTTTAGCAATAATTCCTTCTGCACATTTGGCTTCCCTAGACTCGCGACAATCTAAGAAGTCCATTTTGACAGCTATAAAAAAGCTTAGAGGAGAGATGAAAAAACAAATTGGTTTCATAAAAACCGATTCTCGAGACATATCGATTGAACTTATCGATACTTAGAGAGTTTGTAATCGACGACATAGGTACCTACTACTACTACTGTTGCAGTATTTAAAAGAAGAGTGAAAGAGCACCTATCAATTTCGTCATAGTTGCATAGTTTTTTTTAAACAAGTACATTGTAATTATATATATATTTTTTAGCGATATTTATTTTAGGAGTATGTATGTAAGTATATTCTCATATGTTTATATATAAATTAATGAATTGTTTGTTATTTTATGTATTTTGTTTCTCTTCTACTCTTTCACACGTTGTCTACATCTCTTCTACTCTTACACACGTTGTCTACACCTCTTCTACTCTTACACACGTTGTCTACATCTCTTCTACTCTTACACACGTTGTCTACATCTCTTCTACTCTTACACACGTTGTCTACATCTCTCCTACTCTTACACACGTTGTCTACATCTCTCCTACTCTTACACACGTTGTCTACATCTCTTCTACTCTTACACACGTTGTCTACATCTCTTCTACTCTTACACACGTTGTCTACATCTCTTCTACTCTTACACACGTTGTCTACATCTCTTCTACTCTTACACACGTTGTCTACATCTCTCCTACTCTTACACACGTTGTCTACATCTCTTCTACTCTTACACACGTTGTCTACATCTCTCCTACTCTTACACACGGTGTCTACATCTCTCCTACTCTTACACACGTTGTCTACATCTCTCCTACTCTTACACACGGTGTCTACATCTCTCCTACTCTTACACACGTTGTCTACATCTCTCCTACTCTCACACACGTTGTCTACATCTCTTCTATCTCTCTCTACTTTCCTATCGCAGGTATGATGGCTATTTCTTTAGAAATAAGCATTGCTTTTGTTCGTATTTTCTGTTCCTTTCTTGTTGTCTGTATTTATATGTGTGTGCATAAATAGTTAAATAAATAAATACCTACATTGTTTAAAACTGATTCTCAAGGCTTAACGTTTTATTACATGTACAAGAACGAAACGTCAAAAGGGACTTCTTAAATTGTCGCGAGTGTAGTCCCTTATTAACGGCATAATTATATATGTAAGTTTCTATTAAGTGCTCCCAAATTGCGATGATCATTTTTAGCATTCTTCCTTGTCATAATCATCTCATTATTTGACATTACATACTTACCTACATTTTAATTACCACAACCCGCAACTCTTCCACAACTCTTTATTAGTGGGACTTTTTTGTGGACATGCCCAAACATTGCTGAAGGCCGTAAACACACCAGTCCTGGTACCTACCGACTACATCTCAGTACTTGGTTCTACTTCGGACAGTGGTGAACTCCCGTGCAGCCGGTCAACGGTGCACGTGCCTGAGGTTCATTGACCTCCCCCCTCCCTCCAGGCTCCTTTCAATGCGTACCGCTCCCTTCTTATAACTAGTAGTTCTGCGAACAGTGTAGTCCTCGCGAGTACAAACTGGACGGGACCTAACCATTTGGCGGCATTAAATTCGCAAATTCTGAAAATAATTTTCAGAATTCTCTAGTTTTGTGATGAGAAGGTGGTCCCAGGTGCTCCATCAATCCCCACCTAGTAGTTCAGAGAAAATTATCCTCCTTTTTGCTTCGCCGTAGTCGGGTAAAAATAGTAAATATCACTACTCTTTTAGTGAAGATCTTAAAACAACTTTGTTTTTCGAAACTGGCCCACATTGGCCAATTACACAAACCGAGGCTCGAGTGACCTCAGCCAATGTTCGAGTGCTCTATAGTATATGGAGTGTTGGCAGGACACTTACACCGTTATAATAGGCTTGATGGATGTTTGCTGTTTTCGCTTTTACAAGAGCTTGCAAAACGACGCAAAATACATTATTGTGGGTACTAGGTCAAGTCACTCCTAGTGTCAATGAGAAGATAATAAATTAGTGAACTGTCAGACTAACGATGATATGCATGTTTCCTACGCGTGTGGCGCCTCTCTGAGACTAATGATGACAACGAGACCGTGAAATATGACAACTATATAACACACATGAACAAATTACCACTTAAAATAGACTCAACAAATTAAAAATCCGGAGTCACACGTATGTTCGATTTATGCCTTAACACGTGTGACTCCGGATTTTTAATTTGTCTGTCTGTGATGTCTTGTTTATACCTTTTTAGTTGATTGACTTTTTTGTCGTAGTTGATTTTTAGTTTCATAACTTTTTCAATACATATTTTTTTATTGCCTCGCACAATGTATAGTAAAACGTATTTTACACGTGCGTTAGAGGTTTCCGACTCGTGTCGGCTGATACAAAAATGCCACTCGTCGAAAATCACCTACTTTCTGCACTCATATTTTTTAATTTTTTTTTAATTAGTGTATTTATTTAGTTTAATTAATAGTGTATTTCACCCGGCAGTACCTCTAGTTACACAATTGTTAAGTGTCTAGAACAGTAAGAGGATATAATAATATATGAGCACATAAATTAGAATTTGAATAATAAAGTAGTCACACGAAATTGAAAGTGATCGTTAGTAGGCCAAGCCGGCGAGCATCGCGCATGCTCGCTGAGGAGATTAATACTTACTACATCATATTTTTAGCTACGATTTCTCAACTTGCTAATGATATGACGCTTTCTTACTCACCTACTTGCTTTTAACGTTTGCCTACACTTGTGAATACATACTAACTAATACACTAGTTAGTGTTGATATAGACCCCGTACAGGATTCGCTTCAGTCTTTGTGAACCTTGCGTTACGGATCACAACTTGCTAGACAATGTTTTTATTTCGGATCAAACCAACGCAACGGTTGCAAGATTCCATGTGCACTTATATGTTTACACTCATCATTATCATGTAAACAAGGCTTAGATCCAAGGCCGTAATGATCTTTAGATGTCCTGCTACGTTTGCTACTACTAGGTACTGCTCAGACATCTCACCAGCATGACGTCATAGAGCGGGTGCGGGCGTTGCGCGGGCGCCAACTCGAAGCTGCCGACGCAGTAGGGTGCACGCGCCGCCCGGCAGCCCGGCCACTCGTCCAGCGAGAACAGCTGCGGCATGGAGTAGTACTGCTCATCTGCAAGTGAGGGTCTATCGTTAATACAATCATCCTCCTCTCTGGTGCTGCGTGATTTTTCTTACATAGGTACATACCTCATCTCTGAAGTCATTCCCTTTCTAACTATATCATCTTACACACAATCCATTCATCGTCTCCACAATCTTTATTTCTAATTTTCTAATGAGAGAACCGGAACAAGAACCACCAACTTATTTCAGAAGATCAAAGACTGCACCAGTTTTTGAGTGCAGTAAAAGTGTGAAAAAGTAATTCTAAAGCTTGCTAACTGGTACAAAGTACTCTCAAACTGTCAAAGCATTTATTTCAATTAAACCATTTACAGGCACTTTTGAATTGTCAAAGAGTCGGTCAGTTAGTCAGAGAGTTGAAGCTAGTTGCCCATTCCAAAACGTAGATCTCTATGGAGAAGAACGGGCATAAAAATCCAAGGACACTCTTTTAAAAATGGATATAGATATTATTATAAATTATAAAATCCTGGGTACAGTATTCATGTTGCTTCTATATGTGAGAACAATGTAAAACAAAAAAAGAATAAAAATAAGCTCTGGCAAATAAGAGGTGACCAGTCTCAACTGACGGCGCCCGTTCACGAACATGACGTACTATGACAACATAATGTATATCACAACAATATTGTCTATAGCACAGGTGCAAATGAAGGTTTGAACATGTCCATCCTATAGCTGCTAGCAAGGGATAGATAACTAAACTGATAACAAAGTACTAGGAGATCATGCAACGCTAGACGATTAGAATGCATCAGTGGCCGGTCGGGTGCAGCGACTGACATTGACAATGAATCCTCCGATGTTCCGATCTACGCATTGTAATGGTAATCGCCCTTATTAAGCAGCCGCTACTAAATAAGCGGTAAAAGCTTTCCATATATTTATGGAAAACAATACTTTTTAATCCTGAACTTGTTTGCCATTTATAACTTGGTAAGGCGTTATTGATACTGAGGCTGTCTTGTTGGTGTAGTGATCGCAAGCGTGACTGTTGAGCATGGGGTCAGTTTCGATTCCCAGGTTGGGTAACTTAATGGGTTTTACGCTCATCTCGCCCCCTATTATATGCGCGAAATGTGGGTGAACAACACTTCCCCCTAACACCTCGAGCAAAACCAGCGAGATGTTAGGTTGTTAAGCCCTTTCACAAGGAGCTGTAACTTCTTGAATGCGGCAATAACGCATACATTCAACATTTCACTGTTGTTTTAATAACAACGTGTAATAAGGTGCGATGGCCGGCGATCGGGGACGGCTTACACAATGTAACGGTAGCAAGCGCCGATGTTATACGTAGCCCTACTTCGACAACGTTAGGAAACGAGCCCAAATGGCTGTAGTGGGTAGTTGAGTAGTACAGTCATGGAACTGATAGATGATACACACTCCAAATATTTACATAGTACTGCTGGCCCTTACACAGCTGACAACCAGCGGACGTACAAGATGCTTCCAACGATACCTCATTTGTCAAATTGTGATGAGTCGTTTAGAAGATATGAGGGAACACATGAACATACATACTTTTTGCTTCGCCGTAGTCAGGTAAAAAAAAACCGTCTTCCAAAAAAAACACAAAGTAGTGAAAAATAACTTTAATTTCGGAATTCGGTGTCTTTGGTTTTGAATTTTCGTTTTTTGCCACCGACTTCCGAAATTAAAGTTATTTTTTACTTTGTAGTGGTGATACCCACCTACCCCACTCAAATCCGAATACCTACTGCTACCTGTTAAGTAAATATCAAGTCGGACTCGCGCACGAAGGGTTCCGTACCATTATCTATAAAAATCACGTTTGTTGTATGGGAGCCCCCTTAAATATTTATTTTATTCTGTTTTTTAGTATTTGTTGTTATAGTGGCAACAGAAATACATCATCTGTGAAAATTTCAACTTTCACAGATGATGTATGATGATGTATTGCAGCCTGGTGACAGACGGACAGACAGCGGAGTCTTAGTAATACGGTCCCGTTTTACCCTTTGGGTACGGAACCCTAAAAAGAATCATCAAAATAAATTCATAATAAAATTGGCGGAGTAGTCACGTAAAAATATAAAAGATACTGTCGAATTGAGAACCACCTCCTTTTTGAAGTCGGTTAAAAAGATACAAAAGAAAATTAATTGTAATTGAGTGTTCCTTTGAACACCTCTACGACAATTAAGTCATATTATGTTAGTGTCCTGCACCCCACCTCGGCAAGGTTAGGTTCCAATAAATTATCAATCCGCCGTAAAAGTTTTACAATGACATCATAAGTACATATTTACACTTGAAAGTGTAAGTAAGTAATCAATTAATGGATACTTTCAGGGTTGTTAAAAAGTAATTTATTATTCACGGAAATGTTTTCTAAGGATCATGGCCTACGACAGTGGCGCATGGCATGCGGATTTCTGGAACAAGTCTCACAGAAATAAGGTATTACAGGTTAACTAAATTCATGAAGTATTATATGCTAAGCTTAGGTTAGCAAACATACGTGAATGTAATGAAATGCTGATGAAGTGAACTCGAACTTGGCCGGTGCGTGAGTTTGCACAACGCTACTGTAGTGCGGCGCCTGCGCGCCTGCGCGCCTGCGCGCCGGATATTAGAGGTCAATGTGAACAGCCTGTATATCACATTCAATTACAGGGATAAGTATATGTAATCCACATAACTTAATTGAAAATTTTCGTCTTCATACATTGAACCAACATGAAAATATGTTTATTTTCTTAAACCAAAACTAAGTTGACCGCTATGAGACAAGGCTGATGGAGACTCGCGCAGACCAGGCAAGCTGGCACAAAGAAGGAAGGAAACCTGGAGGAGACTCGCGCAGACCAGGCAAGCTGGCACAAAGAAGGAAGGAAACCTGGAGGAGACTCGCGCAGACCAGGCAAGCTGGCACAAAGAAGGAAGGAGACCTAGAGGAGACTCGCGTAGACCAGGTAAGCTGGCACAAAGAAGGAAGGAGACCTGGAGGAGACTCGCGCAGACCGGCTGCCCGAATTTCCAGTTTACGGATTGAAGGACAAACTTTGCAGTAGAAAAAGAACTATACGGCCTTCTGATCCTAGATTGTAAACCAACTTAATTTTGCAATTAAAAACATTATTGTCCCATACATCGTTCTACAGAACGGTCGATGCTCTAACTGCAAATGTAAGTTTAATATAAATACCTTCTATTTGGATTTGTACCTGGTTTATGGTCATCGACTACACTAAATATACTTGGGACTTAAACATAATCGACGAAATGTGGGTGCACTACCTATAGTACCAACACCTCTACCTAACCAGTCGAGGATTACAGGCGTGATGTTATTATGTAATAATAAATCATTGATTATCATAAAACATGGTATACAATATAATTAGAATGGCATGAACGTGTTCGGCTAGAATAGAACGGCGTGCAAAAATGAAGGGTTTAGCAAAATGTTACAAGGCATTAATGCCTTGTAACATTTTTGTTACATTTTTTATCCAAGAATTCTTTTAAACTATAGTAATTAATTACCTACTTTAATATACTCTACTTTTACAATGAGAGTTTTCTGAAATGACCTGGCAGCACTAAGACGTCCGGTCCACGTGTCCAGTGTCAAAGCGCCTATAACTTTTTTAGTCGTGACTTATTGATGAACCAATTAATGAAACGAATGATGAATGTTATCGTTATAGATTTTATATTCATTGTCGAAATGACAAGAATTCTTACCTCTTGTTAAAGTGGCGCCAACCGGGGGCGCTGGCGTGAATTTTCGTGAAAACCCTCATTGAATTTGAAATCACCTTGATTTTTTTCGTTTTTATACACATACATCGCCACATGCGAACTACGCATCAAAGACCTGACGTATCATAAAAATCCTGATGTCATATAAATCCTGCATCGCGAAATTAGAGTTAACCGCATGATGGACATATATACAAGATTCCAACATCAATCGTTGGACAGTTGCCCGCCAGACACAACACCCTTCTAGTCGGAGGATCCTCCCTTTTCTTTTCTTTATGGTGGATGAGTGAACTTTACACCCTGTTCCTCATACCTTAACTTGTTTTTGTTTATGTGATAAAACTAAAAGTTATCGGATTTCGAATGTCTTCCTTTACTTGTGCTGTAAGACCTTGCTTTCATGCCTCTCTTGCCTTTCATGATTCTACGTCAACCGGAAGTACCCTCAGGTAGTTTTTGCTTTACTTCCGAATGAGCTGAATATTCGACATAAAAGGATATATTTTTTTTTTCGTTGATTTGAAAGCATTTTTTTTCATTTCCAAGGGAATGACTTGATACCTCCACGAATAAGTAGCTGAGAAAAAGGTTCTTGACAGACAGACGACCACCGAAGTGATCCTTTTCCCTTTGAGGCACGGAACCTTAAAAACTTAGAAGAGGTAGCTGTGAGATGTAAAACACTGATCGAGATAGTGAAATGAAACAAAGGGGACTAAAGAAAAGCTCGATAAATTGAAATCCATTCAAATAGCGCGAATGCCATTGAGAAAGTAACATTATTACACTTAGATAAAATGCACAAACGACCACGCTTTCCCGCAAACCGTTAGAAAATATGTTTAAAGCTAAGTAATAAGTGGTAGCCGACGACTTTCTACTGAGCCACAGCATCCACTAGTACCTACGTCGAGTGACATCTTCACCTACATTGTCTCTTCAAAGTCTGTTTGCCCAGATCTTCTGCAGATTTAGAAATGCGGCTGGTTATTTTGTTGACTCATATTAAAGATGGTTTTTGTTTTTAGATATAAGTGGGGATGCTGCAGTAATGTATGGAAGAAAATGCAAACGTGAGTTAAATAATTTACAAAACTTTGGAAGATCAATAACATCGAGGATTTTCTTTACAGACAGAGGGGCAAGAGCGTTCGCAATTTAGTCTCACTCTCAATATGTAAAAAATAAACTAATAAAAACTAAAACCAAAAGTAAAATTAATATTAAAAATTTTTAATATAAATTCTATTCTCTATAAATAAATTGAATTGAAAAACGCCAATTAAAAAGGTATAAACAAGACATCACAGACATACAAATTAAAAATAACATAATTATATCGAACAGATTACGTGTGATTTTAATTAGTCTGTCTTTTTAGTTACCTAGCGTTTTGTCATAGTTGGGTTTTAGTTTTTATAACTTTTCCTTTATTTAATTAAAAACAGTTACATTTTTAAATATTTTTATAAAAAACATTTAAAAATATAAAAAAATAACTATATTATAAATTTTATTATTATTTTGGGGTTTTATTTTATAAAGAAATGTGCTAATTTTCTCTTCTTGGAGAAGATTTTGAACGTTTTGAATTACGGGAATTGGCCTTCTTAGCACGTGTGCATGTGCTCATATTAGTCAAATCTTACAAAAAAGGCGCTTGTAATTAAGTACCCACTTATCCCATTTTTTTACTCAAGAAAACATTGAATACCTTAAAAATTAACCAGCATCAAAGTCATGACGAAAGTTTGATAATCTATTATATCTATTGCACTCAAATTGACACCACAATCACCGAACAATATTGATGAATGAGAGCTCGATCACGAATGATCTAAAATGATAATTTTTATGATAGGACAGACGGACCGACTCTATATAATATTTAGATTTTATTTTTTAATCATACATTTATATGCTAATCAATATTTAGACAGCTTAAATATTTTAAATATTTTTTTGAGCTGGATGCGATAATTAGGTCCAAAAGGATAAACCGTCCATAGTCCCCGGACTTGCTCTAGGGTCAACTCTGGGCGGGAAAACGAAGCATAGCTCCGATATATCGTAGTAAGTTAATACAATGTTTAAAAAGTGGCTTATCTAGTGATTGGTAGAGAATAATTATTGTGAGTCCGAATCCCACTCGTTACTAAGGGCGTGAACTACTCAAACAACGAATACTTAGGTACCTACTACACGAGTAATATATGAGATGAATGAACGTAAACGAGGCAAAAAGAGTATGTTAGGATCGTAACACGTGGCGTTCTGTAGTCTCTGCCTACTACCCCATGGGAAGAAGGCGTGAGTTTATGTATGAATGTATAATTTATCAATGTGGATCCACAATAGATAATCTTTAGAAAAAAGAACCGTTCGACTTAGCTTTACAGCTTTGTAATCACTCGAAACTTAACTAAAAAATCGATGTTTCACGTGCCTACATCTTCCTTAAAACACTAGATTAGTGACTAATGTAGAGTTCATCAAAGGTTTACGTTCATATCTTAGGCCAAAACGTTTATAAACCGAACTATTATCACAAGTAGGGACTTGCTACTCGCGAGTAGTTTGTACAAATCCTGTGGTATTCATTCAGGTCTAAACGTTCGTCCGCGTCTCCACCGCAATCTGTACCACTTTTATTTCCTTATTTCTAGCTGATCTAACTACTTATGTAGAAATAAGGATTATCTGTGGTTGGTTTAACTGACTAATGCAATAAATATGACAGTTTATAGCTATTCCAAACTAATGTAGCGCTCGTCTAATAATAAGAGGTTTATTTACACAATTTATGTAAAAAACCCTGCCCGATCCGAAGCATAGGTACTGCAATAAAATAAAATATTTTTTTTTTTAAATTATTATAGAACTTTAGTATATCTAAAGTTATTGCTATTTTTTATAGTGCCTACTAAAATTACCCTAAATCCATAAAAAAATAGCAAATCAAAAGGGGTCAAAAGTCAGTCATAACTTTGACCCCTTTTGATTTGCTATTTATTTAGACCCCCGCTAAATGACTACCTCCCGCGTCCCATGTAATAAACCCAGTAAAATTCCCCATTGAAAAAATGAGGCGTTTTTTGTTTCTGTTTTCCTGGTCACATAAATAGACTCTTAGTACGATACTTAAAAACACCCTTACGCATCGGAGGTTTTTTTTTACATTCATTGCATACTTTGGTTAAAGGTAAATAATGCTTAACGTCAGCGGAACCATAATTTTATTAATTATTTTTATAATATTATCGAATCCTTTATTAATGTATGAAATTCGTGAAGTTTAAAAAAACTCAAAAGCACTTCTACCAAGCGAATTCCTAAATAATTACAATACCTACTTATACAAGTGTAAAATCTTGTCATCCAAGACTAAAAATAAAAAAATTGAGGACCTTACCTACTACCTACACAACACACAAATTCACTCTTCCCCCAAGGGGAGGCAGAAACTACAGAATGCTACCTGTTACGATTCTAACGCATTCCTTTTGCTTTTGATAAACATATTTTGACTATTATACTTAATTCATGCAACAAGCCACTATTTCAAAACTGACCACTGACCGTAACTGATGATCGATATTCAGCGCAACATTAGAACTAATTTCAAATGCAAACGGCACGGTCCCTTTTACATGCAACTCACTACTTAAATGCAACTAAACATCACGCCAGCATTCCCCGGAGGGACTGGCAGAGACGTATGGTACCTACAGCTCAATATACAGTCTCATTTTGTCAGTTATTTTTTTAAAGTTCCATGTTGTGGGCGATTCTACAAAACGCGACTTACACGTGTTTTTAAACAATAAAAAGTAAGAATTTCGTTGAGCGATGAAAATTCTTAATCCAATGATTGACTTAGGATGCCGAAAAACCATGGCGAGCCCTTTCGAAAATGGCAGTGTTATCTATGTGATACTTATGAGGTGAGAATTGGCACCTTTTCATTTTTTGAATTGGCATCGCCCAAGACACAGTCTTTAAAACTATTTTCAAATTCCCGAACCGAGGGACCAAAGTCACATTTACTTTGGACCCGTAACCTTAGGAAACCTTAGCACAGCATGGAAATATCCTCTTTATCACAAAATCACAACACTAGTACTGTACCGCTTAAGTCGAAGATAATGTCTGGGGCTGCGCACACGCCGCTGATCAGCAGCAAGACGGTCAGCGCTCGCGTCGGAGCCATGGTTCGCACTGACAGCGGCGGCGGCGCGCGGCGGCTTGCATAACACCGGCCTTTCGTTTCTTAGCAGGGATGCTAGTGCTACTGCATCGCTATTCACAACTATTCCACAGGCTGTCGTGTCGACAGCAAAATATTATACACTTTTGATAACCTGATTTGCTTTTGCCTGCTAATAGCTGTCGGAAGAATAGCGGTCGTCTATTTGATTTAAACTGACAATATTTTCGGGTTTGGGATTTGTAGGTTTAGAGCAGGGATCACCACTTAGTTTAATTTTAGCAGGGATCCCGTTTAAAAAAATAATACCTATGACAGTTGCGGTCCGTTTGGTAGACGATTTCTACCACACAAGATTTTTATTTTTATTAAAAAATAAACAAATATTAATTAATGTAGGCACAAAAATAAACAAGTAGGTAAGTTAAAAAACAAAATTTTTACTTTAGTAAAGTTGGCAATTGTCGTGTCGATGGCAGAAAACATAAAACGCGGGCTAAATTAAATTAAGTACAATTTTGTTGTTAAACATTTTAAGATTAATTGTTGTAAATATTGTTATTGTTATAACAAGATTGTAGGTCCGCATAAAATAGGTCGGCGCGGCGGTCCACAGGTCCAGATCCGGACCGTGGTCCGCCATTTGGTGACTTCTGGTTTAGAGGTTCCATGATATGTGTATGCGTACGTAACGCATTGCGATGCTACATCATCAATACTGCTAGTGGTTCCCACAAAAATGTTCAAAAGTACAATTTCTGTGTAACCTGCTCGCTCGTTCGGCAACCGTGTTTATAGCCGCTAGACAACCGGTCTTGTCGGAAGGTCGATCATTGGCCCGCAGTCGGCAGTGGGTCACACATTTGTAGCTGTTCGCCCTATTCGCTGCGTCGATAGCATTTGGTCAAAGACTCGGCCGGAAATCGAGAGTAGAAACATACAGTCAGAAAAAATAATTGTTCATCACATCAATTTGCCATTTCATACACCTGTTAAAGAATGACAGTTGTGATTTGTTTATGTATTCGGACAACTTAAGTTAGTAGTAATGTTGCTAAACAATTAATTTCCCTAATCTTACATCCATCCATATAAAAATGGCCAAGTGCGAATCGGACTGGCACACGAAGGGTTCCGTACACCCGTTCAATATTTAACAAAATTAACGGGGATATATTATAACCCATATAGAAAATGTATTTCTTTAACCCCTTAAAGAAATTCGTAATAAAGGGTGCAACAGGGTATAGAATAAAGGCTCCCACAAACAGGCGCGACGTGACTTTAACAAAACAATTTCTGAGAAAATTTCACGGCGAACAATGCGGCGGCGGCGCGTCGCGTGACAATTCGCGCCTTTAGAAGTACGAGAGCCGCGGGAAAGAAAAAAATAATTGTTTATTATCCAGTTAAATGGATCGGTATGGCAGCTTGTGCAGTGCAGTGCTTATGCAGTGTTTTCTACGGCGCGGTTTATACGCCACCGCCACCGCGCGCCGTACCGTAAAGTAACCGGGCCGTGTGCAAAGGGCCTTAGTTTGTATCTTATGTCTGTATCTAAGAGTTAAGTAGTTGACTAAACAAAGATGCCAGTGAAACGGAAACCATTAATTTCTGGAGCATTACTTAACGATGTTCTTTTGTTTTAGTCATGTCTACAAGGTTGCTTCATTTAGTTGAATGAAGCGCCATCGGGTTGTTGGTCATGCTCCACAGCTGTTGTGGCTGTTGACAACATTTGTTGGGACAGTTGTACAATAGGTACTAATGATGGCGATGAATAGTCAGGTCAGGCAGACTGAATGTATTAAGTATTTAATGGTCATTGTGAAATGCTTTTGTGAGTCGTGTTTGATGTTCGATGAAGATTTCCTAAATGAAAAGATTATTTCTTGCTTTGGAAGTCATCCCAATTTTAAGGCAATTTACGTATATATTTTATCTTATTACTGACTATTGATTTTGTTTAACCATGATACACTATCTATTAGTTTCCATTTATTAATATTCATTCTGCGTTTTGCGGGGGTCGTCTGCAGCGCTGACTATTTACCCTAAAAGGATGGTCACATAAGTTCTAACGTTTTAATATTACAACACTAACATGCCTTTGCCAGCCCTACGTCCGCGTCGGACATAAAGTAGCATATCGATGAATGATAGTCGACACAACAACACTCGCGGCTCATGGCTGCCGGTAGCGTTAGGTAACATCTGACGCAGAACATAAGAATACCATTCGTATAGCGCCGGGTATTATAAAGTGCGGCTTTTCTTCAAACTTTGACTTTGACTTTCAAACGATTGAAGCAGTTACATCATGTCTTGAAAAGTTACAAAGAACTAGTGGGCGTTTTATTGACCCGATATTGATAACAGTAAACTCGAGGCAAGTTCTGGGCTGACACAATTACAAATAGCTAACGGCAAGGTAAGAAGAAGATGAGGATTATACAACTAGCCAGAAGTAACTGGACTGTAAATGTCCTGAAATCACCAACATAAGTAGAGGTCTTTGCCTTCTAATGGTAATAGTATTGGTAGAAGTAGACCAAACGTGATCACCACACTCGTCACCACGGCCCTCGTCCCACGATAAAACACAGTTTTCATTTAACTAGAACAAAAGTACCATAATAAATGTTGGTTTCGAACTCGCAATGTGTCTTGTTCTACAAGTGATTGCTTACGTAAACCTTTGGGCCACCAAGTTGTTTGGAGTTAGATTTTTAATGAAATAATTATTATCATTGTTTAGTTCACCATATTTATAAAATACATCCTTTTTGTCTAAACACACAGTTGTAAGATGATTCAATCATCGCTGTCCAACGCTCTCCAATCGTAATATGTTATTAGAAGTGGAAGTGCCTCCGCTGCCGGCGCAGGTTGCTGAATTGGCTGCCGGCGCTGACTTTGGTTGTCAGTTTGGCGTATGGAGTAGATAGGCATAATTAAAAAGACATGTAGGTAATAGAGCAATTTTTTAGGGTTCCGTAGTCCACAAGGAACCCTTATAGTTTCGCCATGTCCGTCTGTCCGTCTGTCCGCGGCTTAGCTCAGAGAACGTTGGTACTAGGAAGCTGTAATTTGGTATGGATATAAATATAAACGACGCCGACAAGTGGTAAAAAAAAATCGTAAGAAATATTTTTTTTTTGGGTATCTTTCCTTTATCCCCTTCACGTAAAGTGGGGATGTTTTATTTTTTTCTCGTCGATCCCATAGTGTGGTATCGTTAGAAAGGTCGTTTAAAAATAATGTGAGTTTGTTAAAACCATTTTTGGATGCAGGGATCCGTTTGCGAAATATTAAGCTTTAAAGTGCAATTTTTTGTTAGAGCCAAGTGTGGGGAACACTTGGCTCTAACAAAAAATTGCACTTTGCCTTTGCCACCCTGCCAGCTAAATGGTTGGGTTTGGATATGTGAAAAAATTCACAGCAGTAGTATATATAACGAAATTAAAAGGAAAACTATCACCGCTACTTAGGCTTCACAAGTTACCGAGTAATAATCGACCAACTTAAGTTTGCAGTTGTAAAAACATGTTCTCCCATACATTCTGTATCGGAGAACAAGTTTTTCAACTACAATGTTAAGTTTGTTTTATAAATTCATCCCAACTACGGAACCCTTCATTGTGCATGGTACGACATGAACTTGGTCAGTTTTTTTTTTTTTTCATATTTCAGTAATAAAGTCATAAAGTACTACTCGAAACCGAACTAGTAAGATTAGGTAGGTTTAATAATTTTAATCGCAAAAAAGGTTAGGTTAGGTTAGAACTGTGACCCGCTACGCCAAAAACTACTAGAATATGCAGAAAAACATATATTACTTTACGGTGAGTTAATTGGGGTTCTGAATACTGGAAGGGTTTCTATAAACGCCGCGCAGCTGGTGTCCATTATGGGAGCCGGCAGTAATGTCATTGCCGGTTCCCAATGGCGTTATTTTTGGGAGCCGGCGCCGGCAGCGGAGGCACTCCCTCTTAGAAATACGTCTATTTAATGAGTTGATGAAAACCTGGATCACAGCTAGGTTTTTCATTCAAACAAGTTAGCCATAACCATCATAACCTCACACCTCTTTCCCCGAAGGTTTATGTAGAGGTGACTTTTATTTGGCAGATAAAACCGAGCTTTTATCCCCCATATATTTTTCCAACTTTAATTTAACATTGACCAAGCTGAACTCAATGCAGTCAAGAAAACCATATAACGGGTGTAAAAAGACACTTAACGAAGCTGAAAGTCACTTGTTATTCCCGTCATTGTGATCATTTTTCTGGGCCATTACCTTTGCCAGGTATGGCCCTTTTTATATTCGACATCTACCGTGATTTCGTGGTATCCCTAGGGATTTCGTGAAATCCCTGTTATCCTCATTTCCCTGCGACATATACGACCTTCTGACCTCAATCTTTGGGCAGTTGCCCTCCAGAGACGACACCCGTCTGGTCGGAGGATAATCCCTTTACAATAGAGGATGAGCGAACTTTAAACTTTGTACCTCATGCCCGTAAAAGTTATTTATGAAAATTGATGAAAATTGATGAAAATTGACCATCTCTTATCTCCGAAAGAATTGAGCATAAAAAAAAAAAAAAACATGAAATAGTTCTCTACCTACTTATAGATAACAGGAAAACCTATAAGAAGTCTATGCTTTTAAAGTAACATGGCAAATCTCTCAATATTGTGCGTACAAACTTACGTTTGCAGTTGGAATGTATGGAAACCATGTTTTTCAACTACAATGTTAAGTTTGTTCTTTGGATTAATTCATCACAACTACGGAACCCTTCATTGTGCGTGGCCGGACCCGCACTTGGCCGGTTTTTTATTTGTTATCTCATTCGTTGTAACGATTGTTTTACATAATAATAAGAAATTATCGTAGGTTCATGAGTATTCATGGCCTATGTCGTGTCAGATCAATGCACTGATAACAATGGAGTTTGATAGGAGCTTCCGGTACACATTGTTTTATCTAATTGTTACGATTCATAATACAATTGTATTGCATCACTTTTTAAATGACGATACTCAATTTCCTCTTTGGTCGTTGTTGTTCGCAATTGCGGCTGCTGTCGTTATGATATCCTGGGTTTGATTACCTTGTCGGGTTGGACAAAATCAAACTGGTTTCTAATTGAGTCGTATAATTTATTATTTGTATATCATAGGCTTTTTACAATTTGTGATTACTTAAACTAACACACTGTCTTATTAGTATTACTTGTAAAAATATTAGGAATATTGTGATATTGTATAATTATTACAATGTTTGTAAATATGTGAGCACCATGTATTTATCACATAATTAATTAATTTATTTGTCATTGCTCCATTTTTAATTCTTTTTACCTATTGTGTTACATAAAGTAATCTTATTCAAGGTGCATCGTCTTCACATGTAATTATATAATTGATGTATACAAAATATTGTAAAACATTTTTGTTAAAGAGTAACGGTGGTGTTTCTTTCCCATTCGAAACTAACTTTTGGAAGGGGTAACTAGAATCAGTTATATTTCTTTGTTTTTCTCGTTCAAAAGTGCCTTTTATGTGCCTAATTGAAATAAATTATTTGATTTTGACTTAGAATTTGGGTTTTAAATGGAGGATTTCTACCAGGGAAAACTCAATGAAGACAATCTTATGAAGACAAGTAAGAAAGGGTTTTTCGAAACACCTAACGTGGCATTCTATCAGTGATCAAGATGATGGAAATGTATGGCACTGACAAGCGGTGTAGGCCCCGCTCGCCCCTTGTATCTTGCCCCTAATTACCTAAGTGTACCCACTCACCCCTTTAAATATTAGATGGCCCCCACTCGCCCCCGATTGATAGTAGGTTAAAAGTACAGTCAGCACTCTAAGTTTTTAAATATTAAAATAAATATTGTTTTCTTAAAACTTCAATCAAAACCTAACAAAAAGTACTAGGCTTGCATGAATTCAAGAGATTACAATCATTAGTATTATCGCAATATTATGATTTGGATGAAAGGGATATAAATAAATAGTTTATAACTAACAAAAAGTACTAGGCTTGCATGAATATAAGATAGTATTACAATTTCGTTTATTTATTTTCTTTCTTATCTATTTACATTTTTAAATATTTTTATAAAAACATTTAAAAATATGAAGAATAGAGGTCCGCCGGTGTCGGGAGCAGGGTCCAAGCTACCGGTGGTTAGGGTTGCAGAGACAGGAACCTCCTCACAATGTATCTATCATCTAATATATCAACACGTATCAAGGAGTACTGTGTTCTGAATCAGGCCCTTGATCCAACCACCTAACGAGAGCCTCGAGAGATGTTGGTCGAGGCTTTCGGCCAAAAGGCCATTGGCCGTTACGACAATCGGCACAATAATAGCCTGTTCCACATGTCGACCACCTCGTGTGCTAATTTAATTTATTCATTTAATTCAGATAAAGTGATCCATAATTTTGTTAGTAGGTACACTTAAGAATTATGTTAGTAAGCTAAGTCGAGATTTTTTATTTGTTTCTCTTTCTCAGCTTTCACGAGATTCTCGTCATGCGGGACAGTATTACAATCATCATTAGTATTATCCCACTAATAAGATTTGGATGAAACGCACAAATAGTTTATAACTAACAAAAAAGTACTAGGCTTGCATAAAAAGGTTCCTTTTGTTATTACTTATAACTTGTAAGCCAGGTAGCAAAAACTATCATAAGTGTCATGAGATGGTGAGATTACAGATAGAGTTATTAAAGTAATCAAACATAGCGTTATTCATAATGAGTGCTTTTTTCTGTCTGACTGTACCTTTTTTGGTTAAATTTCAAAGGAAATGCCGCAAGGGGCGAATCGGTACATCAAAATAATTATTTAAATGTCAATTTTCCACTCGCCCCTTCGTAAGGGGCGAGTCAGTACACCAAAATTATTAAAAAACGGGGCGAGTGGGACATTTAAATCAAAGGGGCAAGATCCAAGGGGCGAGCGGGGCCTATACCTGACAAGCTATCGAAAGTGATTGCCTCCTATCTAGGCCCTCCCTTAGGCCCTCTGTCTAGGCCCTTTGTCTAGGCCCTTTGTCTAGGCCCTCTTTTCTCAGTTTAACGAGTCGAACGAAATCGCGGAAAACGGCAAACTATAACCATATTTTATACACGCAATAGTATGATAGAGTGTAATATTCCGCTAAACTCTAGGGTCCAGCTAGTTACGCTTATATAACAGAGGTTACGTCAACCGCTGCATTTCGTTATCACTGGCTATTTAGAAAGCACTGGGTGTGTCTTTCTGTCTGTCTGTATGTTTGAGCTCCGAGACTGTTCGGCAAATAATAAGACTAGCCATTACTCCGACTTCATCTAAATGCTTTCACTGCTGGGACCCCACAACGCGAGTAGTACAGGTACTTACTACCTTACGCTGCATTTTAATTGTAACATTGCCAAAAGTCAAACTTTCATCCTGAAATCCAAGCAAAGTCGGGGCGAGCTTCCTAACTCCTTAAATGAGAGCAAATATTGGCTGAGGGAAAGTTTTTCTTACATAACACCACTTACCTATGTAAGGTCCTGCAACTGACCATTACTAATCTACAACACATACTAAAGTGATTTCATACTTTTAATGACCTTATTAATTAGTAAGTGGCTCGATGGAGCTGTGTACCGCTTGAGAGTTAACATAACGTAACATACCATCACGCGTGTATTACCCGAAGGGTTAGGCAGAGGTGTACTATAGTACCTATGTTTAAGTCCGATAAAATACGGAGCGAGCCTATTGACAGTTTATGAAATAAAGCCACCAATTTATTTACGGATCCGCAATATGTGACAAGAACAAGCTGCTGTAATGTGTTGCGTATTGTACGCATTGCGTAGGTTCTACAAACTTCAACCAACTAAGCCACGATAGCAGTTGTAACCGATTGGTATTTCCTAAATCGAAGAAGTGATCGGATTCAGCTGCTACTGTTTCCTGCTTCTGTCGGCATGAGCTTTATTGGAAAAGCTCTTGTCATGCTGCAAGGTGTAGCGAGCCTGACTGTCCAGGTTGCGCCGAATGATCTTCCGTATTCCTGTAATATTGCTGTCTCTTATTATCAGAAACATACTACTCGGAACTAGTAGCAGGATAATCCTGTAACACTAAAAGTATATCGCGGAGTACAGCGTGGAGCGATGACCGGTTGTAGTAATATTGACGTAGTATAATAATTAGCACACATGCGCACACCCCGCTCTAGACGCTCCTAGATTGTGGTCCCACTGACAACGCTGACGCTATGAATAAGAACGTTTTTTTTTACATATTTTAAGTTTCTGTCTACTCTATAGGACCAAGCCGCGGAACTTATAGGTAATAGTTTTGTCGATAAAGGAAAATGAGATAAATGCCCGTTTTCACTAACAATTTAGGTACCCAACACCTAATTAATGCCTAAATAAAGTCAGCTGTTGGATTTTTAACGCTCGGTTCCAGGGTCGAAACCGGGCATAAATATTAAAATTCAAAAAACAACGGGCGAGTCGTTGTTGCTGACTATTAGTGGCGTTGGTGAGTCTGTGTTCACCACTTATATTATCTGCCCCGCTATGAAAGATATCACCTCGCCTATCGCGGCAAGTCCGTCGAGCAATCATTACCTACGTCATTACGTCAGCGGTCTAGCTGACACACTGCCCCCGACTAGCTATACACCCTCTTGTATAATGTCAGTGGATTATGACACTAATCTCACAGTTACTAAATTATAAATAAGTAAGTCTCTTTCATTGATTATTATGTGCAATTTTATTTGCAAAAAGAGTTATACATCAAAGTAGAGGGATTTCCAGACCAGCTCTTGTGGAAAGAAGAAATTGGAAACTTCTGCTCATCTTATGAGTTAGTCTGGATTATGTACGAGAATAATAAATTCTAGGCAATAAATTCCAAGAAAATTGCAAAGGAATTATTACCTACTTCTTAGCCTGCGGACCGAGAACTCATGAGGTCGATGTAAGAAGAGGGAATTTTAAGGAATTTCAAATATAAGTAGGTCATTTAGGTAATCAAACATAGACAAACTAATTACACTAAACAAATAATGAGCTCAATCGACACTATCTATAATGTTTATTTAAAAACGTAAGTAATTCGACACGTACTTTTAATGGCTTTTAAAGACTGTATTGTGTAGGGTCCTTTACATTTTAGTGAACTAGAATTAGATGGCAATACCTTTTGCTTGGGCGGAGCAACGTGTCCTCGTGGAGGCGATTGGCGGCGATGACATCTCGCGTCCGGCCCTGGTCCAGGCCATGGTACGGAGCGAGAGGGCATGGGAGGCCGTCACCTCATTCTGCGAAGCAGTAATGCTCGCGAAGGAGGAGGTGGAACCCGTGAGGGAGAGGCAAAATTCGCGCCCTTACACCCCTAACCGCCGCCTGGACCGATGCCTGCCAGGGCTGCGGGAAAGTACGAAAAGGATAACGGGGCCCTTGGCAACAGGCAACTGAAGGAACACGGGTGGTTTTAGTTAGTAAAAGTCTGACACGCCCTTCCGCTCCGCCCAGCTCTGTTAATTTGTGCCCACAGGTGCCTCCGCTGCCTCTAAGTATTCTTAGAAGGCCTTCTAGTTTGTTCTTTTTATCCTTATTTAACATTCACAAATAAAATTTATTAAGATTTTATTAAGATTCAGGATACAGTTAAAATATTAATTGTAAAAGCCCGATTCCAAAGTGAATGCTCGACACCTAACAAAAATATGAGAGCAACTGATCTCACGATGATCTGTTGCTTGTAATACACGTGGGCGCCTGTACTATACACATTGTGTTCTAACACCCAGTACCTATATATTGCATAATATCTTGACGTTGGCGGCGCGGCTATCGACTGTTCATGTGAAGGTCAACATTTTAAAATAAAATATTACAGAGGATTGTGGAACCTTTTCCTCTTTTGTGCAAAGCTTTTGAGGCATGGTTTCTGTCACGGCTCCGGCGCTGCGGGGTTCTGGCGGTCTCACGCGAGCTTATCGTCGCAGATGGTTTAACGCTCACCGCCGCAGCTTCGTCTTGCTGGCCAGCTTCAGCTGTAGCGGCGAGCGTTACAACCACCTGCTCCGCAACACGCGGGCCGCCTCGCCCCTTCGGGCATACAAGACTGCGTGGAGTCGGATTTACAGCGATGCGTTTCTGTCATTAAAACCTAATTCTTAGCAATTTTTTTAGGACTAACAATCTATACATAGCTAGGACTATACAAAAAATTGTTACTCCCTACCATTTTTTTGTACAAAACAATAAACGTTTCTAAATTATATTAAATGTTGCTTATGTCAATTATCGACTATCGACCTTGACCTTACCTCGACCTTCAAGCTCACCTCACAACGACCTTGAATGTCACAAAATTGATACATTACTCAAGAATATGTTACTTATTCTCTCTAATGACATAAGGTTTGAGTTCACTTCAATCCTATATTTTTGTAGTTTCAACAGTCATCCAAGTATAACAGTTTGCGATGTTTTTTTATGCTTTCGCCAGGCATTAAAACATTAAAAAATATCCTCGAAAATGCGCATTTTTATGGCGGTCACCAATTATTTACTTTTTATCTAATCTGAAATTTTATTGAATCATAAATCATTACTTGTTTGCACTTAAAAACGTGAAACTACTGATTCTGATAAAGTCATCATCATTCTTATAAACATGTGCATTGTTTTTAATTTTATCAAATTAAATACACAGATAACATTCCATGTGGCTTAATGCATTAATGAGCTAATTTGATAAAATAGTACATTGTGATACAAGGGTGCTATTTTGGATATTACAGTCGAGGCGGTATTGTTAAAGCGAGCCGCAGGCGAGCGCGATAAGGTAGCCGAGAGTGTAAAAATCAATGCACACGAGTTTCATACGACGTTTTTCAACACACTTGCGAGGAAAAAACAGACTTGTTGTAAGAACTTATGCTACAATAACGTAGGTAACTATAGAGATGATAGATTTTTAAGTTTAACTGACCTTTGTTGCCAGGTACTGACTATCCGGAGTTTCTTTTAAAAACTTCTATGTCAGTTGGTGACAATTCTTTAAATTTTGTATTTTTGATATTATTTAACCACACAACGAAAACTATAATAAATATTTATGGAAAATGGCGCACTGGTTTTGTTTTTCTATAGGTATAAATAAAGGCACTGGCAAAACATTAGACAGCGTATACAAAAAAATATGATTCGAATAAGAAAACATTTTTTTTTGGTTCTATAACTAAACGTACCATGGCGGAGTCAAATCTATTTATTATTATTTACACTTCTCCCCTACGTAAAATCGACATTTTTAATAATGATTTTAATTAACCACACAACAAAAAAGGCAACAAAAAAGGAGGGAAAATGGCGGCCTGTTTTGTTTTTTCCGCTAGCAATGCGCGCGCGGGTGTAAATAAAGGCACTGAAAATACCGCAGAACAGTCTATATAAAAATATAATAATGTTAATAATACATAATACGCAAATGGGGTTAAGTTAAGGTAGTGAAAAATATATTTTTTTGATGAAATTTTCCCATACAATGAAATGACACAACCTGGCTATTGAGCTGGCTATATTTCTTCCTCCATTTTTTTAACAGATGGCAGCATCAGCGACTCCCTAATTGCCAGAGACTGTAGTTTTACAACGCCATCTAGAAGTCTTGCCTCGGAACGATAACGGAAACAGAATTGACATTGACAGATAGAATAGCTAGCTACTTTTAACGTTTCGTGCAATCTTTTTGTATCTTAGAATTTTTGATAGTACCGGGTTCAGTAAAATTAAACAAAAAAGATAATTATGTACCAAAAACATGTTGATAGATTGTTCTTCAATTCTTATATTTCTATGTAAAGTTCTAAATAACAAGAAAAGTTGTTTGATTTTTTTGAACAAAAACTTACGTTTAGTGATGACAGGACAAATTGAGTAAAACGCTATTTAATGCCAAGAGCATTCAAAAAAATGATTACTAGATGGCACTTTATCATTCTACGGGTTCGAATTGAAATAAAAGGCTTAATTTATATTTTTTGTTGAATAAAAACTTTTTTTAACCTTTAAAATCTTGGATGACCAAAATTAAAACTAAATTAAATTAATTAACATAAATAAAAGCTTGCTTTTGATCGCTTGTCTTTTGTAAAAAGCTAAACCAAAAACTATTTATATTGAATACAAATTTTATGCTGCCATGATAGTACTTACTAATTCCATACTGCCATGTCATTACTCCGACTAGTAAATATAATCTGTGGCGCACATTACCGCACTAGTGCGGTAATATAAAGTAAAAAGGATGCTTCCATAATACACTGCATTATGAACCTAAAAGCGGTTCAATAAGAGCCACTTTACGAGCAAGTGTGTTGAAAATAAAATTAAGATGACATTCTTTTCATATTAATGACATTTTGTATGAAATAAGTGCCAATGTAGCTCATATTATTATGCATTAGTGTCTGTCTGTCTAACACTCGCCAAACTTAAAATATGTACTTAACACTTTTCTACTTTTTGTTGTTCAAGACAAAGACATTTATTCGTATGATATGGTATGTACAAAGATAGATAATATGGTTATGTTCCGAACACATCCGCCGCTAAAAGCAGCATACGAATATTTAAAATAAGTAGGTATGTAATCTAACTTACGTTACAAAGGTATTTCTTATATTCTAATAAACAATAAAAGCTAAGTATAGACATAAATAGGCATTAGTTAAGTCTTCTATCTACATGATAAACCTTCTTTTTTTGATTTCGCCGCAGTTGGGTAAAAATCATTGCCGTAAGTCTCGCAAGCACTCGAAAATACCGATTCGTTTTATTTTTATTTTTTAGGGTTCCGTACCTCAAAAGGAAAAAACGGAAACCTTAGAGGACCACTCGTTTGTCTGTCGGTCTGCCCGTCTGTCACAGCCAATATGTGCTCCAAATCTAATGGACTGATTAAGTTCAATTGTATTATTATTGTGACCAATACGGACGTTTAACGTAAATAAATGAATTTCGAAAATGGAAACTTGTACTTTAGCACTTTTGGGGGCAATAGTTGTTTGTGCAACAAGAGAGCAAAGTTGTTTTTTGGTGCGAGTGTTGATTTTGAATCCCGAGTAATCGAAAGATTCTATAATTACGATTAAATCACGATCGTAGCGAGTGATTCTAGGTTAGAATCCTGAGCGTAGCGAGTGATTCTAGGTTAGAATCCTGAGCACAACGAGGGATTCAAAGGCACGAGATGCAAATAACTTTGGTCTCGTGTAACATATACAACTTTTCACCACAGCAGCGAGAACATATGAGATATTAGAACATATTAGGGGTTTAAATATGAATTAGCCGTTTTGTACTGAAGAACAGAAACCATTTTTTTCTGAGGTAAAATATATTTATTTAATCAAAGTATTTTCCCCATTGTCTACACATTTCTGCCATCTCCTGGGAAGGTCATATATGCCTTTGCGGTAGAACTCTGGGGACCTGGACTCAACAAACTGAGTGAAGGCATTTTGTATTGAAACCCCTTCATTTCTGTACAGCTTCAACAAGGTAGGTAAGGTAAGATTCAACACGCGGTTCTCTCTGCAGATTAGTCAAATCATGGGGCACCTATTTTGCAAGGTTTTTGTCTCACCGATTGATGCAAATTGGTCATTATTTTGGATATGCTTAAGCTAACATCAAACCGTGCCGCTAGTTCCTTGGTAGTTTGATATGGAGCGGCTTGTACCATCGCATCTAATTCATCGTTATTTACCTTAGAGGCTGGTCTTTCTCGGGGTTCATTCTTCAAATCGAAGTTTCCACTACGAAAGCGATTAAACCAAAAACGCACGGTGCGTTCATTAGCCGTATCCTCTCTATTTTCAATATAAGTACAGTACGACACAACAAACATGTAGCATCGGCAAAATTCGTAAAACCGATCACAATCCGACCTGAATGCGACTTCAAAATCACCAATCTTTATTACTACTTTAGGTGAAAATGATCTTTACGCAAACGCAATAACTTGTAAAGTAATATAACCAAATACATCCGTAAAATTGAAGTTAATGAATGCAAATTTTCACATTTATGCTATATTTAGGTTCTGTCGTACTGTAGTTATCTTTACTGTTATAAGCTGAATGCAAAAACCAAAATCGAATCTTGTGAAAAAAGTTTCACTCTGGAATTTCACACCGTGATGCAAGTTTAATTTTAATTCAAAGTGGCCAGTACGTTTAAACGGCAATTTCATATTTAAACCCATATTATTGCCTAAAGGAATACCACATGTATATTTGTAAAACGAATAATATTTAAAAAAAATAAGTTAAATTACTTATTACATTTAAAACCTGTATGTGTATCCGAACGTTTTATTGTTTGTTTCTTTTTTGGGCCTACTAGATATCGAACTTCGAATCGACTTGTTTCTATCTCTCGCTTTTTTCGTATCGAAGTAAAAGTGACAGAACAAAGTGAAATTCAAATATTTCGAACTTTGTGAGTAGACATGTTCCCGGAATTTAGAAAAAAAAAAAAAAAAAAAAAGCTACTTTGTCTCACGCTCGCACCAAAATTGAATTTTGCACACTGACTGTAGACAGCAAAACCTGCTTGTTTGAGGTGAAAATGTATTTTAGCAGAAGCTTCACTTAATTTTTGTGTGATTCCATGTATCGAGGATTTTAGGTTAGGAACTTTGTCAATTATCAACATAGTAAAAACGAAGTTTTTCATAATATATATTTTGTGATTATTCCTTAAAATCCAAAATTCCGGGGTTATCTCGGAATCCCGGGATTGTCTGTTTAAAATCCCAAAACTCGGGATAGGAAATAAGAGCTGGAATTATAAATAAAAGCCAGTACTAGCTACGACGTACACATTTGTAGCACATCCCCGTAGCATACGCGTAGCTGTTAAAATGATGAAGTCTCTTCCTGGAATTGCCAATTTAACGATCACATCCCCGTAGCATACGCGTAGCTGCTGCATCGTAGCAGGAGCGTAGCAGGTTCGGGAAGAGTTTCATGGGAGGGTTATTTATTTATTTATTTAATTATTTATGTACACACAGTAAAATACATGGAGATACGACATAATTATAACATGAGTACAAAGGTACTGCTTATTTCTTAAGAAATTTCTTCCAGCAGACCTGCGAAAGGAGAAATGAGAAAGAAATGTAGACAATAGTGTGTGAGAACAAGAAGAGAAAAACATGATTATGCGAAGTCTTAACTAAAATATTAAATATACCTACACGTATACGCAAGAAAATTAACATAATAGGTCTTTACCTATGAAATTGCCGTTTTGTATGAAAAAATTTAAACGAATTTTTTTCATGAATTTTTTATTTGTATTAATCGAAGTAATCACCCATGCAATCAATGCATCTTTGCCATCGCAGTGGCAGTTTATTGATGCCCTTCTTAAAGAAATCAGCTGGACGGGAGGCAACAAATTCTTCAAAGGCATTTTGTACTGCCTCTCGGGTATTGAATTTTTTTCCCGCCAAGAAGTTATCCAAATTCTGGAAAAAGTAGTAGTCTGTAGGCGCAAGGTCTGGTGAGTAGGGCGGATGACGGAGAGCTTCCAACCCCAGTTCTTGCAACTTGGAGACCGTCTGCTGTGCAGTATCAGGTCGCGCGTTGTCGTGCAGGAGCAGCGGAGACGAGCGATTGACCAATGCTGGTTGGAGATGCGCCAGCTTCTCCATCACTGTGTTCAGTTCTTCACAGTACACATCTGCAGTAATGCTCACCCCGTTTGGTAAGAAGCTGTGATGAATCACACCGGCGCTAGACCACCAAACAGTGACCATCACTTTTCTAGGGGTAAGTTTTCGTTTAGGGCATTGTTTAGGTGCTGAACCAGGATCCAACCAACTTGCTGAGCGCTTGCGGTTATCAAACAGAATCCATTTTTCATCGCAGGTAACAATGCGGTTCAAAATTCCTTCATTTGTGTGTCTGTTGAGCAGTGCAAGGCACGTCTCGACGCGTACTTCGCGCTGGCGATCATTGAGTTCGTGGGGCACCCATTTGTCAAGCTTTTTTACCTTGCCAATTTGACGCAAATGGACCAATATTGTTTTGACGCTAACGTCGAAAGCTGCTGCTAATTCAGCCGTAGATTGTGTATCATCAGCTTCCACAATCGCCTTTAATTCGTCATTGTCGACCAAAGTCTTCGGACGACCGCGAGGTTCATTTTTCAGGTCGAAATTTCCAGAACGGAAGCGAGCAAACCAATAACAGGTGGTGCGTTGGTTTGTAGTGTTAGCTCCGTAAACGTCGTTGATGTTGCGTGCCGCTTGTGCCGCGTTGCTGCCACGACGGTACTCATATTCCATAATTACTCGAATTTTTAACGTATCCATGATGACGAAAAAGATTGAAATGTGATGAAAATGTAACACTAATCAATAAAGAAATGACTACTTTTGGAAAAAAAAAACATGTTTTTAAAATAAAATTAATTTGAAATTAGAATTCTTAGCCAAACAAAAATTATTTTGATTTGAAATGGCCAGTACTGCAGAACGGCAATTTCATAGGTAAAGACCTAATATATAGTTAAATAAATACATAAAGCTTAAATATATAAACATAAATACACTATAGGTACCTATATAATTATACACTCATAGTTGAGAGGAAAGATAATGCTCTTTTACACGAACAACGGTTATGTGTAGAGAAGGTGCAGGCGGCAAATATGCGGGATGAAAAATTAAAATTAATTGAGCCATTAAAGGTCGTGTTTCACCTCTCTTCTCAACCTCACGTGTGTCGATCTGAAACCTCACGTGTATCGAAATCGTCATCCTGAGGATGCCTCTCAACGAGGCATCCTCAGGATGACGATTGACCAATTGCAAACCAGAACGCGACGTGTTACCAAACTGAGCGCTGGACGCAAAAATGGATCAGTGCGATAAGCGTGGTAAACACGTGTCGATTTCTTAAAGGGTTTTTTATGACTCTTGAAGAGTAGTCAAGCGGAATAGGTTACTAAATATATCTACGTCTATTGTATTTTAGAAGTAACTTTATCGACTTATTAGCACCCCGCCTGGGAGTGGGAGAGGCTGGGGCAGGTTAGAATATCTCAGAGAATGCTGAAGTTGCAGGAATTTATTCAATACAAAGTCAGAGTCGATAAAAATACAGAATTTACACTCGCGACAATCTAAGAAGTCCGTTTTAACGTTTCGTTCTCGTACATGTAATAAAACATTAAGCCTGGAGAATCAGTTTTTATCAATGTAGATATGTCGTCGATTACAAACTCTCTAAGTATGTTCAATTGATAATTATGTCTCGAGAATCAGTTTATAAGAAACCAATATTTTTTTCATCGCTACACAAAGCATTTTGATAGCTGTCAAAACGGACTTCTTAGATTGTCGCGAGTCTAAGCATACTCTTACTGGTATTGTAGATTATAAAGTATGCCTACGCGCGAAATAGATTACAATTATCTGTATACAAAGGTACCCTAGGGGTCCATCTCTGGATTGAGACTGGTTTCTCGCATTTCGGGGGGGGGGGGGGGGGTTGAACCCCCAACCACCCCCCGTCTACGGCCCTGCTCAGTTGTCCAATATCCTGGATTAGAAGAATGATAGCGTTTGTTCAAGTTTGTTGTTTCTAAATATATTATCATTCTCAAATAATGTATTACCTAATATTATAGCAATAGATTAACAAAATGTTATCATTCTTCATCAAAGTCTTGTTTTGACAACCATTTTTTTAAACTTGGTAGTCGCGGTTGTGCCTTCAGAAGAAGTTGAGCCTTCAAGCAGTGTGTACCAACAGCAAGCCTGGGCCAGACACAGTGAGTGAGATGATAACTCTGTGGTGTTTGCTGCTGCTGGCGGCGCCGGCGGCGCTGGCTAGAGATGTTACCGGTATGTTTCAGAACAACTGTTTGTTTCAGTATCTATCAGTACCTTATACCAACTTATTTTCAGGTTTTTTTTTGCGAGATTTCATTTCGGGTGACATACCGGGTTCCTCACAATGTTTTCCTTCACCGTTTTGGGAGCAGTGGTGATGAAATTATTTATACTAAATAAAGCGCCTGGTTGGGTTCGAACCGACGACGTTTTATTAGGTATGTTGAAACTGTATGTACTTCCCGTCAGTTGTCCCTATGGGTTACAGAACTTAGCGATGGAAAATTTAAAACCCATATCAAACGTGTCCTTATCAAAAAAGCATATTATAAGATTAAAGACTACGTTGATGACAAGGAAGTTTGGCAATAATTCCTTCTGCACATGTGGCTTCCCTGGTACCTTATAAACGGCATAATTATGTAAGAGTCTATTAACTGCTCCCAAATTACCATGTTTATTCTCTTTACATTCATCCTTGACATAATCATTGTATTTGACATTATTCCTATTATTATAGATACCTCCAATTTAATTTCAACTCCTAGTAGCTTTTGTGGACATGATAATTATTCAATTTGTTACAGTTGTAATAGCAATCACGTCATTTGGCTGAAATAGGTTTTTATTTTTATTTTTTATTGTTTGTCTTTTATATAGATTATTTTCTATTTTGTGAATGTGAGAACTTTGTAGGCTTATTGGACTGTAGATTTACTGAACATCTATTTTGTTAAGTACCTGGTACTTACTTGTTGAAAGGCCTACATTGTCCTCCCATGCCTACTAATACTGTAATTTGAAAATATTGTAAAAGCCAATTATTTTTAAAAGAGTAACCGTGGAGTTTCTTGCCGGCTCTTCTCCATAGGAAACGACCAATTGGAACCGTGCACCTAGCTTCTGACGTTTCATAAGTGCCCATGTAGGTTTATGTGAAATAAAATATTTTGATTTTTGATTTTGATTTTGGTTCATTAGAAAACCAGCGTGAAGGTTCATTTCAGCATTAATGCCAGACAGAATATACTGTTATTCTGCCTGGCATTAATGCTGAAATGAACCTTTTTGGCGCAGCCGTGAGGCACACAATATTGTTGTAAAAACATTATTTTTATTCTTTATTTTGTTATTTATATTTTGTGTTTCATGAACTGTGTCCAAATAAACGTTATTTTATTCTTTATTCTTCTATTCGACCTACAACTCGTAAGTGGGGACCTTTACCACTAGGCCGCCACTGCTCCAGTACCAAAGCCTATTTTTAGAACAGTGTTGGTTTATCTAAATAATTAGTAATACAAAATATGTTGATGTTTTTTTTAAGAAATCATAAAATAAGTTAAGTATTAGTGATTCTTTCTGCAGGTTAATAGCGTTCTTGATAAACCTAGTTGTAACGGTAACCTGTAAACCCACTCCGAAGCCGAGATTAACGAAGCCAAAAATTTTTTTTTTTGTAGTCTCTACTTTAAATAATCCCACAACTCTTGTACCATTACATGCACACGTAAGCACAATGTTTTGCGTGCGTTACATTGCGCTGTGCCGTAAACAGCGATTTTATTTTTCACACCAAAAATAAAAGTAAAAGTTGATTGACTTTTTGGTCGTAGATAGGTTTTACTTTTATAACTTTAACTTTAAGTAATAATACTAGTAGTAGTACTAGCTTCCGCCCGCGGCTTCGCCCGCGTGGTATGTCGATAAAAAGTAGCCTATGTCCTTTCTCAGGCTCTAGACTATCTGTGTACCCATTTAAGGTTCAGTAGTTCTGGCGTGAAAGCGCGACAGACAAACAGACAGAGTTACTTTCGCTTTTATAATATTAGTAAGGATGTTTAATTGTGCAAATTAAGCCCTTTCATTTTGATACCCAACATGGTATGTCATCTAGAGGGCGCCATTTTCAATTTAATGTGACGTCACATAGCCTATAACCAGCGGACGATCAAGACGCTTCCAAAGATAGGTACCTCATTTGTCAATTTATGATGAGTCGTTTAAAATATATGAGGGAACATACATATATGCATACGGGTCGAAATCATAACCCTCATTTTTGCTTCGCCGTAGTCGGGTAACAAGCTACTGTTAATATGATGCAACATGGTGATAATTTTATCCACATATTTATGACATCTGATAGCGAAACATTTTATTCAGCCAACGAATCTAGTGGCTCTTCCAGCGAAAGTTTCACTTCTCTTACAGATACCTTAGGTGTTCTCTTACGACAAAATTTCAGCCAAAATTCACCTCAATGCTCGAGCATTCCCAGCCACTACAACGAACACTGCAACGCGACGAAGGGACCGCGCGTTTCGAAAAAAAAAGGATCGCTCGGATGACAATTGGGCCTTGGTTAAAGCTACTAGGAATCCGTGTAATCAGATGATACGCAACGCTAAACGCCGCACATCCTAAATAATATCACTTCTTCTTCTCCTGCCGATATTTGGAAGTTCCTTGGAACTTGCAAAGTCATAGGAATGGAAGACATTAAAGTTACAGTCTCAAAGCTATAGTCTTAGTGTGACTTCTTCAATGCTTTTAATACCGTCAGATCCATCCTTTCCTATCTTATGGTTTCTCGGGAGGCATTGGAAAGGTTTTCCTCTTATCTTCAGGGGCGTCAGCATGCGAGCGTCTTATGTTCGAATTTGTCTGCTCAACAACGTAAATAACGCGATGAATGTTGTTGAACTGTTAAACTGAAAGGCATTGCTACTGTTAGTGTGTTACGCAAGTACCCCGCAGTTTATAATCTGACCTTGCAGACGAGGAGTACGCCAGGTTCCCGCGGCTCTACCACCTGGACGATTACAGCGCGTGTCTGGCGCAGCCCGGCGGACTGTACTGTCTTGGCTCCTTTCACGTCGCGCCGCTCAAAGAGCCGCATCCAGTCTACAGCATGCTCAAGGTTAGTTTGGACCCCCCCCCTGTGTAACCTGTGGGTGTCAAGCTGTTCTATTATATCTCCATATCTATTTTTAGAGTTTATAAGAAAGATATCAAAGATCTAATGAGACATTTATAAAGGTAACGTTGCGGTTGAAAGTATCGTTACGCGAGTTATATTGATATATAGGTATTCGAGTCAGGAATTCGATAAAGCCACTAACTCCAAACTCGTACTTTATGAGTTAGTGGGGTTTCGATCTAGGGGTGCGATATGTGCTTTTGAATCCTATTTTAGTCCACATTGGCTCGTTTAGGTACCCCGCAGTTCGTGTAATAGATTAATGGACTTTTACATGCTGCAAAATTAATGGTAATTGATTTGATTATCACCATGTTCCTTCTTTCTTTATTTTGGAGTACCATGTTATTTGAAGCCTAAGCGTCCGCGCACACCAAGAGCTGAGCAGAGCAGAGCATTTAAAACAAAAGTTGTACTTACTATCAGTGAGACTGTCTATGAAATCCAGTGACAATAACGACCACAATATTAATATCTCTGTATTGTTGCATACTGTTAATAGTAATGCACTCTGTTGGGAATCGAACCCCACACCTTGCGCGCGGTCTGCATGAGCAGGCTGCGTGATCAACGCGTCATCGACAAGCTGAGGTGCGGCGCGGCTGCGACACGGCTCGGCCCGATGACCACTCACTTCCACGGACTCCACCGTGACGGACGATACTCCTCTCTTATTTAATTGTTTGTCCGGGAAAGTTATAACTCGTAAAATCAGACGGCAATAAACCATTGCCTACAAAATACAGTCCACTTTTTATTTCTCCCCGCGCTAACATTGATCCGGCTCGAAGGACCATATGTTAGGGACCTTACTAAGAAGGACTTTAATTGAACCATTGCTAACGTACGTATTTGACTAAAGAGCGCAATAATGGCTTAAAACCATTAGGCCTTTAGGGGCATGAGGAACAGGGTGTAAAGTTCACTCATACTCCATAGAAAAGGGAGGATCCTCCGACCAGACGGGTGTTGTGTCTGGCGGGCAACTGCCCACCGATTGATCTTGGGTTGTTGTATATATGTCCACTGCACGGTAAACTTTAATTGCGCGATTCAGGATTTATGTGACGTCTGTCTGACGTCAAGTCTTTGATGCGTAATTCGCATGTGGCGATGTAGATACCACCACATCACTCCCCTCCGGAGACCGGAGGTCGATAGTGGGCTGAGTCTTGTATCTTGCGATGCTTGCCAGTGCCAGTTGTGGTTCCAGTGAGTCGGAACCGGGTGCCGCATTGTTCGCGGTGGGTCGGAACTGTTTGCGGCGGTTGTGGTGATTGAGGTGATTGCGGTGATTCCCCAGTGGGTCGGGATGATGAGGTGATTGCGGTCATTCCCCAGTGGGTCGGGGTAATGAGGTGATTGCGGTCATTCCTCAGTGGGTCGGGGTGATGAGGCTGAGGGTGATGACCAGGAATGCGCGTTCGCTGCATGCTGGTGGTCAGGATACCCGTTGACGCCTCGGGTGTTGGCTTGGCTGTGTGACTCGCCTCACTGAAAGCTTGCGGGAGTGATGATGATGACGTCACGCTTGAGTAGTTGCACGAAGGCTGCGTTGACGTTCATATTCGGGGTCACCAATTTAGGGGCATGAGGAACAGGGTGTAAAGTTCACTCATACTCCATAGAAAAGGGAGGATCCTCCGACCAGACGGGTGTTGTGTCTGGCGGGCAACTGCCCACCGATTGATCTTGGGTTGTTGTATATATGTCCACTGCACGGTAAACTTTAATTGCGCGATTCAGGATTTATGTGACGTCTGTCTGACGTCAGGTCTTTGATGCGTAATTCGCATGTGGCGATGTAGATACCGCCACAGGCCCACTTTTATATCACATATCATGCGGCAGGAAATTCCGGCTCGAAAGACAAGAAAAGTGCATAAATAACATAAAGGTTAGGTTTGTTTGTAGAATTGTTGCAAGTCACTTGGAAAGCTTTAGATTTCCGTGTCACTGCTTCAATTGAAATCAATTGACTTTTTTTTTTTTCTGTTTTGTAGAGACAATTATGTTTGACCTAAGTATAGGTAAATGTTAACTATTGAAAGTTACGGAGGGAAGTTCCGCAGTGAACTTGATTGGTGCGAGTTCTGATCTCGAGGAACTGTCAGTTTCACACTAACAATCACAATTACATACATATATCAGCTCGGGCAGAGTAATAATTGCAGTTTGCAATTAGCAGGAAGGAAGTAGCCTACCTACCCGAGTGCTAGATAAAGGATTTTCTTGATCAACCTAAGTTTTCTAAACGCTTCACTTATACCTACTGTTCCCCAGGAGTACTCTCAAGACCGCCACAACTTCAACCGCACGCAACTGCACCGCGGCTACTGCGTGAGCTCGCGCTGCCCCGACGTGGCCGAGCGCAACTTGTCCCTGCGCTTCGAGCGCTGCGCGTCGCACTGGGCGCGGCGCCTGGCACTGCGCACCAACCTGGCGCAGCTCGGCTACTGCCACACGCACGCGCAGGAGGTCGCTCAGGCGCACAGCCCCGCGCCCGTGGACGTGGCGCAGAAAGTTTTCCTGTATGTAGTGGCGGTACTCGTGGCGCTCAACGTAGTGGGGACCACATATGATGTTGTTACTGGAGATAATGCTAAGAGTAAGTTGTTTATTGATTTATTTTATTGGAGAAAGAGATATGTGAAAGTGCTTAGATTATTTTTATTAAGTATTTCTTTTAATATTATATAACTATTTAATTATTTACATATAAATTATATTTTAACCGCTCACGAAGACATTATTTAAAAACACCGTACATTATTTAAAAAACTTTTTACAAAAATCAAACGACTTCCAAAAAAACACTAAAACGTGAAAAATAACTTTAAGTAAGTACCTAACTTCGGAAGTCGGTGGCAAAAAACGAAAATTAAAAACCAAAGACATCGACTACCGATTTTTGAAATTAAAAGCGATTTTTGAAATTACAAGTTATCAAGTGGTGAGGCGTCCAAAATGCATTATCATGGGACCTAAATAAATAAAATAAAAAATGCGGTTTTGTGACAGTAGGTATTATCGATCCGATCTGTTAGGTATAAAATATGTTAATGTTACCCTCTTCGCGCCTGAAACTACATGCCAATTGCCCCTACGTAATGCCCATAAAAATATTTAATAAATTACCAGATGCAATAAAAGATGAAACCAGCGATACGAAATTTATAGATAAGATCAAGCAAATATTAATTTAAAAAGCATATTACACAATAAACGAATACATTTGGTCAATGTCAAAGGTTCCAAAGGTCTAGGCCAATTAAAAAAAAATGTTTTTCAATTAAACATTTATTTCTTGCAGGATTTAAAGAAACCTATTATCGCGAAGGAACCCTTCGAACCGAACCTGTTCGAGTTGGGGCGCCCCAAGTCCCGAGCTCGCTTCGCTCGCTCTTGCATCCTACGTTTTTATTACCTTTATACTAAGTCGAGATGTGTCGGGACTTGTCCGAGCCGGGGTGCCCCAAGTCTCAAGCTCGCTAGGTTCGCTCTTGCATCCGTAAATAAGTAGAATATTTTAAATATTACTCAGAAAAAAAAAAACAAATGCAAGTCCAGCAAAAAAAATATTGTGGAGGGAACCTCTAGAACCCTCACACTCGCTAGAACGACTAGCGAGGCGGCAAGTTTCTAAACCCAACCCAATGAATATGCTGTTGATTGCAGAAAGTACGCTGCTGAGCTCGTGGTCGGTGCGCAGCAACTGGCGGCGCCTGACGGCGTCGTATGAGGAGGGAGACCCGCGACTCGCGGCTCTGACGCCCGTGCAGGGAGTCCGGTATGTTTCAACTGTTCAGTTCATCATGATCATCGTTCACTATTTTTTACCCGACTACGGCGAAGAAAAATTGACGACACGGTTGGCGCAGTGGCTTAGCGATGGACTGCTGCGCAACGTGTCGTGGGTTCGATTCCCGCACGGGACAAATATTTGTATGATCTGCAAGTAGTTGTTCCGGGTCTGGGTGTTAGTGTATGTGAGTTTCTATGTTTGTAAACGCACCCACGATACAGGAAGAAATTCCTAGCGTGGGGCAACGTTTTCATTAAAAAAAAAAAAAAACCACTCAATACAATTTGACAAATGCGGTATCGTTGGAAGCGTCTTGATCGTCCGCTGGTTATAGGCTATGTGACGTCACATTACATTAAAAGTGGCGCCCTCTAGACGACATAAAGTCAGGAACTAAAAAAAAAAATTGTTTAATCGTACCATGTTGGGTATCAAATGAAAGGGCTTAATGAGCACATTTCAAAAATATATATATTATAACCACAAAAGAATTAAAAAAAAAAAGTAATAAAAACTAAAACCCAACTACGACTAAAAAGGTATAAACAAGACACCACAGACAGACAAATTAAAAATCCCAATCACACGTAATCACACGTAATCTGTTCGATTTATGCCCTAACACGTGTGACTCCGGATTTTTAATTTGTCTGTCTGTGGTGTCTTGTTTATACCTTTTTAGTCGTAGTTGGGTTTTAGTTTTTATTACTTTTGTACGATCGATTTTTGTAGGACATCAGCATTAAAGTATTAAATGTCATTATATCTATACTAATATTATAAAGAGGAAAGATTTGATTGTTTGTTTGCATTGAATAGGCTCCGAAACTACCGAACCGATTTGAAAAATTCTTTCACTGTTGGCAAGCAATTATTATATTATGTATGTATGTTGAGAAGCTACACTATCCCCGGCTGACATAGGCTATATTATATTTTCAAAAAAAATAGGGCTCCTTACTAAAACTCCAATAATGTAACCCAAGGTGTAAAAAATATCTAACATAGCTAAGTACTTAGTACCCGTGCGAAGCCGGGGCGAGCAGCTAGTGTGTAATAATTTAATACGACCAAAATATAAACATCGGATACAGTTCTTATCCTAACTATAGGGATATTTATATATAATATAATATGTATAAATGCGAAATTGCGCTAGTTATGCTTTCACGCTAAAACGGCTTAACAGATTGAGTAGAACATGACCTGGATTAGGACATAGGATACTTTTTATCCCGACAATGTCGCGCGACCGAGAATTATGCGAGTGAAACCGCGGGGCGCAAACTCAAACTCAAACTCAAAGCATTTATTTCAATTAAACCATTTACAGGCACTTTTGAATTGTCAAGGAGTCAGTCAGTCAGAAATATGAAGCTAGTTGCCCATTCCAAAGCGTAGTAGGTACCTATGGAGAAGAACGGGCAAGAAACTCCATGGACACTCTTTTAAATCAAAATATTGTTACAATATAATGGAGAAAGCACGTTAAAAGCGTCCGCAATTATAAAATAAGAACAATTCAAAAATTAAAATAAGCCATAGCAGCTAAGAGATGACCAGTCACAACTGACGGCGCCCGTTCACGAACATGACGCATGGATCAGCACCGCTCAACCATTTTGAAGGGAGCTAAATGATCCAACACATACGCCACCATCAGCGAGACATTTAAGTGAGCATGACATTCCCAGCCGCCAGGGCACATTCAAGTCAATGAAAGACAAAATACCCGGTAAATGGTAGCTCTATAGTACATAGTACTCACACCTGTGCAATTATATGTTACAAAGGAGATTGAGTATAAACAATGCAAAGATAGTCTTACAATCTTCAGCAGCTCCAACAGCATTTTCGTATGTTAATTAGTTAGTTGTGGTTGTGGAGCAGGACCAGCATTAAGCCAAGCATTTTTATCAGAGATGTAATCCTCCAACTTATAATATGCCTGCCTACATAGTGTGCGTTTTATACAAGTTTTGAATTTTTCTCATTCAGTTGAAGTATGTGGGAAGTGATTTTATTGTATCATTTTAAACAGTACCCCATGAAAGATGAGTCTACTTTAGCAAGTCTGAAACCTGGTTGAACTAATAGGTCCCTATTTCTAGTACTATAATTATGTCTATCACCTTTTTTACTAAAAAGATGTAATTTTTTTCTTACGTGCAAGATGTTTTCATATATATATTGACAAGGTACCGTCATGATGTTAATATCCTTAAACAGTTCCCTTAAAGAATCGCGCTTGCGTAGATTATAAATGGCTCTGATCGCTCTTTTCTGCAGAATAAAGATAGACTCGATGTCTGCAGCCCATAGTAAAATACCGTAAGACATTATGCTATTAAAGTAACTAAAATAGACTAGCCTCGCGGTATCTACATCAGTAAATTGACGGATTTTTCTGTCAGCATATGCTGCTGAACTTAGACGTCCTACAAGAGATGTTAAATGAGGACCCCATTGTAGCCTTGAGTCGAGCGTGATCCCCAGGAAAACAGTTTTATCGACGAACTCTCGCAGCTAAATGAACTAACAAACTATTTAAATAAAATACCAACATAGTAATATTTTAACTAAAACATTTAACAAATTGAAACATCTTCCACGTTGCTGTCGATGTCGGTGGAAATGTACCCAAAAGACTGACGGCGGCGTTTTCACGTTGTATGTCAATGCTTAAATAGCTTCTGGCCAAGGTGAAAGCTAGCTCTTGGGTCCATATTTATATTGTGTCTTGTCTTGGATCACGGGAAGTGTCAGCCAACCGTTTAGAGATGTCATTAAACAGACCATGAGCAATCAGACTCCACGGTCTGAGGGATTTAACATACATTTAACAAACGACTCGAAAATAAGTTTTGGCTTTTGTCGTAATAATGTTCTAGTTACACCGACATAAGACGGACCGAATTTTTGCGGTCGTTCTAAAAGATCTGTCGTCAGTTTTAAGATAAGGTGCAGCAACCTAAATCAACGTGTATTCCACTGCAGGGTACTGCTGCTGGTGCTGACCATGGCGACGCACACCGTCTGCATCCACGACATGCTGTATCTGTACAACCCCAGGTGGCTTGAGCAGGTCAGCAACTAGCATTTGTTACTGAACTAGCTGTTGCCCGCGACCTCGTCTGCGATCCAGTATACAAAGTAGCCTATGTCACCCACTTATGTCACGTTACGCTGATTAATTTGACAGGACTAAACTGAAATTTATCTTCTGCCCTTGTCTTAATGAAATTTGTGAACAACAGAATCGGCACCATTACCTACGCTAATTAATAGTGCCGTGCTTACCTATAATTTAGATTATGCTAGATATATAATTATGTCAAAGACTGTGTATGTAATAAGTTAGTAAGCCTTTATAAATACATAGATATTACACATAGAATAAAGTGCTTGTTATTGGTAGACATGGCGTCACCCGATGTTGATGCTGTTCCTGAACGGCACGACAGTGGTGCAGGTGTTCGTGCTGCTCTCCAACTTCCTGCTCGGCTACAACCTGCTGCTCTACACCAAGACCAGCAAGATCTCCTACAAGCTGCTGCCGTACATCACTATCAAGAGGATAGCCAGGTATTCTTACTGTTACTAATAATAATGTATAACTTAATCTCAAGGGTACAATTATAAGTTATTGATCCTTCTTCTTCTATTCTCGTGTTGGCGCAAGCTTTAGGAGGAAATGACTCATTCAATGGTAAAAAGATTAAGAAGCAGCAGAAAAAAATTTAGAAAGATGATGATGAATGTATATTATACGGTAATTAATAAATGTTTCCATTACCAGGATATCTCCAGTGTACCTGCTAGTGGTGGGGTATGCGGCGACGTGGTGGGCGAGTGCCAATGCTGGCCCACTGTGGGCGCCCACTGTCGGAGTCGAAAGCGAAGCCTGCAGGCGCAAGTTCTGGAGCCACGTCTTCTACGTCAGCAACCTGGTCGACCCTGAGGATACTTGTCTCACGCAGACCTGGTGAGTTACGGGATGAAGTTATACATTTACGTTGGGAGACGCCGTAGATGCGGTTTTCACCATAATTTAGAGATTTGATTGAGCCCAGCAGACCGCGAGGGCGGCGCGCGGGCCATGCAATATCTTTTACACGCCACGCTAGATTTTGTGTAACTTTTGCAGCACGCCATTTGTGAGCGGCCGGCAGGACACGTCGTTAAGTTTACCAGCAGGCCGTGTGGTCCGCTGTGATCCCGCAAATTCATTTATTTTTTTAGAACCTTGCTAGGCTTGAAGGCTTGCTAGATAAGGATTCGACATTGTCTGCTTTCAATTTTTGAGTGAAAGAGCTACTAAATGTGTAGTATGTGGCAAAGTGTACCCCAGCCAGCCCTTGCGGCAGGGAGATTGAGCATGTGGTGGCGTTTGCGAAAAATCCATATCCAGCAAACCAAGGTTCCCTCCACGCTCTGGCGGTGGAGGCGAGTGCTAACGTGAGCGTGGCCTTATCCCAGAGCAAAGATGTTTTGTTGTATAAAAGCTCACGCCGGGCTGAAGGACACCGAACGCGCAGACCACCTTACGAAAGAGGCTGCACTCAAGTTAAAAGAGAAGCCGCTACCTGGTTTCATTCGTCAAGTGGCATCCGTATGGGGTCGCTCGACGAGTGGAACCGAAGATACAAGAACGGCGAAACAAAATGTTCCTCCCACTCGCGATAGGTGCCTTCAAGGTAACTAGATTTTTCAACTTTAAAAAACAGCTGACGGAATGGTCTTACCGCGTGGCCACGGGACAGGCGGCGCGAATTGCGGTGCGGCAAGCGGGGCGGCAAAACAAGCGGCACGGAATGAAGCCACGGGAAGAGCGTTCGCCGCCGCGATTAATATAGACCGAGAGCAAAATGTCTTTATCTAAGTTATCTCGATATTGCTTGGAGAGTAGGTTTTTTGGTTCAATATTTGGAAGAGATTGTGTAGTTCATTAGTTAAATAAATGTCGGGGTATAGACGGAGAATTTTACAAGAAGAACTTGTTGGGCTTCTATCAGGGACTTGAAACGTTATAAAATAACGTTAAAATACCATTAAGATCCGTTCCAGTAACGATAATTTCTACTGTTCCACCCGGATCGTAACTAAATTAATAGTTGATGTCGTTCCGATAGATTTTCGTAATATTGCCAAGATTTTAGTTCGTAAATGGTTACTGAAACTATACCTAACGTATTACGTAACGTTATCATACCTCACACCCCTATTTTGAGTAAAGTTTCAAGTCCCTGGCTTCTATACTATCCGTGGGCATGGCATACGCCTAGGGCTGCCAACCATACTGTTAAAAAAAGTATTATACTTTATTTCAACTTAAAATACTTTTTACTATTCAATAAAAATAAAGTATTCAAAAATACTTTTTTCGTGTGTATCCAGAATCATTAATAAAATCTTTAAAAAAAAAAATGCGAGCGGTGGATTTCAGAAGTAATCTGTCAAATTGTCGTCAAGAGGTCACCGTCAGTCTGACAGTCTGCTGACGGCGACGGTGACGTCTACTGACTCAAATACGCGCGGATAACATAACCTTTTTTTGGGCCTTTGCCTTCATTTTGTTAGTTTCCAAGTTTTCCAGCTCAACCTATTATCATAATTGTGATTACTTTGTTAGTTAGTTAGTGCACAAAAAATAGAAAATGAAAACTATTCACCTTCATCTTCTCTTACAAAAATGCCTAGAAAGTCAAATTGTCGAAGTCTAAAGTTCGTTTTTAAATCCCGTAGACTAATTTGACAGGTGCAAATGTCAAACTCCAAATTAAAAAAAACAAACAACAATCATTTGAAATGTCAAAATAGTCTACCATTAAAAAACTAACTCTATGGTGAAACAAAAATATACTTATGTAAACAAAATGGCGGGACGACAGAATTAGAGCTACAATAAAGGTACAAATAAAAAGCTACTACAAAAAAAAAAAACAACCGACTTCCAAAAAAACACTAAGAACGTGAAAAATAACTTTAATTTCGAAAGTCGGTGTCTTTGCTTTTCAATTTTTGTTTTTTGCCACCGACTTATTTTTTTTTTTGTAAAAAGTTTTTATTTTTCACTTTTTAGTTGTGGTACCTACCCCACACAGATTCGAATACCACTACCTGGTATGTAAATAACAGTGAAGGAGTCAAACAATATATCGTCTACATACACTAAGTGGGAAAAATACATAATTATTGAAGCTAACTCAAAAACTACGCAAGCAAAGTTAATACAATTTATATGGGACCACCTCTGAAGCATGACCTACCAAACAAAAAAATAATCATCAAAATCGATTCATAATTGGCGGAATAAACGCGTAACATACACAAAAAAAAAAAAAAAAAAAAACAGACAGACGAATTGAGAACCTCCTCCTCTTTGAAGAAGTCGGTTAAAAAATTAGAGGAGCTAATTTTTTTGTAAATTTATTTTAGCTCTAATTCTGTCGTCAGATTCGTGTATTCCCGTTCGTCCCACTGGCGTCGTCCCACTGGTGGGACGAACGGGAATTTAATAAATTATATTAAATTTATTCCCGCTCGTCCCACGGACTTTCTCAGTGGGACGAACGGGAACGTTGGTCCCACTGTATAATTTGAGTCTGGTTGTTGTTCAATTTTACACTTATTTATCAAACTCAAACTCAAACTCAAAGCATTTATTTCAAATAAACCAATTACAGGTACTTTTGAATTGTCAAGGGGTCGGTCAGTCAAAAAAAATGAAGCTAGTTGCCCATTCCAAGGCGTAGTAGGTTCCTATGGAGAAGAACGGGCAAGAAACTCCACGGACACTCTTTTAAATCAAAATTTGTTACAATATATTGGTTACATCATTCATTTGAAATTAAACATGTGAGATCAATGTAAAAAAGAAAAAAAAAGAGACGTGCACGTTAAAAATAAGCCGTGGCAGCTTAGAGATGACCAGTCCCTACTGGCGGCGCCCGTTCACGAACATGACGCATGGATCAGCACCATTCAGCTCAACCATTTTGAAGGGAACTTAATGATCCAACACTTAATATCCTAACTAATACTATAAATGCGAAAGTAAGTTTGTTTGTTTATTTGTTAGGTACACTTTCACGCTAAAACGGCTTAAATGATTTAGATGCAATTTGGCTCACCATGGCTGACCATGACTTGGGTTACGAGATAGGATACTTTTTATTTCTGTAGTACGTTGCATGGGTATTCTGTGTAAAACACTTTGTGCACAATTTATAAACAGTACATAACCTAACAAAAAGTACTAGGCTTGCATGAATTCTGTCATTCAAATTCTATAAGTTAAATAAAACTAATGATTGAAATACTATATTTCAATCATTCGTTTTATTTATATAGAATTTGAATGACAGATATTTAATTTAACACGTACGGTACGATATTCCATTCACAAGAGCTTATGCTTAATTTTTACACAATAACCTAACAAAAAGTACTAGGCTTGCATGAATTCACGAAAGTTTTTCAATCATTAGTATTATGCCTCTAATAGGATTTAGATGAAATTTGGCACACAGATAGTTGATTATTCTTATTATTATACTTAAATTACAAGTCTACAGTATGGTATACATATGGCAAAGGCATAAAAAAAACACAATTAAAATCACAGAAACGACATTACGTAGGTATCGAAATACACACTTTCATCCAAATCCTATTAGAAGCATAATACAAAACTGATTGAAATACTTTCGTGAATTAATGCAAGCCTAGTACTTATTATTAGGTTATTGTGTAGAAATTGTGCACAACGTGTTGTGAATAGAATATCGTACCGTACGTGTTAAATTAACGATCTGTCATTCAAATTCTATAAGTTAGATAAAAGTAATGATTGAAATACTATCTTGAATTCATGCAGGCCTACTATTTTTTGTTAGATTATGTACTGTTCATAAATTGTGCATAAAATGTTTTGCACAGAATACCGTCTTGTGTGCATGCAACGTACTAAAGAAATAAAAAGTATCCTATGTATACCCGAGTCGTGGTCTACCCATGTGCCAAATTGCATTTAAATCATTTTAGCCGTTTTAGCGTGAAACTGTTCCTAACAAATAAACAAACAAACTTACTTTCGCATTTATAGTATTAGTTAGGATAAATAAGTGTAAAATTGAACAACAACCAGATTCAAATTGTTCAGTGGGACCAACGGGAATTAAAAATATAATTATAAATCATTCAGCGGGAATAAATTTATTAAATTCTCGTTCGTCCCACCAGTGGGATGACGCCAGTGGGACGACCACACGGTCAGATTTACTTAAATTTTACATGGAAATGTGATGAGGCTTACGAAGCCTAAATGATGATACATTAATAACGTGTGCGAAGAGTACCAAAAAAAAATGTACTTATTTAAACATTAAAAAAATGTACAACTTTTGATTTTTTCAAAATACTGTTTATTTTCCGTCTCTTTCGTACTTTATTTCTTGTAAAAAAAAGTTGGCAGCCCTACATGCGACGTATTGATTCGCATTTGTTTTTTCAGCCAGTGCGATCCGCTCGGCAAAATTCGCGAATCGCCCCGCCTGTCACGGTTCCCGTGGCATGCTTAGTACATTTCTATACATTTGGTTTTGCCGCATAACACAACACAATTCGCGCCGCCCGAAAATTCGCTGTAGCGAATTCGGCGCCATAGTAAAAAAATATTAGGAGGACTTCTTTTTAGGAGGACAGGTTAACGGGAACAGCATTTGTTAGTTAACATACTGTATATATTTCTGAAATGTGTTAATAAGCCCTAGCATTTGATAACCAAAATGGCATGGTATTTTTTAACCGACTTCTTCAAAAAGGAGGAGGTTCTCAATTCGTCTGTATGTTTTTTTTTAATGTTTGTTACGCGATTACTCCGCTAATTATGAATTGATTTTGATAATTCTTTTTTTGTATGGTAGGTCATACTTCCGAGGTGGTCCCATATAAATTTTATTAACTTTGCTTGCGTAGTTTTTGAGTTAGCTTCAATATTACGTATTTTACCCACATATTTAAACCCATATTATTGCCTAAAAATACAACATGGTAAACGTAAGCCACATGGTAAACAAACCACATGTATATTTGTAAAACGAACAATATAAAAAATAAAAAAAAATACTTATCACATTTAAAACCTGTATATGTATCCGAACGTTTTATTGTTTGTTTCTTTTTTGGGCCTACTAGATATTCGAAATTAAAATCGAACTTCGAATCGACTTGTTTCTATCTCTCGCTTTTTTCGTATCAAAGTAAAAGTGACAGAACAAAGTGAAATTCAAATATTTCGAATTTTGTGAGTAGACCCATGACATGTTCTCGGAATTTAGAAAAAAAATAATTAAAATGTTACTTTGTCTCACGCTCGCACCAAAATTAAATTTTTAACACTGTCCAGCAAAACCTGCTTGTTTGAGGTGCTGAGGTGAAAAGGTTTTTTTTTATGTACCTAAATGTAGAAATCAAAGTTCGCGGGCACATTCGCAAGAAGCTGGCAGTATTATCACAACGGTAATGTTTTCCCAATGTTTGTATAATTTTTTTGTACTTATGTGTATTTATTTGTTCATATAGTTATATATATTTAGGTATATGGTATATTGTATTATATTATATATATATTCAATAGGTTTACGTATTTAAATAAATATTTATTCCACAATTCTTGACATTGCACCTACCATTTTTTGTCTCTACATCATCCAAAGGTTGACTGGTAGAAAATGCTTCTGTACATTTTGTGTACTTAAAGTGTAAATACATGACATCTTTACATACCGAGACTCCTCCGTGCCTCGGAAAGCACGAAATGTCGTTGGTCCCGGCTCTCATTCGTGGATCTTTGACAGTCGTTACGGGTCGTCAGAAGCCAGAAAGTCAGACGACCAGTATCTCACCAAGGGGTATCGTATTACCCAGTTACTGGGTTGTGGAGGTCAGACTGGCAGTCGCACCATGTAAAATACTGGTATTCAGCTGCATCCGGTTAGACTGGGAGCCGACCACAACATATTTGGGAAAAGGCAAGGCAGATAGAAAGTATTAAATCAATAAATAAATGTGGATTTCTCCGTAACATTGTCACAACTACTACTGGTGTCGAGCATTTTAGACACACGGTATTCACTTTTTTTATTCGGTTTCTGGTGTACTTTGCAAATAGTCCAGGAGCAGATAGTCGCCCTAGAATGACGGTGGTTGATAGTCGGAGTCATTAGAATTCGACATTTTCTAGAGTCCCGCGCGAAGTCTGTGCGAAATTGGCGCGAAAAACTTTTCCGGCAGGCTACGTGGGCGGCACGCAGCCATTATCTGGCCTACGTATGGCCTGCAGCCCTTACAAATATTTATACTTTTCATAGGATTTGGCGCGCTAGTTGTGGTACGCAGGCAGCCCACATGGCCGGCCAGTAAAAATGAAAATATCTATAGTTGCTTGCTGCACTGTGTATGTAGGCGGCCGGCGGACCACGTTGCTGTAGATGGTTAAACTTAGTTTACGCACACAAATCTTGATGATTTGACATGTCGCCATTGCACCCGTCCGAAGCAGGAATAGGTCGCCAGTTTAAATATTAAAAAAAAAACAGTGAATTCCCGTGACCTTCACCAGGCCGTCGGTTCCCTATTCAAAATAAAGAGTTATTTCTTTAAAATTAGCGATATCATTTAGTCCTCTCTGACCTCCCGCCAGGTTCCTGGCAGTGGACATGCAGCTGTACGTCCTGGCGTCCGTGCTGACGGTGCACCTGGCGCGGCGCCGGCGCCGGGCGCTGCCGACGCTGGCGGTGCTGGTGTTCCTCTCCTGTCTGCTCAACGGAGTCCTGGCCTACGTGTTCGACTGGAAGTCCATCATGTATTTCGCGTATCCGAGGTATAAGATAAATCTTGCGTAATTTTTTCTCCTTTTGCTCCTTCGAAAGTAAAGTTAACATGTTTGCCGCTTGGCAGATGTTGGTTCTGTAGCTTTGTAGTAGAACTTTATTGGTTTGCTGCATAGTTTTTATCAATTGCTTATTTCTGTCTGTTGTCGTATCTTGCTTCCGAAAAGCGACTAAGTCGCTAATTACTGATGCTAAAACTAGCATGTCTGCTAAGACTCTAACGAACACAAACTTTGTCATACATATATACCTACTTATATACAAAAGACGTAAGTGTAAGATATTGATGATCGTCACCGTACAACTGATGCCAGTCACATGTATTTTACTTTCCACAACTCTCCAGCAAGTTGAAGACGATGTACTCGGGCATCCCGTCGTTCTCGCGTCTGTACCAGGCGCCGTGGGGCAGCCTGCCCGCCTGCCTCATAGGCCTGTTCGCCACCTTCCTGCACTTCGAGCTGCAGGAGTCAGGGATCAGGGTGTCCTCGTTTAAAGTTTGTCTTTCACCAGTTTCTAAATTACTCTTACTTTGTCCGACAACAATTTTGGATTTTACACTTTTCCGTTAGACCACGAAGTGAACATCGGACCTTTCAAGTCGAGAGTTATAATATAATATAATATCAGCCTATATCGTCCCATACAGAGAAGGCTCGAAGGAACTCTTGCCCAAAACGGATGGCACTTTCAAACAACTTTCAACTTTAGAAAGATCACAACAAACTCAGAGGTCGCAGTCTCTTTTAAAGTCCAGACATAATCTTGGTCAGGCAATCTGATGGGTCACAACAGAGCAACTCAGATAGCTATTCCGGTATCTATTGGGCAGAAACAGGTCAATTTAAAAAATTCTCGTCCAAAATGTTAGCCATCTGTACCTCCCCCAGTGGCTCCGCGGCCCGTACACGCTGGCCCCGCTGCTGATGGTGTCGTGGATACTGGCCGGCAACGTGCTGCGCGAGCTGGACGCCGCGTGGTTCACCGCCGCCTACGTCGCGCTCGAGCGGCCCGCGCTCAGCCTGCTGGCCGGCGGGACACTGCTCGGGATGGTCAACGGGCTGGAGGGTGAGGCAAACTCGAAGTATCTATTTCAAATAAACCAATTACAGACACTTCTCAACTGTCAAGGAGGCGGTCAGTCAGAAAGATGAAGTTAGTTGCCCAATCCAAAGCGTAGATGGAGAAGAAACGGGTAAGAAATTCGCGGGCATGGGATTTCTTGCCCGTTTCTTCTCCATCCACGCCATATTTATCTTAAAAATATGTCGTCATGACTAATGACCAAACAAGATCAAACGAGATCAATGTTACCTAATACATGTAGGTAGATAACATAAACTCGAAATAATTGAAAATAAATTAAAATATTATTGAAAATGAATTAAAATTAAACAAAATGTTTAATAAATTATTAAAAATGAATTAAAATAAAATTTAAATAGGTAAATAATTTAAAATCAATTAAAATAAAATTGAACTAAATGATTGAAAGTAAATTAAAATACAAAAATTAATCAGGCAACATACAGCCTGATGAGCCCCCCTACAACTGGCGACTCTGGTCTGTGTGCAATCATCCCTAGGATTCCGTTGCCACTCCCTCGAATTCGGCGAATTAGTGAGGCTGACTTTTTGCGCATTATAGCGTAAAAGTCACTCGCATCGGCAAACATACATGATGCACTGCAAAATTGAGGTCGTCGCACCAGAATCATAAAGGTAGTAGTAGGCCCTCTGCGTGTAGTTGGTCCATAAGGCGCTGGTATAAAAGCTTCGGCAATTAGCTCTGAACAAAGTTACCTTTACCCGCACACACCTTACCTGTACAGCTGTACACCTCGCACTACAATTTACCAACATGTTAGCGTGCACCGAAAACGCTCTTCGCTCTCTCTCAATATCTGCGTCATCATGGTGGGTTTCAGTCATAACACGCCCTAGATACCATAACTGAGAGACCCGACTCAAAGATACCCCTCTCAGATACACTGATGGTTTTATATGCTCCGGTTAATATCTCTCCACTTTTTCCAACAATGTTTGAATAACAATATTAAATTGTAATTGAAAAATTATCAACGAAAGTTGAGGTTACAAAAGTAGCACTACAAGTGGGCATCCAGAGGTACGTTGTCTAATCCAGTTGTTTACACTTTCATCAGAGACTTTTAGAACAGACTATGTAGATTTCGATTAAATTTTTTGTTTGTATTAATGTTCCGCTCTCCTTCCTTATCTCCTTCCTAATTTTGTAGTATAATCTTTTTCTCTACTTGAATGCTTGGATGTTCTATGCTATGTAACTACATTCCGTGCCGTATGTGCAGGTTGGCTGAAGCATGCATGCAAAACTCAACCTGGCATTAGCTTTTCTGTTTGTTTGTATTCATGTTTCGCTATTGTCTCCTTCCTTTTTTGAAGTGCCTACCTAGTTATATCATTATTTGCCATACTCGAATGTTCTATGCTGAATAATTATATTCCGTGTCCCGTGTCCATTGCAGGTTGGCTGAAGCACGTGGTAGCGTGGCGCGGCTGGTACGCGATGGGGCGCATGTCGCTGTCGGTGCTGATGGTGCACTGGTGCATCAACCTCAGCCTCGCCGCCGCCAGGCCGCAGCCCATCACCACCTCGCTGCTCAGCGTGGTCAGTTAACTATCCTTTCTGTTGGTGGTATTTCTTGCGCCTTTTTTTCCCTATCTAGAAAACTAGGAAGTGATGTGGAGTGTTTATTTGATTCGATATGAAATAGAAACACACAGACGCAAGCGCTTCCATATGTATACTATTTGTGTTATGTGTATGTGTATATTGATTGCATGTCGGTTTGTGTGACGTCTCTGAGTGTAAAAAATTGTGGCTACATTGTTGTATTGGGTTCCCACCTGTAAAAACGAATGTAAGGGGTAAAAGTAAATAAATAAATATGTAAAATTTCATCCAAATCCATTCAGCCGTTTTTGCGTGATTGAGTAACAAACATCCAAACACACAAACTTTCACATTTATAATATTAGTAGGATAGTAGGATTAGTAGGATTCTCTAATTAATGTGATTGAATGAATTTTCATTCAAATTCATTAGGGAATAATTTTCCAAAAAACCTTCTTTAGTTCTACTTTAGATTTTTTTTTTTTACTCTTGTGCAACATGCTTCTAGATCCAGTAATAGAAGGTTGTGCGATGTCTGTGAGGAGTTAAATACGGGATCAAAGTTTGTGTGGCACTTCGTCATTCGTTTTCGTATATTTGCTTTCTTAGCGTAATGTTTTCCGCAAATAAACGTATTTTCTTATCTTTTCTTTCGTTTCATTTTTGCTAAGTGGAAATCCTATCGGGCATAAAGCTTGTCTTGGAATAGGTCAATCGACGTCGACCAGTCGATAACGATCGCTTCAAAATAATATGTCACCTCTAGAATTATCAATGTCATCGATTTCACTGTACAATACAAGCAAATCATTTCGCTAACATTATGTCTTGTTCCCAGATGGTAGACTTGGTGGCGACGAGCTTTTGCTCGTACTTGGTGGCAGTACCACTCACCGTGATGGTGGAGATGCCGATGCAGAGGTTCGTGACGTCACTGGTCGTGCACAAGGAGACCAAGCAGTCCTAGTTGTGTTCCTGATGTACACATATAAGCAAGCGGGCAGCGCGCGCGCTGGCCGCCGCCGCCGCGCCGCTCGGCCTGGCGCCTGCGCTCAGTAATAAATTAATGTGCAAGCAAGACGGTCGTTTCTTTTCTCTTCCCGCACCATTGGCGACGAGGTTTACGAACAATTACCTACGCGTAGATCGGAAATCTGTCTTCATTAAAAGACCATATAACCAGCGAATGGCATATAGAAGAGGGTAAATTAATGCAGTTTTTGAAGATCAATGGCGTTAATGACGATGTGAAGAGCGGAATAGTACAGTGCCACCGTACGGAGGAGACGTATCCTCTAGTAATTAATACCTAGCATTTCCAAAGGAGTTAGAAACGCTGGGCTATAAAGTCCTAATTGGATTACTCGACAGCCATTTCAAGCAAAAAAGTGTTCATTTGTGGACAAGGCGAAAAATTTTGGTGCCGAAAATATAAAAAGAAAGAAAGAATAACGTTTATTTGGACACAGTTTATGAAACACAAAATACAAATATCAAAATAAAGAATAAAAATAATGTTTTTACAACAATTTGTGCCTCACGGCTGCGCCAAAAAGGTTCATAATATCTGTGACTTTCTAAAACTAATCTACTAAGATTGAGACTTTATGACAATGCCATTCTATGTATAAACTAAACGTCTACTAATTAAACGGGAAAACAAAAAAAACAAGAATTCTTATATTATATTATGAAGTCTTTTTCGGCGTTTTTCCCTCGATCCTAATACGGTACGGAACCCTTCGTGTGCGAATCTTACTCGCACTTGGCCAGTTTTTTATTTTTCTTTATCTGAACCTACGAGTCACAGCACAGGAAGCATACTTCAGCCACTGCATCAGCCGAGCTGTTAATTCGTGACAATCGAACCGAAACCCATCATACGGTATAAATACATTGATAAAACTTGCAATGTCGGCTTTGCGGGCGTTGAGGGGGTGCAAGAGGCAGGGAGGAGTGTTAATACTACAGGACGTGAAATAATGCCATTAAACACGATAACATTTGCACCACAAACAAGGTGGTTTACATTTTAGTCACCTTGCGCACGCGCATAATGCCAAGTTGAAAGAGTAGCGATGACGTCACGGTATGCAGTGAGGGTGCTCTGGATTCCGCTTAAGATCGCCGTGACATGGTGATCAGATCAGCCTGTAGATGAACTATGCAGAACTTAGGAGCGGGTTCTCTCTATAGTTTTCGCCCGGAAAAATGGCTTTAGTTTATGTATGCGACCGCAGCAACAAACCATGCGAATCTTCTACAAAATGATAATGTAACAATCTAATTACGTAGATCACTAAAACAACTTTGAATCGAACATATGACTTTAATAAATGCACACAAAGCGCATGAGATAATTACACAACAAAATTAATTAAAATGATTAATATATAAACTGCAATGTACACATAGCAGGTATTAGGTGTACAGATTGGAAATGAAAAGGGAGAGACGGTTGAGAGGGACGTGGACGTTGGTAAATATTTCTTATTTAAGCAGACTTATATCTGCGGGTTTTTTTGGTATATGTTAGTAGACCTTATTTTATTATAATCTAGGGGTTTATTTATATATATTGCTTAAAGATAAGAGACGTTTAAACGTAAACAGACACACACACATAAATTTAATTCTACGTACATAATGAAGAACCAAATATTAAGTAAAGTGTCTGAAGTTGGGCTGGGCATCATTATCGACTCTGAAATGAAATTTCAAACACACATCGAAACCGTAATAAATGAAAGCAATAGAATGTTCGCATTTTTATACCGTAACACCAGAAAATTCAGTGATTTGACAGCACAGAAAGTTCTGTTTTCTACATTTCGTTGTTTAAACTAGTCAGTAAGACAACAGAAGGTACCAGTAACAATGTAGTTAATGTCACCATTCACAAGGTATCTTCTAGCACTCAATTAGTTAACAATATTTGTAAAAAAGGGGCTAAGCAGAATTCCTTGAAATTGTTTCACCAAAATATTCAAGGTTTTTCTTCCAAACAATTAGAAATTGAATTGTTTTTAGAAAAAACAATGCTTGATATTATTTGCATAACCGAACACTGGTTGAAAGATTATGAAACATTAATTAATTTTGAAAACTATAGGGTGGGCAGTTGTTTTAACCGAAAATCCATGCTGCGTGGAGGTTCACTAATCTTAATTAAAAATTGTATAAAATCTAAGACTCGTAATGACATAGTTGAACTATCGGTGGAACATAGCATTGAACTGTCTTGTCTTGTGTTGAGCTGGATAAGCATTACATAGTGTGCGTATACCGACCTCCCAATTATCAAAACTACTCTATATTCGAGTCAGTAATGGAAGATGTTTTGGCAAAACTTGTAACGGGTAATAAATCAGTCATTATTTGTGGTGACTTTAATATTAATATTTTGGAAAATAATTCAAATAGCAGTAGATTATTAAGTCTCTTCAAATCATTCAATCTGTCAAATGTGTTTTTGGAACCAACGCGAATTACTACGACTACTGCTACATGTATTGATAATGTCTTTTGTAGCTGCGACTATTTAGATAAAGCCATTGTAAATTATCTCCCATCTGATCACAGCGGTCAAACCGTTGTTTTTGAGTCCGACACACCACTACAAAAAGTGCAGATACAAACTAGACCAATAACTTCGGGTAATTTAAATAGGTTTAATAGCACTCTAATTAGCAAGTTAAGTACTCAGGGCCTAAATATAGACAATGGTAATATTTTGTATGAAAAATTCTTTTTATTAGTGCAAACAGAGTTTAATAGATCATTTAAGAAAAAAAACAAAACTATTTGCCCTAAGTTTTTATTCAGTGACTGGGCAACTAAAGGCATCAGGAAAAGTAGGGAAAGATTATTTGAACTGTATGGCCTTAAGCCGTATATTAACACGGAAACTTTTAATAAGTATGTTGCTACTTACTCAAAAACGTTTAAAATAGTCTGCAAAGCAGCTAAAGCTTCTTTTATTAGCAACAAGGTTAAATCAGCAGACAATAAAACAAAGACAGTTTGGAAAATTATAAACAATGAAACTAACAAGAACAAAAGACGTAATACTGATTACACACTGGACACTTCCCGCGGTCTCATTAGCGCTAACATCGATGTTGCTCAGGAATTTGCAAGTTTCTTTACCAATATTCCAATTAAGACTACGGAAACTTTAAATTCCTCGCCCTCACTTGCTATTGATTTACTAAAAGCGAAAGTTTCAACTTGTCCTATAGAATTTAAATTTAAACATATAAACCCTGGGGTCGTTGTAAAAGCTTTTAAGCAACTCAAGATCAAAATTACCGAAGATCTGTGGGGCATGTCTACTAAAGTTTGTCAATCCATTATTGAGACAATTGCACCCTATTTAGCTTTAATATTTAATTTGTGTGTTGATCAAGGGGTATTCCCAGATTTAATGAAGTACAGTAAAGTTATTCCACTTTTCAAATCCGGGGACAGCAAAGACACTAATAATTATAGACCCGTTTCGTATTTGCCTGTTTTCAGTAAGGTGTTTGAAAAAGTAATGTTAAATCAAATGCTCAATCATTTTAATCGTAATAACATCCAACACGATCAACAGTATGGTTTCACCAAAGGACGTTGCACAACCGACGCCGGTGTCACCTTATTAAAACACATCTTTAACGCATGGGAAGAGGCTCAAGATGCAATAGGCATCTTTTGCGACCTATCTAAGGCATTTGATTGCGTGAATCACGAAACACTGCTCTTGAAACTTGAGCATTACGGACTGGGTAAACTTGCGCTTAGCTTAGTAAAATCCTATTTGAATGACAGACTGCAGCAAGTTCAAATATACGGTGTGAATTCATTAGGTTTAAAAGTCAAAATGGGTGTACCACAGGGCTCGATATTGGGTCCATTCCTTTTTTTAGTATATATAAATGATTTACCTCATCTACTGAAAAACCGACCACAAATGGTGTTATTTGCTGATGACACATCACTGATTTTTAAAGTAAATAGACATGCTCAGGAGTTTGACGACGTAAGTAACGCTATGCTTAAGGTCCATAATTGGTTTACTGTAAGTAATTTGGTATTAAATGAGAAGAAAACAAAATGCATTAGATTCGCGTTACCGAATGTAAGAAGTAGTGATTGTCAAGTTGTACTGAATAAGGAGATACTACAATTCGTCGAAAAGACGGTTTTCCTGGGGTTTAGGCTTGATTCAAAATTACAGTGGGGTCCTCACTTAACATCACTTGCAGGGCGACTTAGTTCAGCCGCTTACGCTGTTTGGAAAATCCGCCAACTAACAGACGTGGATACCGCGAGACTGGTCTATTTTAGTTACTTTCATAGCATCATGTCTTACGGTATTTTGCTGTGGGGACGGGCTGCAGATATTGATTCTATCTTTATTCTGCAAAAGAGAGCTATCCGAGCCATCTACAACCTCCGCAGACGCGAGTCTCTAAGGGAACTGTTTAAAAATATTAACATCATGACGGTACCTTGTCAGTATATATATGAAAACATTATGTACGTTCGGAAAAATCTACATCTTTTTAGTAAAATAAGTGACAGGCATAATTTTAACACTAGAAATAGGAACAAATTAGATCAACCACATTTCAGATTGTCTAAAGTACATACTTCTTTTATGGGGTACTGTGTAAAATGTTATAATAAAATTCCACTCGATATTCTTCAACTAAATGAGAAGAAATTAAAACATGCATTAAACGCACACTATGTAGACAAGCATATTATAAGTTGGATGATTATATCGTAGATAAAAATGCTTGGCTTAACGCTGGTCCTACTCCACAGGCACTTGGGCTCACTAGTTAAAATTTCATAATTGGAAGTGTTGCTTCCCCCTTTTTACTATTTTTATTTTTTTTCCTGACATTACGAACTTATTGTTTATTCTTATTTAACTTATCTGAAAATAATATTATATTCATTGATCAATTTCTTTGCAAACTAGTTTTGTATAATTTAGAAGCATTTTTTCAATGATTGTAAATGTGAGTACCATGGAGCCGTTTAGTATGGTATGATATATGTTGACTTGAAATAGCATGGCAGATGAGAGTATGTCATGCTCACTTAAATGTCTCGCTGATGGTGGCACGTGTGTTGGATCATTCGGTTCCCTACAAAATGGTTGAGCTGGATGGTGCTGATCCACATGTCATGTTCGTGAACGGGCGCCGTCAGTTGAGACTGGTCACCTCTTATTTGCCAGAGCTTATTTTTCATCTTAAATTTTTAATTGCTTTTGATTCTTTTTTGTTTTACATTGTTCTCACATATAGAAGCAACATGAATACTGTACCCAGGATTTTGTAATATCTATATCCATTTTTTAAAAGAGTGTCCTTGGAGTTTCTTGCCCGTTCTTCTCCATAGACATCTACGTTTTGGAATGGGCCACTAGCTTCAACTCTCTGACTAACTGACCGACTCTTTGACAATTCAAAAGTGCCTGTAAATGGTTTAATTGAAATAAATGCCTTGAGTTTGAGTTTTGAGTTTCGTAGTTATATAGAATACTGCTCTATCGTCTGGTACCCAGTACTATCCATATTCAACGCATCGAAAGAGTTCAAATAAAATTTATAAAAAGACTCTCTTATAAAGCAGGTTTATGGAATACAGTTAAAAACTATGAAGATAGACTGACATTTTTCTAGATTGTGACCTCGACATATTTTCAGGCAGCATCACAAAAAAAGAGCTTTGCTCAATAATATGTAGTTCTTGCTCAATAATGTTTCTCTATTAATTTTATTTTGTGTCTGTTTAGTTTATTTTATTTTATTTTTTTATGTGTGTGTGCTTTGATTATAATAATTTTAGTCAGTTATGTTTTTAGTTTGTCAGTTAACTCAATCTTAATTCAATCTTATTTAATTTAATTCAATTTCATTTCATTCAATTCATTTTAATTTAATTTCAACTCAAGTTAATTTTAAGTACTTATAAAAGATTAATAGAACACTACTAACTATTTACATAAAAAACTAAAACTAAAGGGACTAACTAAATAAATATAAAACAAAGGGACCTTTAGGCGTCGAAATATTCGTCCGCATCAAATGTAATTAGAACCAGAATATCATTAATATTCTGGTTCTAATTACATTGTTATCCATCTTTATATCAATTATTATTGTATAGTGAGATCTAATTAAAATGCTGTGCTTACCTATAATTTAGATGCATGCAATTCTATTGTATTTGTTAATGATAATATGTACTTTGAATGTCCTTGTGTGTATTTAGTTGGTTTGCCTAAATAAATAAATAAAATCAATGAATGGTACGTACACATTTGTAGCACATCCCCGTAGCATACGCGTAGCTGCTACGCCGTAGCAGGAGCGTAGCAGGTTCGGGAAGAGTTTCTAAACGGGTGGGTTAAGTGTTGGATGACAATTAAAAAATCCTAACTTTAATATTTTAATATAATATATAATTAATATTATTTATAGAACACTGCTAACTATTTACATAAAAAACTAAAACTATAAATACTGTAAAAAATTCAAATAGTAATGTAAATAATTCAAATTAAAATAATATTATAAATGCGAAAGTGAGTTTGTTTGTTACGCTTTCATGGCTGAACGGATTTGGATGAAATTTGGCACTTGGGTAGACCATAACCCGGAAAAGGACATAGGCTCTTTCGTCCTGGCTCTCAGACGAAGTCGCCGGCAACAGCTAGTAGAAAATTAAAGACGAAGATTTTTATAAAAATATATTGTGTAAGTACCTATAGCAACTTTTTATTTCACAATAATTACGTCTTTCATACTGGGCTATTATTGATTGACACACAATCATGAACTGTGAGTTAAAAAAATAACTAAAAACCATAATCGTTATATGATTATGTTTGTTTGTTGTCACTGTACGTCACACACTCGGACCAAAAAGTGTCTAAATAATTTGAGCCCTATTTGGCACATAATATAATGGCTTGTGTAACACACATTAAAATTCCACTTTTCCAAATACATGTGATCACCAAAACTATCGATATCGACAAGGATACACCGCCTTATTTAGACGGGGATCCTCTACGATATGCCTTCTTATGGACCACTCTAGATGATCGTCACCCTTGAACTAGATTCACTAAATACTAAAGTGACGCATTATCAATCTTTTATTTAATTTGAATGTCAAGTTTGAAAACAAATATAGTGTTGTTAGGACGTAAGAACAAAAGCGTTTCATAAGGAAATATCGAGTACTAAGTACTTTTATTTTCTTGAATAACAACAACGTTCAGAGAATTAACTTGAAATTCCAATGGCTATGTTTGTCTTTATATTCGCCGCCTTTGTTGCCCTTACATACCTACCTATCTAATATGTTAATCTGAATTGACATAAAGATAACTTTTAAAATTACCTTATTTGGTCACTAGAACAAAGGTACATCAACATTTTCGCATCTGAATATGTTCGTTATTTATGCACTTCATTCTTATATTATTTTATTATGATTCTATCAGCTCAATACAAGTACCTACACAAAATGCACTCCAGTCTGCAGGAATAAAACAAAACAGAGATAAGAATGAAGGAGGCACACCAACAAGACACATAATATGTACCTACTGATGTAGATAGCCTTAAACCATAACATCACGCCTGTATTCTCCGAAGGGAGGTGAGGTGGAGGCAGATGAGGTGTACATATTTATCACTCGCATTTCGCCAGTTATGTTTATTTCTCATGTAATAGGGGCGAGCCTATTACCATCAACCGGGCAGAAATCCAGACTACGGCCTGCTACTGAGACATTCCTGATGAAAAACCCCAGTAACACTTTAAGAGGCCGTATACGACATCTTGCCGCTGTTTTGCGTGATTTTACAGTTAAAATACTGTATACTTATCTACAAGTTTTGTTATACAACATGCATGATCATTTCAATTATGATCTAATAAGTGAAGTAAGTACTTTAATATACGGCCTCTTTCTTCTTTACTTTAATATAGACTCCTACAGAATCATTCTGTTGTCACCTCAACCACATGCACCCGGAAGTGTGGACCGCGATAGGCCCAGAATTATCTCAAGTGCCACGTACAAGGCCTATTAACAATAAATTATTAAATAATGGAATCGCGCTATACCTTGCGGAAATCCGTGTCATACGAAATTGCAATAACCGTAACTTTATTAATGTGTTGTGGTAAATCGGCAAACTATTAGTTTATCAAGCCCTAACTATAACTAACCCTAACTAAAGTATTTTTCTTTATATATTATAGTCGTTTTTGGCATTCGCCGGGGACATCTCGCCCACACAAAAACTAGCCCGCGGGCCAAATGTCTACTTTTAAAAATGTGCATGGGTAGATTCGCCCGGACCAATTGAGTAGAACGGGCCAGATGTCTCCTATTAAAACCGGCCAAGTGCATGTCGTACCATGCACAATGAAGGGTTCCGTAGTTGGGATGAATTTATAAAACAAACTTAACATTGTAGTAGAAAAACTTGTTCTCCGATACAGAATGTATGGGAGAACATGTTTTTACAACTGCAAATTTAAGTTGGTCGATTATTACTCGGTAACTTGTGGAGCCTACGTAGCGGTGATAGTTTTCCTTTTAATATCGTTATATATACTACTGCTGTGAATTTTTCCACATATCCAAACCCAACCATTTAGCTGATAGGGGGGGGGGGGGGGGACACTTGGCTCTAACAAAAATTAGCACTTTAAAGCTTAATATTCCGCAAACGGATCCCTGAATCCAAAAATGGTTTTACAAACTCACATTATTTTTTAACGACCTATCCAACGATATCCCACACCATGGGATTAACGAGAAAAAAAAACCATCACCAATTTACGAGCAGGGGAGCTTACCCTAAAAAAAAACGTTTTTTTTTACCACTTTGTCGGCGTCGGTTATATGTATATCCATACCAAATTACAGCTTTCTAGTACCAACGGTCTCTGAGCTATGCCGCGGACAGACGGACAGACGGACATGGCGAAACTATAAGGGTTCTTTGTTGACTACGGAACCCTAAAAAGTAAAGGGATATAATTGATTCTCTACTCGCCCCTTCCAAAATCTAGTTTGCGACAGACTGCACATGTAAAAAGACTGACAGAAGTGTAATACCGATAGGTTCGGGTATTTACATTTTGCAAACTGAAGCTTTTCTTTATGGGCGAGGTCTCAATCACTAACGTATATAGATTTGCCCAAATACAGGAGCCAAGCCTTCGACCTTGGTCACAAAAGGCACTAGCCAAATGTTTGATTCTATGATTCGTCTTTCACCTTGCACTTTAAGGAATCGCCTTTTACGGCATGTCCTTTGGAAATAATAAGGTTTATCAAAATACTAATAGGTACCTACATTATTGAATCATAAATTCAGAACAGTAGCAAAATCGACGTTTAGGTAAAACCCTGCATACATTACTGCGCCACCTCAGTCAAGGTTAGCGGCTGGAGCGGCCCAGCTCGCAATCGAACGCGCGCGAGGTTTCGCTTCAGCCAGGGAATAGGAAGTGGGTTGCAGTTCAAGTCAGTGACATTGTGCCCGGCGGCCAATGACGAGCTTGTGACCGATTTATACTTGTTTACTGAAGTTAAACCAGTTTATTGTAGTGTTCCAGTTTATTACGTGCGAGTTCTATGAACACTGCGAAGGTCGTCTAGTGCACGGATATGTAAGTTGCTTGTCTGCTTAGGATGAAAATTGATGAGTAATCCTGGCAATTACTAGAAGTTTTTGTATTTATTTACGTAGATCTATACAGCACTATGAGTTTTTGTATAAAATTAGAGATTTTACAAAGATCTAAAATTCTTCGGGACACTCTTTTGACTTCAGTACTTACTTCCGGCTACTTACTTACGGCCCACTAAACTTAGGTACTTACCTACTTGATTTTTTAGCACGCTAAAGATTTATTTTATTCGTATGATCTTCCTTCAAATATGGATCAACAAACCAATAATCTCATCCTCTCGATTGATCCTTTGCATTGGATCAATTTACTTGCAATATTTTGTTTGTCCAACAACTTCTTATTAGCTTAATAGGGTTCTGAAATCGCCACCCGTCTTGAGCAAGCGTGCTGATCAATATTAGTGCCTTCTGTGTATGAGAAGAGGGGCCTTGGCCCTGTAGTGGGACAAATATAGGCTGATATTATTTTAATATCCTTTTATATAATTAAATATATATTTTATTAACCCAAGTAAGTGATCACGGCGCGCGGCGGTCCAGCGGTTGGTCGGCGGTACCTGACGACAAACTGTGAACACATAATTGCTAGGTTCTGCATGTAAGCTGGTTGATTTCCTCATTTCTGCTAATTTGTGCATTATTAACAATGTTGCACAAGTAGGTGTCAGCTGACGCTTGCAATGTTTGTTCATTTCCGTATAGTAATGGTTTCAATCATATAGGCAAATGGTAACCCAACTCAACTCAACTCAAATTTCCGTACCCAAAGGTTAAACGGGACCCTATTACTAAGACTCCGCTGTCCGTCCGTCTGTCTGTCTGTCTGTCCGTCTGTCACCAGGCTGTATCTCATGAACCGTGATAGTTAGACAATTGACATTTCCACAGATGATGTATTTATGTTGCCGCTATAACAACAAATACAAAAAAACAGAATAAAATAAATATTTAAGGGGGGCTCCCTTAAATATTTATTTTATTCTGTTCATAAGCATTCGTTTTTTTTTTTTTTTTTTTAATTTATTCAATACAGTTTTACAGTTTTATTTTACATAACACCTGCCAAACTGCAAAGCAATTTAAAATAACCTCCCTTTTAATAAAGTCGGTAATAAGAAGCAACATTTTTTGCTCATCAAGTCATCACTGTCTTTTATTTAATTTCAATTAGATGTAGTTATAATTTATAAAATTATAACACAAAGTAAGTTATTTTTCGAGGGTATGGGTTCTTGGGATAGTAATGTTTGTCTAGAGTCGAAATTGCAATGGGGCGCCCACATTAGAGCTCTCTCAGGCAGATTAAGTTCAGCTGCATTTGCAGTAAGAAAAATAAGGCAGTTGACTGATATAGCCACAGCTAGGTTAGTATACTTTGCTTATTTCCACAGTATTATGTCTTATGGCGTTCTGCTGTGGGGATCGGCAGCTGACGTAGATTCAATTTTCATTTTGCAAAAGAGGGCTATTCGCGCCTTCTATAAAATGGGTCCTCGTGAGTCTCTTAGAAATAAATTCAAAGAAATTGATATACTAACTCTGCCTTCTCTTTTCATCTTAGAAAGTATTTTGTATGTTCGCAAAAACCTAGGACTTTTCAAAATAAGAAGCGATTTCCATAATATAAATACACGTAGTAAACATGAAATTGTGATACCCAAATTTAGATTAACTAAAACTAGTAAGTCGTTTCTTAAAACAGTATCCGCTTTTATAATAAGTTGCCAAAGTTGGTTACAGAACTTAGCGATGGTAAGTTAAAAACCCTCATCAAACGTGTCCTTGTCAAAAAAGCATACTATAACATTAAAGACTACGTTGAAGACAGGGAAGTTTGGCAATAATTCCTTCTGCACATGTGGCCTCCCTGGTACCTCATTAACGGCATAATTATGTAAGAGTCTATTAACTGCACCCAAATAATTACCATGTTTATTTTTAACCGACTTCTTCAAAAAGGAGGAGGTTCTCAATTCGTCTGTATGTTTTTTTTTTTTTTTTTTTTTTTTGTGTTTTTGTTACCCGTTTACTCCGCCAATTATGAATCGATTTTGATGATTCTTTTATTGTTTGGTAGGTCATGAGAGAGGTGGTCCCATATAAATTTGATTAATTTTGCTTGCGTAGTTTTTGAGTTAGCTTCAATAATTACGTATTTTTCCCACTTAGTGTATGTAGACGATATTATTATATTGTTTGACTCCGTCACTGTTATTTACATAGCAGGTAGTGTATTCGAATTTGTGTAGGGTAGGTACCACAACTAAAAAGTGAAAAATAAAAACTTTTTACAAAAAAAAAAACAACTGACTTTAAAAAAAAACACTAAAAACGTGAAAAATAACTGTAATTTCGGAAGTCGGTGGCAAAAAACGAAAATTGAAAAGTAAAGACACCGACTTCCGAAATTAAAGTTATTTTTCACGTTTTTAGTGTTTTTTTTTTGGAAGTCGGTTGTTTTTTTTTTTGTAAAAAGTTTTTATTTACATTCATCCCTAACAGACATAATCATAATATTATTTGACATTTATATACTTAACAGGCTTTTGTGGACATGATAATTAATCAGATTTGTTACAGTTGTAATGGCAATCATGTCATTTGGTTTAAATAGGTTTTTTTTATCTTTAGTATTTTATTTATCTTTTATATAGATTCTTTTCTACCTTGTGAATGTGAGAACATTGTAGGCTTAGCCTAACCTACCTGAAACTTTTTGAAAGGCCTACACTGCCCTCCCATAACTATTAACACTGTAATTCGAAAATATTGTAAAAGCCAATTATTATTTTCTTTTAAAAGAGTAACCGTGGAGTTTCTTGCCGGCTCTTCTACATAGGAAACGACCAATTGGAACCATTTTGATTTTGATTTTTGGCACCAGAGGGCCAATTCTCACATAAAAAACGTTCACATTCAAGTCGCAATCTGTCAAACTTGTCAAAAATGTTGGTAAATTGATAGTTTTTTTAACAGATTGCGAATGTGAACGTTCTTAAAATTAAGGGAATTGCACCGATGTCCTTTACACAGAACGTGCTTCAGTGAACTGGCTTGAAACGAGAACCAGCCCTGTGAGGCCGTGGCAGACAGACAGGCGGCGCGGCGTGGAGCCTTTGTTGGTGTTGGACCGCCTACGAGTGCCTAGACTAGATGCTAGTTATCTACTTATTCTGTACTAAAAGTAATTTAGTTTATTTTTGATCCGCTGTTATAGTCACTCAGCCAAGTATGAACTCAAAAATTATTTGAATATTAAATGAGTAGGTACCTAATTAATGTAAATAATGAGATTGATGACCTTTTGCACATTTTGCAGAAAATTTACTTGGCTTAAGGCTGATTCCTATAATTTACGGACCGTTATTGGTTAAAATTAAGACTCTTGTATCTGATTGGCTGTCTGTCTGTCCTTCTGTCACAGCCAATTTACTTCGAATCTACTGTACCAATTTAGTTGAAAACATAATTATGAATTTCTGTGACCCAAACACGGGTGTGGATTAGGTAATTCCACGTCAAAGCGCGTATTTTGCCAGGGTTGTGGAATAGTCCGAAAGGGATACCGGGACCCTGGCAACAGGCAACTGAAGGAACACGGGTGGGTTTTAGTCAGTAAGAGTCTGACACGCCCTTCCGCTCCGCCCAGAGCGGGAGAAGTCATTTGATGATTTCACACCAAAAAAAAAAAAAGCCCGTATTTGTCTGTGAAAAAAAGTTTTGCGAACTGTACCGTGTGACATATCAAATGTAAGGGCTTGTTGTGAGGAACCCAAATATATTTTATAATCACTTTCAAATAAATACTTTAAAAATATTTAAGAAAATATATGAAAATTTACCATTCCTCCCACCTTATCTTAAAAAATTATTGTGTCCAAAAATTTGAAAAAAAATACAGAATATGGTACTTTACTAACATAACAGAAAACCTATGAGAAGTCTATGGTCTTAAAATAACAAAAATCGTCATAAATCTCTCAATATTGTGCGTAGGAACAAACTTACATTTGCAGTTGGAATATACCTATGGGAGAACATGTTTTATAACTACAATGTTAAGTTCGTTCTTGGGATAAAAAACATGGTAGATAACATATGTATCGTACGGAACCCTCACCGCGCGAGTTCAGCTCGCACTTTTCCGGTTTTCTTCAAGATATAATTATTAATTAAATTAATGAGATACCTACCTAATGAATACTCAATTAATTTGTCTATTTCAATGTTACTGCATAACAGACAGTTGACAAGCAAAATTGCAGTTTATGGAAACGGACCTTTAGCAAATGCGTTTCGGTCCGCTCCCCTGACAGTACAAGCTTAGAGCTAAGCATATTATCAAAAACCGGCCAAGTGCGAATCAGACTCGCGCCCGAAGGGTTCCGTACCATTATCTATAAAAACGGCAAAAAAATCACGTTTGTCGTATGGGAGCACCCTTAAATATTTATTTTGTTCTGTTTTTTTAGTATTTTTGTTATAGCGGCAGCAGAAATATATCATCTGTGAAAACTACAATTGTTTAACTATCACGGTTCATAAGATACATCCTGGTGACAGACGGACAGACAGACAGACAAACAGATAGACAGACCCTATTACTAAGGCTCCGCTGTCTGTCTGTCTGTCTGTCCGTCTGTCACCAGGCTGTATCTCATAAACCGTGATAGCTACACAATTGAAATTATAAAATTGCTATATCAACAAATACTAAACAACAGAATAAAATAAATATTTAAGGGGGCTCCCATACAACAAACGTGAATTATTTGCTCGTTTTTGCTCGATCTTGAAAACTGCAACAGGTAGACGCTTGAAATATTGACAGAATATTTAGTTACATATTCATTTTAAAAATAAATAATTAAATTAAAATAAAACAAATATTTAAAGGGGGCTACCATACAACAAACGTGTTTTTTTTTGTGGTTTTTATAGATAATGGTACGGAACCCTTCATGTGCGAGTCCGACTCGCACTTGGCCGGTTTTTAGTATTTGTTGTTATAGCGGCAACAGAAATACATCATCTGTGAAAAAAACTGTCTAACTATCACGGTTCATGAGATACAGCCTGGTGACAGACGGACAGACACTACTAAGACATTACTAAGGCTCCGCTGTCTGCCGTTGTACCCTTTGGGTACGGAACCCTAAAATATTTATTTATTTATAAAGGTGCACAAACAGCGGCTGTAAGTAATCTACAAAAGATAGTTTATAACCTGGATTAACACATAGGATACTTTTCGTCCCGGTAGTAACTGTAGGTTCCCGTGGGATAATTTCCGACATCTACACGGGCGAAGCCGCTGGCAAAAGTTCGGTTCATATAAATCGACTTGGTTAATGCCTTTAAAGGTAGAATAAAGCCCTAAGGTAAACCAGGAGGACCCATAATCAATCAAGCCACATTTCCCGGTCTTCTCACTTCGAAAGGTGTATTTTGAGTATATCAAACACACATAATAGTCTCACAGTAATATGAATAACAAAACGACAAAGTCGAGATAATACTCATTAGAACTGACATTGACTAACTAATTATAACTAACTAGCTGATGACCGCCGCTTCGCCCGCTTGACAAATTATATACTAAAACCTTCCTCGAGAACCACTCTATACATTGGTGAAACAGCATGAAAATCGGTGCAGTAGTTTTTGAGTTTATTGCGAACAGACAGACGCGGCGGAGGACTTTGTTTTATAATATTTAGTAATTTTTGAGTTTATTGCGAACAGACAGACAGACCGACGGTGGACTTTGTTTTATAATATTTAGTTATATTATAAATGCGAAAGTGAGTTTGTTTGTTTGTTTTTTCTAAAACGGCTGAACGGATTTGGATGAAATTTGGCACATCGCATCGGTAGACCATGACCGGAAATAGGATATAGAATACTTTTTAGCCCGGTAGTATGTTCCCGTGGGATAATTTCCACGCGAGCGAAGCCGCGAGCAAAAGCTAGTAATAAATAAAAATAATATCAGGATGCGTTTTTCGGGTTTAGTTGTATTTTTGTTTTAAAGATTCTTATGGAATCATGGTGGTGTAAGGTCAACGTCTGTTACGGATTTCGTAAAATAAGTCATCCCTCTACTGAGTCTGGTCACTTGTAACTTGTAAGTGAAAAAGGGGTCGACTCGCGATGAAAAACGGAAACGATGTGTAACTCAAAAGAGTCAGAAACTCATTGACAATGACATTGAAGCGCTCGATTGTTGCATTTCACGAGCACGGCTTCTTTCACCTGCTACAACACGTTGCGAAGTGGCTGCAGACCGTCGTGTCCGTGCTTGACCCTTTAAACTAAATAAAAAAGAAATCATCTTCAAAAATAAAAAGTTAGGAAAAATACGAAAAAATATCACCTATAAAAAGTAGTGCAAGTGACTGAAAACATGGAAGTATTATGTTTATAAAAAACGTTTTTCCAAAATCCATAGACTATTCGACTATTTATCGACAACAAGTCTTTACCATAAACACTGTCATTTTTTTATTTAGATAAAAGTGTTATATAACACAGCGTTACTTATCGAGACAGTTTTAGTCGCGGTTGTGCCTTCAGTAGAAGTTGAGCCTTCAAGCAGTGTGTACCAACAGCAAGCCTGGGCCAGACTGGACACAGTGAGTGAGATGATAACTCTGTGGTGTTTGCTGCTGCTGGCGGCGCCGGCGGCGCTGGCTAGAGATGTTACCGGTATGTTTCAGAAAAACTGTTTGTTTCAATATCTATCAGTACCTCATACCAACTTATTTTCAGTTTTTTTTTTTTTGCCAGATTTCAGTTTAAATTAATAACGATTTCATAGATTATAATTTTATTATCATGTTAGTCACGAGATGTGCAGGTTAGCATTGAAAACTTGTATTATCGATTCCAGTACTAAACCCTATTTTTAGCTCAGTGTCGGTTTACCTAAATAATTGCTAATACCCCTTTAAATACAGGATGTTCTGTTTAAGAAATCTTATAATAAGTCTTTCTGCTGGTTTATTAACCTGCAGAAAGACTTATTATAATTATTATAGCGTGACTTCTGTTCCTAATAAACCTGTAACGGTTGATAACAATTGTATTTTTATAAGGAAAATCGTCTACTTTTACAATGTTTGTAAATATATGAGCATGATGTATCACGTAATTAATTTATTTGTTATTGCTTCATTTTTAATTATTTTTACGTAATGTGATGCAGTGATTCATATTTTAGTTTAGGTGCATCGTCTTCACATATAACATTATAATTACAGTGCCTTTTATGTGCTTATTTTAAATACATTATTTGACTTTGTTATGCACCCTTTAACGAAGCCGAGAGTATATTACTTGTAGTTTTATTCGAAAACAAGTCTTGAATGAGATCAGACCCAGTGGAAACGGCCGCGCTTACGAGTTGTGTGTCGTAGGTTCGAACCTATACTCCATTGGTTTAAGTTATTAAATAAAGGTAAACAAATCGTAAAATGGTTTTTTTGAAACAAGGCGTATGTAAATAAATAAATAAACCAGCATTCTTGCAATTACGTTAACTTAACGATTATTTATAAGTACCTGCAATTTTCAAGTTAGTAATCAAGACACGCAGGACAAACCTACCTCTTTTTTATTTTCTGTTAAGAGTTTTGAGTTAATAGTACAGTGCGTAAAGATTCTTCCATAAAACTTTAATACCCACTTTTACCCACCAAATTTGTAATCACAGTAACTTTGTAATCACATAAATTATAATTTATATAGGATTACAAAGTTTCTTATGCAGTTCGATATCCAGAAAACGGCTTTATAGGCTAAACAATAATTGTAGTCAAAATTTTAAGCTTGTGTGTCTTCTAGGGGAATCCCCCTCTTGGCATATTCTTTTTTGGCATAACGTTTTCTCATAACTTTTAGTAACATAATAATACTGTGGCATAATAATACCTTGGCATAATGATAAAGATAGCATAACTGTAATTTGGTCTAATTTGTTTTAGTATAGTTTGGAGTCGCATAATTTTTGTAGGCTTATTATTTCGTCTATTAATCTTGAGCCATAAATACTAATTGGCCGGAGTTACTCTATTGTATTAGGTTAAGGTGCGGCGGGGGTGGCCCTTGGGCCACCCGTGAGCCGCGAACATGTTTGTTTTTTAACCGATTTCTAAAAGAAGGAAGTTATCAATTCGGAGGCCTTTTTTTATGTTTTTTTGGGCATACGTCGTATATAAACGGATTTGCAAAATTCTATTTTTTTTAATAACTCGTGCAGTTACTCTGGGAAAGCACCATTTGGTGATGTGGAACTGATGATGAAGACCACAGATTGCTACCGGAACTACTCAAAAATAAGTATTTCACCGGTTGCGATTCGATTACTATAATATGGTTACCAAGCACTTTATGCTCGTCACAATGGATATGGTGAAGTGGAGCTGATGATGAAGTACTGGGAGAACTCCTCGACGATTAACGTCCCTGCATCGGAAAAAGCAATATTTTGAAAAGGTGGTGAGCAGGCTATTGTAACTTAGATAAATTACAAACTGACCCTAGTGGATCAGTTTCATAAAGGATCAGAAATAAAAACACTCTTTAATGTAAAATAACTTAAATTTCGAAAGTCGGTGGCAAAAACCAAAAATAAAAAACCAAAAGAGAGAGTTATATTTGGATTTATTACTTTTATTCCAAAGAACATTATGTGTAAATATCATTATGCGTTTATAAAATTATGCTGCATTATTATTATGCCAACAGTATTTATGGTAATTAACAATATGCCTAGTAATATAATGCGTAATGATCATTATGCTGAATTTCGTTATGCCAATGTAAATTGTGACAATCTATATTATGCTTAACATTAGTAAACCGTCTTCTAGTACTTTAATTTAATTAATTTTGATGATCGGTGAGTCAGCCAGTGACAAAATTGAACTTTGATTTGCAGCAGTTCTTAAACTACAGGTTCAAATTGAATGTTATTTGGGAATATACCTTGTTATATTATGCCCTCTGAGTCACTGAATATTCAGGCTTCTAGCTTTATCCACAACGAAGTTACGGGGGGTCGGAAATGTCCTGAATAAGTCGAGAAAAGGATGGTGACGTGGAGAATGAACTGGTTAAAGAGTTCTGCCTGACGTCAGTTTTGACCAACTTCATCAAAGCCCTCAGTTGTCTACTTCCTCGAAGTTCCGCCTGAAAAACTGAAAAACCTGTTCTACATAACATCAAATTGTAATGACATTCACACACAATTAGATAAGTACCGAATAAAGCTTTATTTATTTCAACGTTTATTTATATAAAATAACGAGAGACGAGATAATGAAAAGCTTAAATAAAATTACATATATCAGCGTAATGACCTTATAAATAATTCGGTTTAGTAGTCTGTACTGAATTGAAAAACTTTTACAGAATTTTAATATCAATAGATTTACAAACTTCTGATTCGCGGGTTTCGCAAATTTTTTGAGATATTTTGTTCCTGTTCTATTCCATACGCATTCCCTGGGTTTTGTGGTCAGCTGGCTGCTTGTTTTTTGTGTTAATCAAATGTAGGTTTTTGCTACTAAACGAGCAACTGACTTACCTACTAAACTCACACTGACTTAGTATTACTTGTAAAAAAAATAGGAATATCGTAGGTATACTATTTGAAAATATGTGAGCACCATGTATCTATCACATAACTAATTTGTGTTATTTGATTCATTTTAATTCTTTTTACCTATTGTGGTATGTTAATCTTATTATAGGTGCATCGTCTTCACTTAAAATTATAATTCTAATGGATGTATACAAAATATTGTAAAACATTTAAAAAGAGGACTTTCTTGCCCATTCTTCTCCATACGAAAACTACCTTTTGAAAGGGGCGATTAGAATCAATTCTAGTTTTTTGTAATTTTTTATTATCTAATGTGCCTTTTATGTCCCTAATTGAAATAAATTATTTGACTTTGACTTTGCAACACAAAAAAAAGGTCTTTGAGCCTGCCTATACCGTTCTGGCCTAGAGAGGCACACACTGAAACTCGTCATCACTTTTGTCTAACTTATTATTTGATAAAGATATGATAATTTTCAACAAGAATCCAAAACTTTATGAAAACATCTATATGTTTAGACAGTCAGAGCTACCCGTGCTGCCTGCATCCAGCGGATTCCCAAATTAAGTATACGGAATTCTTACAGATTAAGTTCGACTCATTCGCTTTGGTTTTGGCAAGTCCTCGGCCTTATCATTCTCGGTCACAATGCCCATTTTCGATCCACTTTTGTATGACGTAAATGGTATTACCTTTTTCAGAAACAAGGTCGTTAACTTACTGTGGATTTTGTTGGATTAGGCTACGACCTTATAGATAAATTAATGACTTACGTAAGTTCTTTATAATCTAGCCCTGGACGTAGGCCCTTTTTATATCTGTACAACGTATACGTCACTCAAACGGTCATCTAGACCTGCACGATCAAAGAGTAGAATAAGTATACATATAAGGGGATCGCGATCATCTGGACAATACAGCAAGAAGGTAATATCATCAAATTAGCAAGGCAATTAATCTTTTCCAAGGCTTTCCATCTTCTTCTTTTCGTATCGACGGTACACATCTATATACTGTTTGGGCCCAGTACGCGGCCTCAGAGGCGTTGTGCAGACCGTTAAGGGTGCAATTGAACGGACCACTGGGACACTAGCAGATAGGCCATAGTCTGATCAGGAGCACCGCACTCGCACGGGATGTTGGGTGAATCGATAATGCCGCAATTCGATTATGTTTGTACTGGCCTGTATAGTCAGGTATGTAATCCATTCACTACTTTCCACATAGGCCACTGCAGTTTGGGGCTTTACGAAGCCTTGACGTGATGGATACCTCTCTTCCCACAATTTACTTCGCTCTTTGGGAGGCCTGTCTTCTCACCTGTGTGGACCCTTCTGTTAATTTTTAGTCTACCCGAAGTTAGTCGTGTAGCCGTAGAGGGGATGTGGGAAGGATTCCAATAAAAAACTATGCTGTGAATTTATTTTGGTATTTCACGTGTTATTTTTATACCTCATTAAAACTGATTTAGTTATAAATAAATAAAATAATAAAAAAACACTCTCAAAGTACAACAAAAAGGTATGGGTAATTAACTTAGAGTCGTGTATTTAAAAGTAGGTAAAGGCAGGCAGGTAGGGGTAGGCTCGTGGCTAAGTAATAACAGCCGCACGGGTCGATCCATCATATTTCGATACATCATCCACCATATTTACATACCGAGACTCCTCCGTGCCTCGGAAAGCACGTTAAGCCGTTGGTTCCGGCTGTCATTTGTGGATCTTTGACAGTCGTTACGGGTCGTCAGAAGCCCGAAAGTCTGACAACCAGTCTTACCAAGGGGTATCGTATTACCCAGTTACTGGGTTGTGGAGGTCAGATAGGCAGTCGCTCCATGTAAAATACTGGTATTCAGCTGCATCCGGTTAGACTGGAAGCCGAACCCAACATAGTTGGGAAAAGGCTAGGCAGATGATGATGATGAAATAACTTTTTTAATGTTAATACTTTTTTATTCGCAGCCAAAATAAAAATATTGTTCGTATTGACAGTTGCTACTCCGAGGTATACATAATAATAATTGCTCCATGGTCCGTCGAAATGTGTTTATCTACTGAAACTTTGTAACGATCAATGTTTCTGAACTCTAAATGCCAGGGAATCAGTAGCTTAGATATTATTAATATATCGCCTCACGCAGTTGGGCATATTCAGACCAATATTCGGGTCTACTCAATACTCAATAATTTATTGCATTCCACAATGTGACTTGTTTATTTTTTAACTTAATTCACAACAACTTTATAATATTTTAGGTTTTGTTCTACTGCAATCTATTTGTACTCCCTAGGTCGTGTGTAATTGGCAAACTGTGCAACATGTTGCGATACCACAACACTCGCCATGCGTGCGTGCCGGTAAAGCTGGGGCACACGGTGTTAGTAAATAAATGTAATTTTTCTGCTCATGTACAGACAGGGAAACCAATTTCGTCCCCATATTTAGATGACAACTGTCACTCTTTAACAGTCGTATGAAATGCCTTCATCACAGCTTTATCGTTCGTTTATCCATCTACCAAACATTTCCCTGACTGTATTTATCCGCATGATTTTGTTTGGATAAGAAGGTAGCATAATTCAGATTTTTTGATGAATAACACACTGTGTTCACCACAAAAGAGATCATATTTGTTTATAATATAATGATGGTGTCTGTGCTTTGCTGTAGAGCATACATAATGTGAATGGGACGCCGGCGGTCCGGCATTGACCCGGATCAACCGGTTTGGGCAATTTGTAAACTATCCAACGATAGATTATCACTTTCGATGAAATTATTAATACGCGTGAGATATGTTGCAGTAATTTGATGTGTTGAAGTCACTCGAGATTTGTTTTATATACTTCTTTGTTCACGTTGCTTACATTCATCGGGCTGCCAGGTCTGTTGTCTTCCTGCCAGGGTTGCGGAATAGTCCGAAAGGGATACCGGGACCCTGGCAACAGGCAACCGAAGGAACACGGGTGGGTTTTAGTCAGTAAGAGTCTGACACGCCCTTCCGCTCCGCCCAGAGCGGGAGAAGTCATATGATGATTTCCCACCCAAAAAAAAAAAAAAAAAGTCTGTTGTCTTTGATTATTGAGAGCTATTCGAACAAAAGGAGGTAAATACAGTGAAGTACAAGTTGCTCTAATACACCTTCAAGGACTAACTGCGTATACGCACTTTATTGTAAGCGCGAGAGTGTGCCCCTGACATCGCCATCGGTCGTAGATATACATACGGCATTATACGTACAAAACATACGGTGTGTCCATTGCTTAACACCACGCGAGTAAAAGTGCGCGGACTCTACAAAGCAAAAGATATAAATTCAATATATGTTTACCAAGCAATAAAACAGCGTTATTAAATAAAAGTATATTATGTATGGCTCCACGCATAGGTATATAACCATTTACCAAACTCACTTCTGGAGATAAGTGATATAAATATATTTAAAACCAATATAAAAACATTGTTACTAAAAAAAACATATTACTCTGTCACTGAATATTTACAGGACAGACTTATATTATATAATGTTACTCCTAATGATATTTTTTAAATAATGTCTTTTTGCATGCCTTATGGTAGGATGTGGCTAATGGATACTATTGTTTGTGTAAGACCTTTTATTTTGTACCCATATTCGCAAATTAATAAATGATTATGATTATGATTAATGTTTTTGTTCATGGCAATGAATTCACAAACACACAAAAACACTATCCGAGGACTTCCGAAATGTCGGCATTATAATGCATGAGATTGCAATGGGCTTAGGGAGGAGACCCCCTGGGGGTCTACTCCCTAAGCCCATGCGGACGTCCGTAAACGAAATTACGTGCGTTTCCTATGATAGTAGGAAACAGACCAATCAGAAATCTGCAAGTGATAACCCTATCACTTGCGGATTTCTATTGGTCCGTAGCCCACACTAAGGATGAATGACGATATGGTTTGACAATTTTTCCTACGCCCGAGGTGTCCCGAGGTGTTTTTTCAGTTGAATTTAACTGTCAGTTGTCGGATATGAATGTCAGTTGATACGACATGGAAATAGCTAACAGGCTATTGCCAGTTAATGTTTCGGAAATATTCAAAACTATGGCTGCTTTTTTAGTGCTCGAACTGCTTCAAGAAGCTCTACAGGAAGAGCGGAGGCGACGCCGGTTATACTTGCGCCGATAACATAATTGATGTTGGGACTGGTGGAAGATTGAATCATTTAAACTAAATATTTCCACAATAAAAGCATTGTTTTTATTAACAAAATAACTTCAGTCTCAAATACCTAATAATCTGAATAAAATTAACAATCAACAACACACTAAAACAAGCAGTCTTTGCTCTTCCAGCTCAATAATTCGAATTCTTGCTGACGAGTCGACATGAGAGGTGTCGCCGAGCACGAGGATGTGCACGATGAGGGTTTAACGCTGTAAACAAAGGAAATAATGTTTTATCAGGTTTTCTGAAACATGATTTATGTAATCTCCTTTCTACTGTACAATAATACTTACTTCGCCAACTTTGCCATCGCCAACTTCAGCTCTAGTGCCTCAGTGGACACTGAGTGTTGGTCATTTGGTCATTATATAACGACAATTTTTTTAAAATTGTATTGTGCTTGAAAACCACATAATAAGTAAACTGGCAATCGAGACCGGACTCTATCGTCAGGCCTCATTCGTTCAATAGCATGGTCCATGAATCCGAAATCAATAGGCAGTAGGGAACGGACTTGATTTTCGTTTACGGACGTCTGTTGGTCTTAGGGAGTAGACCCCCTGGTTCGGTATTCCATTTTCGAAGTTAACTTCTACCGCGCGTTGCAGTAAAATTCGGGTTTGTAATTAATATTGCTGAATTTTCTCAACATGTTGACTAATATAATAATACTAGCTGCCCGCCACGGCTTCGCACGGGTAGCACTAATTACTTATCTACGGCGCACCTACCCTACCTACCTACCTACCTACCTACCCGACCTACCTACCTACCCTGCCCTACCTACCTGCCCTACCCTACCTACCTACCCTACCTACCTACATACATACCTACCTACCTATCTACCGAGATATCATCAAAAAAGCCATTGTATAGTGAATGTATGAGCCGGTATTTTTGGAGCTATACTTACATTTTTAATCTCGTGATATCTTTCGAATAGAATATCCGAATTGAATAATTCAAAAAGTTATACATAGGTATTGAAGCAGTCTTAAATATGAAGTAATTTATTTTGATTAGTATTAATACCAAAATACAAATAAAGAGCCTTTTCTAGCGGCGTCATTTCAATTACATTTTCAAAATAAAAGAACACTTATTGTGGCATAACTATAATAGTTAGACATATGCTGTGGCGACACTTTTTGTAAATAATGATGTGTTCTGCAAAGTCGTAGTACATTATTTTATTCTATCATCAATAGTTTTCGCAGCGCGATGTAAAGAATATTTTAGGTAATTTTTTTACACCTTGGCTTACATTATTGGAGTTTTAGTAAGGATCCCTAATCTTTTCTAGCAATAAATATAGCTAGCTATGTTACTCAAGGTGAATGTAGCTTTCTAACGGTGAAAGAATTTTTGAAATCGGCGCAACAGTTTTTGAGTTTATTCATTTCAAACATACACACAAAAATACAAATCTTTCCTCTTTATAATATAATAATAAATAATATAGTAATAATAAATAATCAAGTATCTTGACTTAGCACACGAGGTTGTCGACATGTGGGACGTGGACTCTGCAATCATTGTACCGATAATCGTTACGGTCAATGGCTTAATAGCGAAGAGCCTCGACCAACATCTCAGGAGGCTCTCATTGCGCGGCTGGGTCAAGGGCTTGATTCAGAAAGCAGTACTCCTGGACACCGCAAGCATAGTGAGGAGGTTCCTCTCTCTAGAGCCCTGACCACCGGCAGCTCGGACCCTGATCCTGGTGCCGATGGGCTACTAGTTTTTATATTTAAATGTTTTTTTATAAAAATATTTAAAAATGTAAAAATTATGTATTGAAAAAGGAATAAATGAATAATAATAATAATATAATAAAACTTGCTCGGAGGAAGGAAGTATTCCAGTAAGTGCTCGTAGGGATCTTGACCATCTTCCGGGATCTGGGATTGTTCTGAAAGCCGTGGAATACCTCTCCACTCCTCAAGCACCTCAGGAAGTGTTGCCCCCTTGTCGCTACGTCACTATGTGCTAGCGACTGTTTTCGGGGGTCCATTATTGAGTGTGCAAGTCACCCCCTGCCATTTTATCCGTGTATATATAAAACATTGATCAGGCAGGGGCCATAGTCTTTCCATAGTTCTAGGTATCCAGTCCACTATAGCCACTCAAACCCATAAACCAATATGTTTTGCCCATGTTCTGCAATAGTCCTACACCGACCGGGGGTTGTCCTTGGGTGCACTTGCATAGTGCATACAGGCATAATCATCGGTTGGTGCCTCATTCCTTTTGAAATTATCGGGCCTCTGCGAGTTGGCTTCGGCCCCTCGTACGCCTTCCAAAAGACCGGGACCCCATGGTACCAAGATATGTAAGGACATAAAAATAAATAATCATATCCCCACCACCGTATCTCTACGTTGACGTCGTGATGGGGCTTGCGCGCTCCGAACTCTACGTCTGTGCCGGTAGAGTTTACTTTGCCGGAACGGATCTAGAGTGAGGAGCCAGACCAAGAGAGATACAAAAACCCGCAGGGCAGCATGTGGCGAGCTGTTGGGCAGTTGCGACCCCACGGACCCGATCTCCCGGGAGAAGTCTTGTTCCTCACCTCATTCTTGCCTTGATTGGCCGGCTTGAGTGGAGATTCGCAAGAGCAAACGTGCTCGGAGGAAGGAAGTATTCCAGTAAGTTCTCGTAGGGATCTTGATCATATTCCGGGCTCTGGGATTGTTCTGAAAGCCGTGGAATGCCTTTTCACTCCTCAAACACCTCAGGAAGTGTTGCCCCCTTGTCGCTACGTCACTATATGCTAGCGACTGTTTTCGGGGGCCTATTATTGAGTGTGCATGTCACCCCCGCCATTTTATCCGTGTATACCAAAACATTGATCAGGCAGGGGCCATAGTCCTTCCATATTTCTAGGTATCCAGTCCACTATAGCCACCCAAACCCATAACCCAATATGTTTTGTTTCCATGTTCTGCAATAGTCCTGCACCAACCGGGGGTTGTCCTTGGATGCACTTGCATAGTGCATACAGGGATAATCATCGGTTGGTGCCTCATTCCTTTTGAAATTGTCTAAGGGGCCTCTGCGAGTTGGCTTCGGCCCCTCATACGCCTTCCAAAAGACCGGGACCCCATAGTCCCGAGATATGTAAACATATACAAAATAATAATAATATAAATAAGTGCCGCCAGAAAGTGCACATGGCATCATCATCCGGCAGGCGCGTGTCAGCCACACTTTGGTCCGGTTGCTCCCAAGGAAGGAAGGAAGGACGGAACGGTTGACATCTGTCGGGCATGCCACCGATCGGGAGAATCAATTCGACACATCATCTCCGGGTGTTCTCGTCTAGCTAACGGAGAGTACTTGCATAGACACAACCTTGTAGCCACTTGCTCTAACGTATAGCCTTGTGGAATCGGAAGTGCCGTACTACAGGTACGTGCCCAACCTAGTTCTCGAAAATGGAAATATCACATTGTACTGGGATCGATCCATCATCACTGACAGGACTATTGTTGCCAATAAGCCTGATATAGTGGTGGTGGATCGAACAGAGCGGCGCGCAATGATCATTGACATAACGGTCCCGCATGACGAGAACCTCGTGAAGGCCGAGAAAGATAAACAAATCAAGTATCTTGACTTGGCTCACGAGGTTGTCGACATGTGGGATGTGGACTCTGCGATCATTGTGCCGATAGTCGTATCAGCTAATGGCTTAATTGCCAAGAGCCTCGACCAACATCTACGGAGGCTCTCGTTAGGCAGCTGGATTAAGGGCTTGATTCAGAAAGCGGTACTTCTGGACACGGCCCGTATTGTTAGAAGGTTCCTCTCTCTGGAGCCCTGACCGCCGGTAGCTTGGACCCTGTTCCCGATACCGGTGGGCTACTATTTTTTATATTTTTAAATGTTTTTATATTTTTATATTCTAATATTTAAAAATGTAATTTATATGTAACTTTATGAAATAAAAGGAAGAATAATAAATATAAATAATAATTAAATAAATAAAATAAATTATTTTTAATGATTAATTATATAGATTATATAGATAGATTATTAAATTATTATTATAATTATATATTATATTATATTATATTAAAAATAATAATATAATATAATAAATATAATACTGATAGACCGATTAGCGCGCCGCGCAATGATAGTCGATGTTACCATCCCGCATGACGAGAAAGCTGAACCTCGTGAAAGCTGAGAAACAGGAACAAATAAAATATCTCGACTTAGCACACGAGGTTGTCGACATGTGGAATGTGAGCTCGGCTGTCATTGGCCCGATTGTCGTAACGGCCAATGGCCTGATAGCTGAAAGCCTCGACCAACACCTCTCGAGGCTCTCGTTAGGCGGTTGGATGAAGGGCCTGATTCAGAAGGCTCCTTGATACGGCTCGCATTGTGAGGAGGTTCCTATCTCTGCAGCCCTAACCACCGGTAGCTTGGACCCTGCTCCCGACACCGGCGGACCTCAATTTTTTATATTTTTAAATGTTTTTTTCTTATGTTTTTATAAAAATATTTAAAAATGAAAATAGATGAGAAACAAAATAAATAAAATAATTACATTATATTATATTATATAGTGTAGATAACTCTATACAGTTGGTTGAGCCACTAGTTTTATTACAGTAAGTTATTCAAATATAAGGTGTATACCTAATTTCATACACAAAATCTCTTCATTGTTTACGATTGTTTATTGTTAATTAAAACGGTAACACCAATTACATTAATTAACATAGAAATGTTACCAGTAGTAAACAGAAATATCTCAAATACTAACTTATAATAGAGGACAACCTAGCATACTTACTCTCGCAAAACATCAGACATACACGCATAATTCTGCTCCATTCATCAGCAAACAGGATCATCACACTCAGGATTGGTGATCAGGAGGGCGTTAAGCATCCTTAAGGTACGACACACAGGGGACTCAGCTCTGGCGACAGTTTTACATAACGGCGGCGCAAACAGATTGCGTCGACGGCTTTGGCGATGTCCGATGTAATTGTCGGGAACAAATAGCCGACAGAAAAGATCGTGGAGTTCGGGACTGTCGATGCGTCCTCTTACAGTTTTGCAAGCTACTGTGAGCTGTAGAAGGCCTCGTCTAACCTCCAACGAGTTGAGGCCCAAAACTACCAGGACGTAGTTAGTAGGGTACATGAAAGGATAGAAGTGAAATGTTTTTTTTATACAGAAATCTCAGGAAAGTTTTCTGTACCTTTTCCAGCGCTAATGTATGAGTTGCCGTGTAGGGATGCCAGATACAGGCACCAGCCTCAAGTTTACTACGAACTAAAGTGGTGTACAGAAGCTTAATGAAGGGATAGTAGAGACAACGACCCCTTAAGAGATTTCGTGTATGAAGAAAACAATCTTATATACACTGTTCAACTGTTCATCCAGATCATTTTTTGTGGATTTAAGTAATCATAGGAATATATAGCCACACGGGTCGATCGAAGGTTAAGCTACGTTTGCTGTGATCAGTTCATGGATGGGTGGCCATCCATTACATATCGAGACCCCTCCGTGTCACGGAAAGCGCGTAGCCGTTGGTCCCGGCTGTTATTCACAGATCTTTGACAGTCGTTACTGGTAATGAGAAGCATAAAACACTGACAAACAGTCTTACCAAGGGCATCATGTTCCCCAGTAGGTACCTGGGCTGTGGAGGTTAGATAGACAGTCGCTCCATGTAAAATACTAATATTCAGCTGCAACCAGTTAGACTGGAAGCTGACCCCAAAATAGTTCGGAAAAGGCAGGTAGGTTGATTGATCTAAGGAATCATCTCCTCAACCTTTAACCTTTATAACCTCGTCGCCTATAATCTATATTGTGGTAGGTACCCCACATGATCATGGTACAGACAATAAAAACTTTTCAATATATTCTATTATTGGCGTCTAAAATCCGCTATTTTGATTATATTAGGGAAACAATATCATATAAACATCGCGCGACCTAGACTCCCAGTCCCACACACCTACACAGGTACTACCTGCGCTGTTGGCCTGTTGCGCAGTGCCGTAAATAGGGCGGTGCCAGCTGTACCCAGGCACAGGGTGCAGACCCTGGAGGGACGCAGAAATGACCACACCAGGGCCACTAACAATACCTATTATTTATTTTTAAAGACAATCCATTTTATTGACAGAACTGGTTATGATTTGAAAAATTTGAAGGGCGCGGTCATAGCAGCTCGCACCGGGCGCATAAAAGGCTAATTACGGCACTTCTGTTGCGCAGTTGGATATAAAAAACCCCAGGCTTTCGCAGTGTGGATGGAAATTTCCTTACTTTTAATATGTTGTTTTTCTAAATGTATCCGATCCGGTCTCCAAGGGTTTATTATAAGGGTCAGCAAGTGCGTCATAGCGCAGCTCAAGAGCGACCTCACTCGCATTTTTCCTCGATTCTTTTTGCTTTATTTAACAAATAATTATGGTTAGTTTATGTAGCGGATCAGTTCCTAATCTTAATTCAAAAATAATGATTGGTTCGTTTTATTAATTAATATTATATCATGATGGTTTACCTACTAAGTATTTTATGAGTGGACAGCGGTTCTATTAGATTTAAGTCTTGATCTACTGAAGCTTTATAGGCTAATTTATATTTACCTACCTATTGTTAAAACTTCTCTGAGGTGCATATTTTCTCTTACTCTTATCGCAAAGGTCAAAGTACCTACTTAAACGTTTTTATCTTAGTGGCGATGATGGGTCTTGTTCAAAGAATTTTCAAATTCCTTGTCAGAAAGATTTATGATGATAACTATTCATAGGGACTATTTTATTATTTAAAAGGCTTTAAATGAATAAATACATACTCGTACTTTATATATAAAAACTAGGGATGGGCCGAACGTATTTTGAACCGAATACGAACTTCGGCCGAACATTCGTTAAAAATTATAAAAAGAGCTAAAGATACGCTGAATGTAAAAAGAAATTCGGGTATTTTAGGAAATTAGGAAATGTATAGGTACGAACACGATGGGTACGAACACAAACGTAACCGACTCCTGTCAGAATGTCAGATAACGCAGAATACCTACTTGTTCTTTTTTGCACCATAACCTGCCTTTGGTAAAATTTTAATAACAATAGGTAGTTAATTAGCTTTCATGTAACACTTTTATAAAAATTGAAAATAGTGATTTTTGGCAATAATTATTTCAATACTTACCTACACTAAAAAGTTAAATAATGGTGCCGATTCTCTTGTACACCGAACTAAACTAACTAAACTATCACTAAAATTCCTTACTTTTGACTATGGGAATCTTGGAGCTATTCTGCCAAATAAATTCTCTAAATTTAAAACTTATTATGACACAACTAAAATCGAATTTGACAACCGCGCGCCTCCACTTGGTACTTGTTTTCCCTACCCCGTGTTTTTTTTTAGAGCCAGAGGCGCGCCATGCACGCCAGACTCGACGTGTTTTTAATGGAATTTTTCAGTTTCTGTATGGAAAACAACGGAAAAAAATAAAAATAATTACCAATAAATTGAGAATTAGGGATTTAAGGGCTTCCTAAAGGGGGTCGAAATTTTCATTATTTTTGCGATAGGACACACCGTTTTCGAGATATAAGCAAAAGAAAATAAAAAAATACAGTACTGTTTTTTGTAACTGAAGTCGAGGTTTTGGTTTGAATTTTAGTTCATGACATCTAATTTTATTCCACACATTTTTAATCGCGCTTAAATATAGTCAGATTTAGTTAGAGGATTTTAGATATAGGAAAAAATTTTTGTTTAAATCGTCAAATTCAGAATAGCATTTTCACTAAACTTATCTCAGTGCCATCTTAGTGCTGTCAAACTAAATTATAGTTAAGTTGTGTCATTTAAAGTCTATTTCAGAATGAGTTTGATCGTTTGACAGGACTAAACTAAATTTTAGTGATTTTTAGTTTAGTTTAGAGAATTTTATGACAAGAGAATCGGCACCAATATGTAGGTAACAACTAACAAACGATAAATAAAAGTATGATTTTATTTTACGTTTTAGTCAAAACAATTGACTTAATTTAATATTTTCTAGTTTCGAATGTTCAGCAGTTGAACGGACTGTTGACTGTTTATCTGTCCATCCAGTCTAACCGGATGCAGCTGACCGCGTTGTATGTCCATTATTAAAGTAATAAAAACTAAAACCCAACTACGACTAAAAAGGTATAAACAAGACACCACAGACAGACAAATTAAAAATCCGGAGTCACATCACACGTAATCTGTTCGATGCCGATCCCAACATAGTTGGGATAAGGCTAGGCAGATGATTTTATTTTATTTATTTATTTATTTATCATCATACATCTACCCTTACAGCTAACCAATGCGGTAAATGTGCCTTAACATAATTGTTCCTTATAACTAATACCTATAACTAATAACAAACAAAGCATTCCTTGTGAATTCACTCAGAGAACAACAGAATAGGTCTGTCTCACTCGCTATGAGGTTGAGCGTGCGGAGTGCACGCGTCAGCGGCGCCTCCTTCAGAAGGTTGGTCCTAGCACGCGGTTCCACTAGCAGTCGTGGCTGCCGTCGTCGCCACACGTACCTGTCCGGAACACACAGACTCACCTGGCCTAAAACAACTGCATTATGCACCTTCCCTCTCAGTACTTTAAATATATATGAGGCGAGTGCAAGATTCCTCCTAACCCTTAGCTCGTTGTATCCTACCATACCTAGAATAAATAAGGTTGGATACATTAACGGGTAAAAGGGATAGACTCCGTAATAGCGCATATATAAATATCTTATAAATTTATTTTGTACCCTCTCCAGCATGAGACTATATTTAGCTTCATGCGGAGACCAGATAACTGCGTTACATTCTACCTGGCTCCTCACCAATGCATTATATAATGCTATAATAGCTTTCACATTCGTGAAACCTCGGCCCGTACGAAGCATGAAACCTAAATTTCTATACGCTCTTTTACAGCAACGCATGATGTGATCCCGAAAAGTCAGACCAGTGTTAAATTTTACTCCCAAGTCCTTGACTTCTGTGACCCGTTCCATAGGCGACCCGTCAATATAGTAGGTATGTAAGATGGGATGAATTGACTTTGTAATAATAACCTGCCTACCTACCTAAGAAGTTAGTTTTTATTTAGGTACTTATTTATTTCCAACTTACATCCATCATTACAGTGTAACATAATGCGATAGTAATAATAATAAAATTAGAATGTACTTATCTAGCTCTTATCCTAATTTATTATAACTTATAATTATAATGAAATAAGTTATATATTTCTAGAATAACTAGGTAACAACAAGAGGTGTAATATAAAATATAATGATAAGTAATTTACATAAGTAAGTAATGCATTTAAATCGTGGATTATGAGTGGTTAATACTCATTTATTATTTATCAGTACCAGGTCCTAAGTTTACGATAAGTGACAAGACGACTAATACCTACCTCTCGGGTGGCATTTATAAGAGACTAACTTCCTGTTTCTAAAAGTTTAAACACGAGAGTTAGCTTACACGCTGTGCTGCTGTGGAACACATGTTAGCTGCTGTGTTTGTACCCCCCTATAAAAGATTCTTGCTCTATTCAAATTTTATTATTTATTGAACGACAAATACTCTTGACGTCCATTTCTCTTACTTCAAACAGAGATTACTTGCCATACTTATAGCCTAAGATCCCACCATACAACGACCTTCACCGAGCTGTTTAATGGATGAAAAGTATTTTATATTCAATTAAATATATTGCAAATGAGTTGTCTAAAAAAATTCGCACTGGTTAACTCAACAATATTGTATTTAAAGTTTTTTATTTTACGAAAAGCTAACATTAATGAACAGTTTATAAAAGTTTCATCTAAATATTATAGCATTAACCGCGGAATGACCGGGGATGTACTTGTACCATGTATTTTGGTTTACGGGTGTACCAGCTGGTGTCTTGGAGGGTTTTCAATTCTAATATACCGTTACTTATGACAATAATAAATGTCAAGTCATTAGGGACGTCTTAATTATGTTACTAAATGCAATCCGAACACGTGAATGAGGAACCGCACGTATTCACCCGTAGCAATATTTCACTTTTTAAAACTCGACAACCGGAATTCAGGACTGATTTTTCGCAGACAACCCTGTACCACCGTGTTTGTAATGAAATAATCTTTATTTTAATTTAACTTTAATTCATTAACCAGACCGGTGCAAGTTACTAGTATCGATGTGCCTGTTTATACCTGCCTACCCAAGAGTTGTGCCGGGAAAAAAATAGTCAACCTAACGTTTGCATATTCTATGGGCTTCATACTTTCGATTGGAATGGAATTTGTCTATTAAACAAACCAGTGAAATGTTGAATAATAAATAAAAATTGAATTGTTAATTAATCATATTCTGGACTGAAATTTTTTAGACAACCCATTTGCAATATATTTATTGACATATTTAATTGAATATAAAATACTTTTCATTCATTAACCAGCTCGGTGAAGGTCGTTGTATGGTGGGATCCTATACTATTACAGGGAAATGAATAGTTATAAGTAGTTTATAAGTTTCAATTGTTACTAACCATTATGGATCATTGTTTTCTGACAAATAAATAAATAATAATAATACACGAGTGCAAAATTTTGAAATAAAATATATTTGTTTCTTTGATTGTCACTAAACATTAATATAAAGGTGCACCTTTTTATCCTACAACTGTACAAGTTAACGAAATTCAGACATTACAATAAAGTAGGTAGATATTATCGGTCCGTAACCAGCATAACTACACTTATGTATGTTCTGTAAACAAGCAAACATAAGCACACATATATTATAATGAGTCACTTGTTATTATCTGCGGAATGGACCTGCATTGCTGCATACATGGTAGTATTATTACTTACATGTGTGTTTACTAATTAGATTGACGTCGCATTATTTACATTGAAAACAAAGAAATTGTGACGTTTCTCAGTGCAAGTAATGGACGAGTTACACAGGATGTGGTTAACGGGTTGTAGTGTTTATTTTATATAATTATGAATATTAAAATAACATAATAATAATTTAGCTTTTCCGCGTCGCGAGCTGTCTTGGCGAAAAATCGTGCGTCTTGCGTTTTAGACGCAAGAAACGCGTCATGATTTTTGAAAAGATAAGTCAAAACACTCGCACTATACCATTCTATTTCTGCTGCCCACCAGCATTGCATGCTGGGGTTTGAAGGACAGACATGGATCCCGGTGAAACGACAGGCACATGAGACGTTACAGCTTTGTGTCTGGGCTAGCATCCTAATTGAGTAACACACTTTCAATCACAATCTGAATTATTTTGAAGTATATTGTTAGCCAATAAATAAATCCATTATGTTCTTTTGCGTGCTTCATATGTTCGAGAAAGTCTGCTCAACCATAGCGCAATAAATGTTGTTGAACTGTCAAAATGAAAACCACATACTCCTTCCTCATACTCTGACCTTGCAGACGAGGAGTACGCCAGGTTCCCGCGGCTCTACCACCTGGACGACTACAGCGCGTGTCTGGCGCAGCCCGGCGGACTGTACTGTCTTGGCTCCTTCCACGTCGCGGCGCTCAAAGAGCCGCACCCAGTCTACAGCATGCTCAAGGTCAGTTTGGACCCCCCCTGTGTAACCTGTGGGTGTGAAGCTGTTCTACCATTTACATATATTTGTGCTTTTGAATCCTATTTTAGTCCACATTCTATCTTTCCAGCATTGCTATTCTGTAAAAATATCACCGTGAACACTTGGGTGAAGTGAGCTTGAAGTGAACTGTCAAGCACTGCCTTAGCATCAGTAGATATCGATGACAATGGCAGCTCACTCCACGCTCTCTTCACCTAAGTTTTCACGGTGAGATGGTTACAGAATAGCAATGCAGAATGGCCCGTGTAGGTACGCGCATATGATAAGTGGTATGTGCGTAGTCGCAAACGTGGGAGGCCACCCCGTAGTTCGTGTAATAGATTAATGGACCTTTACATGCTGCAAAATTAATTGTCATTGATTCGATTATCACCATGTTCCTTCTTTCTTTATTTTGAGGTAGGCCACATCATATTAATTTGATGCCTAAAACGTACGTTTTATTAAACTTTACGTTTTAGGCCTGTCTCAGTCAGTAGGTATCAGCGGTAATATCACTTGTCAATGAAATCCAGTAAGAATAACGACCACAATTTTAATATCTCTGTAGGTATAATGCATTATGTTGCATAGTGTTAATAGTAACGTACCCAGACCCATTGCTAACGTAGGTATTTGAGCACAATAATGGCTTAAAACGATTAGGGCCACTTATATGTCACATTTATCATGCGGCAGGAAATTCCGGCTCGAAAGAAAAGTGCATATGATCAAGGTTAGGTTTGTTTGTAGAATAATTTCAAATTTAAATGCCATTTAAAGCCATTTTAGTAATTACTGAAAAGCTTTAGATTTCCGTGTGACTGCTTCAATTAAAATTAATTGACTTTTAGTATTTTTCTGTTTTGTAGATACCATTATTTTTAACCTATAGGTACATAATGTTAACTATTGAAAGTTACAGACGCAAATTTTTTAGAGCGAGGCTGAGCGGTGGGGAGAAGGTTCCAAGGCGCCAATGGTTTAAAAGATTTTTCTTTTTACGGCGAAAATAATGGTATAAAAAAATATGCTTTATAGTTAGTTTAGTTATTATGCAAAGTTTCATGATCTAATTTGAAGTATTTTGAATACCAGCGGTTTAATAGTTCTGTTTGGAGGTGTTTTTTATATTTTATATCGAGAAATTTTTATGAAATCGTGTTTTCGTCAAACATGTTGCCATATATTTATTTTTAATGCTTCAGTATTTTCGATAGTGACGAAGGACCATGATAAGCAATTTGAGGTATTATAGACTCTTAACTGATTGGTTTATGAGGTCCTTTTGGTTTCATCTTTCAGTTTCACACTAACAATTACAATTACATAAACCATAGGGGGCAGGCACAGTAATATTCGCAGTTTATTGCAATTAGCAGAAAGGACCTGCCAATCCGAGTGCTAGGTAAAGGACTTGTTCATGGATTTTATTCATCAACCTAAGTTGTCTAAACTTACGCTTAAACCTACCGTCCAGGAGTACTCTCAAGACCGCCACAACTTCAACCGCACGCAACTGCACCGCGGCTACTGCGTGAGCTCGCGCTGCCCAGACGTGGCCGAGCGCAACTCGTCGCTGCGTTTCGAGCGCTGCACGTCACACTGGGCGCGGCGCCTGGCTCTTCGCACCAGCCTGGCGCAGCTCGGCTACTGCCGCACGCACGCGCAGGAGGTCGCTCAGGCGCACAGCCCCGCGCCCGTGGACGTGGCGCAGAAAGTATTCCTGTATGTAGTGGCGGTACTCGTGGCGCTCAACGTAGTGGGGACCACATACGATGTTGTTACTGGGGATAATGCTAAGAGTAAGTTGGTTTTTAATTTATTTTGTTGGAGAGGAAGGAAGAAGAAAATATGTGAAAAGTGTGTCGATTATTTTCATTATTATTATTGGTTTTACATTGCTAAGGTTTATCTATTTTTGAGTTAGCTGGCTATAATTAGTTGATTACACACGTTTGTTACACACGTTTGTTACGCCCGCGCCCGCTGGAATAAAAGAGCACACTTTATTATTCTTTTTCTACTTACTTAGGGCCATTATTAGCTATTGTAGGGACTAGAGACCTATATTGACAAAATGAATAGGTAACTGATTTATGACATAAAGCAAAGGTGTTAAGGAAGATGTACCTATATTAAAAGGAGTGAAAGCAAACGTACAGCGGAGAATGGTTGAAGATTTTTTTTAAATTCTATTTTCTCTATGCTGTTGATTGCAGAGAGCCCACTACTGAGCTCGTGGTCGGTGCGCAGCAACTGGCGGCGCCTGACGGCGTCGTATGAGGAGGGAGACCCGCGGCTCGCGGCTCTGACGCCCGTGCAGGGAGTCCGGTATGTTTCAACTGTTCATTTCATCATGATCATTGTTCACTATTTTTGTACGATCGATATTTGTGGGACGTCAGCATTAAAGTATTAAATTGTAAAAAATATAAAAATCGGATAAACTAAATGAACTAAAAAACTATTTAAATTAAATAACAATATGTCGGAGATGTCAAGATTTATTCCATTGTAGAATCAGACATCATGTGGGCAGAAGATGGGTTTCGCGCAACGAAAACACACACTGGGTACGATACACGGCGTTTACCAAAATCACAAACCAACAACAGCCACAAACCACAATAAATCACAACAACCGAGCACAACGAATTGAGCACAGCTCCGCGACGCCGACGTCCCAACTCCGAATACTCCGATGCGATTAGACACTGAGTTTCCTCCTCACTTTGGACCATAGACTACTATATTTACTAGGAGACTTAAAACATCACGACTCTGTAGAAGCGCGCTTTTGGTGAATAGATCACGTGATGTCGTAGATCACGTGATGCCGCCAGTGGCGCGCTTGCGATTCGTTTCGTGTGCGTACTATTGACCGGATCCGACAAACATACCATAATTTTTTTAATAAACTGAAATATGGCGTCGAAATATCTTCCGCATCGCAGTCGACTGATAATGTCCCCAAGAGACTGGCGGCATTTCCACAGTCCACAGTCAGATGTCATTAAACAGACCATGAGTCTGAGGGATTTAACCACGAACGACTCGAAAATAAGTTTTGGCTTTTGTCGTAATAATGTTCTAGTTACACCGACATAAGACGGACCGAATTTTTGCGGTCGTTCTAAAAGATCTGTCGTCAGTTTTAAGATAAGGTGCAGCAACCTAAATCAACGTGTATTCCATTGCAGGGTACTGCTCCTGGTGCTGACCATGGCGACGCACAGCGGCTGCATCCACGACATGCTGTATCTGTACAACCCCAGGTGGATCGAGCAGGTCAGCAACTGGCATTTATAACTTAATTATTTTATCAATAACGTCATACCGTTTTGTGAGTAAGGTACTTAGTCCGTACGCGGAAAGTCTCTATTTCTGACAACTTTTCGTATTTAAAAGGTATTGGGGTTTGTGAAATTATAAACGCAAGACTTTCAATATCATCGCAGTCGCGTCGCTGTGATGTCTTAGCAAAAACACTTTATTGACATTGGTGCCGATTCTGTTGTTCACAAACTAAACTAAATTTAAGTTCAGTGCATCTTTTTCTTTCTATTTAATTAAGAAAAAGACAGACGATAAATTTTAGTTTAGTCCTGTCAAACTGTCACTATTCCACACAAGTTTAGACGTGATTAAAAACTTGCCTATTAAAATTACGTCAATTTACGTCAGGCGCTGATTAATTTGACAGGACTTTAACTAAAATTTATCTTCTATCCTTTTCTTAATGAAATATAAAGAAAAAGATGCACTGAACTTAAATTTAGTTTAGTTTGTGAACAACAGAATCGGCACCATTGAAAATATTGATATTGAGTGTCTCCTAGAGAATAAAAGATAGATCCATAAACCTTAGTTTCAAGATAGATTGATATACGAGTACATAGTACAAATAAGAACTTATAGGCGCGGCTCTGGAGCGGTTAAGAGTTGCTTAGGTTTGCATTACAATGGGCAGTGTTAGTGCTAAAAGCGATCTTTCACAAACAACATTTGTGTGGACCGACTCCTTCTCTAGAAGGAGCAATAATATGCAGATAGAGTCCGTGGGGTAATATATATATTTTCTTTTGTGTACAATACCACGCTAAGTCCCGTGCTTGCCTATAATTTAGATACTTACACATGTATTTATATCAAAGATTGTGGGTTAATCTTGTGTATGTATTTAGTTGGTAAGCTTTTTTAAATGAATAAACACAGAACAAAGAGCTTGTTATTGGCAGATATCGCGTCACCCGGTGTTGATGCTGTTCCTGAACGGCACGACAGTGGTGCAGGTGTTCGTGCTGCTCTCCAACTTCCTGCTCGGCTACAACCTGCTGCTCTACACCAAGACCAGCAAGATCTCCTACAAGCTGCTGCCGTACATCACGATCAAAAGGATAGCCAGGTATATTTCCTATCTGTAGGTACTAAATATACAATAACCCCGCGGCTACGAGCTACACGCCCATGGGAACCGCGTCTTACGACTAGGGCGTGCAAAACTGGAAGGTCATCAAAACCGGTTTTAAATTTCGGTTTTGAGGGCCCAAAACCGGAAACCGGTGTTAGCCCCGGTTTTGGCAACATTTTTATAGTTTTTGTATAGTAGAATTTTAACAAGAACACAATATTCTTAGATACCCACAAAATCTACAAATAAAATTTTTTTTAGCATATACCTTTTTTAATCAACCATTTAGTGTAGGAAATCTTCATAAAGTTCCCCATTTAGTGTTCGGGGTAAAACATCCAATTAATAGTCGTTGATAATACCCATCCAAACATTAAGCGAGAACTTACGCTGGGATGCGGTTGTTTTCATATTTTTAGGGTTTGCTTCTGCTTTCGGTGCCCAGTAATGTAAGTTGTGGTAATTTGTGATACCATCACGTTCAAAACATGACTCATCGGGCCACAGAATGTTTTTTTAGTTTTCGCCTTCAGTGTCGGCACTTAGCATAAAACGACAAAATTCAAGACGTCTCGGCGGATCTCCCTCTTCTAATGATTGGACTGGTTGGTAGTTGTATGGATGTCGGCCTGACCAGTGAACTACAGAATAGAATAGAATAGCATTTATTTGCAAATATGGGTTATACATAAGTAGGTAGTAGTAGGTTTTCATACGAGTTCTGCCATATTTCACCATTCGGCATGCAAACATTTTCATTATATAAAATTGTTAAAATTTAAACTCTTGTTGGAACATTAAATTAGTTATGTCATTCTCATTATATAAAATTATTAAAATTCAAATATTCATTAAAAATTTAAATTGTCAGTAACAGTAGGTATATACAAGAAATACAAATCGTGGTCCGAAGATAAATAAACAAACAAACATCAAAATTCCAGGTCATAGACAATACACCATAAATATTCCTTAAGCAAAACAATAATTAATTAATTAAAAATTCGAGGTAGTTTGATAAAAATTGTCCGTTAAAAACTCAGTTACACTGTAATACGCTTTATCTATTCAAGTTCAAGTTCAAGTTATTTATTTCATAACAAAATAAAATTTGTGTCGAAATATTTTCACAGTAGGTACACAAAAGAAGCAACATAACGAATTATAATATAATATGTAACCTCGTTCCTCACCGTTCATCAAAGTTAGAACGTCTATCCAAATACAAAAAACTAACTTTACAAACATTAATATTCTTGTGTATACAAAGTCCCTAGCAAAATTCTACAAAATACATTTAATGTCAAAATATAAAGAATAAAAAAAAAAAAAAACAACATTTATAAAGTCAAAGAGTACACATATTTAATTTAAGTTTAATAAAATACTAGTTTTAAGATTTTTGTCATTATAATATTCGTCAATGCTGTAATAGGCTTTGTTGATTAACAAAGCCCTGAGTTTATTTTTAAACATTCTGAATATTCTTTAATTCTGCGTTCACATTCTGAATATTCTTTAATTCTGCGGGTAATTTGTTAAACAGATTGACAGACTGCACGCGTGACGAGTGTTTGACAACATTAAGCTTTGCCTGTAGAATCGTAGCAAGATCTTTTCTGCGAGTATCTACTCTAATTTTTCTTTCATCGTCTGTTTCAAACTCGTTTAAGTTTTTGTTTAAGTGAGTAAGGAGAACTAAAATATAAAGACATTGGTGCCGATTCTCTTGTACACCGAACTAAACTAACTAAACTATCTCTAAAATTCCTTACTTTTGACTATGGGAATCTTGGAGCTATTCTGCCAAATAAATTCTCTAAATTTAAAACTTATTTTGACACAACTAAAATCGAATTTGACAACCGCGCGCCTCCACTTGGTACTTGTTTGCCCTACCCCGTGTTTTGTTTAAAGAGCCAGAGGCGCGCATTCACGGCAGCCTCGACGTGTTTTTAATGGAATTTTTCAGTTTTTGTATGGAAAATAACGAAAAAAAATAAAAAATAATTACCAACATGTTGAGAATTATGGGTTTAAGGGTTTCCTAAAGGGGGTCGAAATTTTCATTATTTTTGCGATAGGACACACCGTTTTCGAGATATAAGCAAAAGAAAATAAAAAAATACAGTACTGTTTTTTGTAACTTAAGTCGAGGTGTTGGTTTGAATTTTAGTTCATGACATCTAATTTTATTCCACACATTTTTAATCGCGATTAAATATAGTCCGATTTAGTTAGAGGATTTTAGATATAGAACAAAATTTTAGGTTAAATCGTCAAATTCAGAATAGCATTTTCACTAAACTAATCTCAGTGCCATCTTAGTGCTGTCAAACTAAATTATAGTTAAGTTGTGTCATTTAAAGTCTATTTCAGAATGAGTTTTATCGTTTGACAGGACTAAACTAAATTTGAGTGATTTTTAGTTTAGTTTAGAGAATTTTGTGACAAGAGAATCGGCACCATGGTACCGTTAAAATTCTAAGTTTAATAAAATATTCCCTACATGATTCTGTCTGGTTTAAACGAAGCATGGTTCTTAATGCTCGCTTGTGTATAGTAAAGGCTGCCTTAACATTATATTTATAGCTATTTCCCCAAAATTTAATGCTATATCTAAGTTTAGATTCAACTAGAGCAAAATAGACGGTACGAAGTTGATCAATAGACAAAATATCTCTCAGAGATCGGATAGCATAACACGCACTACTTATTGAATTCGTAATAAAATCTAATTCTGGCTTCCAATTAAGTAAAGAATCAATTTGTACCCCCAAAAATTTTAAACTTTCTACTATATCAATTTTACTGCCTAAGGATTCTACATTTACTAAAGATTTGTTCCTAACTGTAGATCTAAATATCATACATTTTGTCTTACTTACATTTAATTTAAGATTATTCATAGAAAACCAGCTTTCACAAGCAGCTATTAATACATTTAATTTACATTTTAAGGTCTCTATATTGTCAGCAGCTATAACAGCACTCGTATCGTCAGCAAATATTATCAAGTCAGCTTCTGGTAAAATGTTTTTAATGTATTCAGTTAGGTCGTTAAGAAATATTATAAAGAAAATGGGTCCCAACACCGAACCCTGTGGAACACCTCTAGTGTTCATATTAACAATCATATTAATTCATTCATAATTCGTAAATTGTTAATCATATTAACAATTTACGAAGTGTACTTTTGAATTGCAACGTTTTCAAGTCTTTCCATGCCGGACCAGGCTTTCCACTGTGACATACCAAGCTTACGCGCTACGATGTTTATCGATGGTCGTCAATAAAACGTTGAAGAATCAGCTCCAAGTCCTGAGCCGTGTATCTCCTAGAACGACCAGTGTCAATTTGCCTGCTTCTTTGGACGCTGCCAGTTTCAAATATTCACCGATAAGTCGATCTGAATCTGACAGTACACATGTGGGAGTCGGCGGTTGGGAAAGCGAAGTTGATATTCTCTCCGCGCCTCAGCAGCGTTACCGTCACAAAGTCCGTAACAATACATTATGTCAGCATATTCAGGATTAAAATATGCATCCATAGTCAGCACTTATGTCGGCACAGCACAGCACAAGAGCAAGATACGCGGCAACAGAAGGAAATAGCTAGATAACAAATCGAGTCGCGAGGGAGGAGTGTAAGTGGGTATAGGTTGCGTTCGGATACATTTGACGACTCTAAATTGAATATTTATTGAGTGCGTTCGAAAAAAGTTGATTTAAATCAAAATGTAATTCAATAAATCAATAACGGGAAAACCGGAGGTAATTCCGGTATTTACTCTCAACACCGATTTAAAAAAATCGGTAAATTTTGCAGAACCGGTTTTGCACTCGACTGCGGAAAAAACAAATGAAAGAAGGTGTTTTAGAGCATGCAGACAGAAGCAGTGACGCGCGGACGTGTCGCTTGACGCAAGTCGCATTGCTGGTTTTATCGCTCGTGGTTGTGAACGAAATGCAGAGATAGTAATATTACTTACTAAGCCTGATATAAGTAGTAGTGATAGACCGATTAGCGCGCCGCGCAATGATAGTCGACCATCCCACATGGCGAGAACCTCGTGAAAGCTGAGAAAGAGAAACAAATAAAATATCTCGACTTAGCACACGAGGTTGTCGAAATGTGGAATGTGAGCTCGGCTATCATTGTGCCCATTGTCGTAACGGCCAATGGCCTGATGCCCGAAAGCCTCGACCAACATCTCTCGAGGCTCTCGTTAGGCGGTTGGATCAAGGGCCTGATTCAGAAGGCAGTACTCCTTGATACGGCTCGCATTGTGAGGAGGTTCCTGTCTCTGCAACCCTAACCACCGGTAGCTTGTACCCTGCTCCCGACACCGGCGGACCTCTATTTTTTTATGTTTTTTTAAGTTTTTATAAAAATATTTAAAATTGTAAATAGATAAGAAAGAAAATAAATAAACGATTTACTTATTAAATAAAGATGTTGATTTTCCAAACCCACAATAACAAATGTAAGTATTGGAGTGATATTTGGCACACAATATAGACTATTCTTGACGTATAAACCGTGATTTACTCATCTATTTCATTAACTAGGTACCTACTATAAAAAGTTTGAAAACCAAATCTCAAGGGTACATTTCAAGTTAATGATCCTTCTTCGTCTATTCTCGCGTTGGCGCAAGCAGATTTAAAAAAAAATAAGAAGCAGACAGCAGGAAAAAAGATATAGAAAGATAATAATGAATGTAATGTGTATGTATTTAATAAATGTTTCCATTACCAGGATATCTCCAGTGTACCTGCTAGTGGTGGGGTACGCGGCGACGTGGTGGGCGAGTGCCAATGCTGGCCCACTGTGGGCGCCCACTGTCGGAGCTGAGAGCGAAGCCTGCAGGCGGAAGTTCTGGAGCCACGTCTTCTACATGAACAACTTGGTCGACCCTGAGGATATCTGTCTCGTGCAGACCTGGTGAGTTACGGTAAATGCGGATAAACATTGAGAGACGCCTGAAGTTGCTAGTGATTCATGAATAGGTTTGTTTGCCAATAATACTTTGCAATTAAATCTGGTGACTAAGTCTGGTGACAGAAATGATGACTAAGTAAGTCTAAACAAATAATATTAATTAAAATTAAAACCCATCTACTAAAAAGGTAAAAGGTAGGAAGGTTGTAGTTGGGTTTTAGTTTTTATTACTTTTTATTCTTTTTCTATGGGACCAACATTGAAATCGCGAAAAATAAATCAGCTGTTCCATACATTTTGTAGATTTAAGTGAACACAAATGTAGGGAACAGCTGATTTATTTTTCGCGATTTCAGTGTTGGTCCCATAGAAAAAGTTGTTCAAAATGATGAGTACAATGACCCCTTTTCGGGTTTAGCATAAAGAAAATTTTTTGATGTTCTCATTAAGCCGTTTCATGTGATACCCAACATGGTACGATTAAACAATTTTTTTTTTAGTTCCTTACTTTATGTCCTCTAGAAGGCGGTATTTTTATATAACCAATGTGACGTCACATAGCCTATAACCAGCGGACGATTAAGACGCTTCCAACGATACCTCATTTGACTAATTGTGATGAGTGGAAGATAGGAGGGAACAGATGAACATACATACATACCGGTCAAAATCATAACCCTCCTTGTTTCTTCGCCATAGTCGGGTAACAAAGTCGTTTGTGTCTGTCTATGTGACCATTTGAACTGCCCAACGGAACGATTTTTTGATGCGGTTTTCACCTTTAATAGTGAGACGTTTTTCAGTGGGTTATGTTTAGGCACATACTAATAACACTGTATGTTCTTAGATTTAGCACACAAATCTTGATGTTTTGACATGTGGCCATTGCCTCCGTGCGAACTTGGGGCGGGTCGACGTTCAAATATTTAAAAAAACAGTGAATTCCCATGTCGGTTCCCTATTCAAAATAAAGAGTTATTTCTTCAAAATTAGCGATATCATTTAGTCCTCTCTGACCTCCCGCCAGGTTCCTGGCAGTGGACATGCAGCTGTACGTCCTGGCGTCCGTGCTGACGGTGCACCTGGCGCGGCGCCGGCGCCGGGCGCTGCCGACGCTGGCGGTGCTGGTGATCCTCTCCTGTCTGCTCAACGGAGTCCTGGCCTACGTCTTCGACTGGAAGTCCATCATGTACTTCGCGTATCCGAGGTATGAGATGAATTAGAACAATCATCCGTAATTTTTTCGCCTTTTTCTAAAAAGTAAAGCTAAAATGTCTGCTACTTCGCAGATATTAGTTCTGCAGCTTTGTAGTAGATTTTTACTTTATTACTATTAAGGATTTAATAGACTTTGATCACATCATATAGTACTAGCTAAGTACAAAGTTTTATATCAATTGCTTTTCTGTCTGTTGTCGTATCTTGCGTCCGAAAAGCGACTAAGTCGCTAATTACCGATGCTAAAAGTAGCATGTCTGCTAAGACCTTAATGAACAAAATTTGTATAAATGAATATTGTTATACATACATATTATACAGAATGTGTTGGTCTACCTTATATTTTTGATGTGTAACATCTTTCTCTCGCTTTCCTGCAATCTAAATCTTTACAGTCAAATCTGTGGGAGTGATTTCGTGAAAAGCGACAGAAGTGTGTAACAGGAAGCCGGGGAAGCGCGCGCTATTTGATTTGACAACTGAGCGCGCGCGGTCGCTGAGTGTTGGCCGACAGATGGTACCAACCCATTTTCCGAGAGAATATACAGGACGATGATGATGATAATGATGGCGATGACGACGACGGTGACGGTGATGATGATTATGAATATTGTTTATATTATATATACCTACTTCGTCAGTTTTACTTACGCAAGATTCAAAAGCGTTTTGTCCTAATGTAATGATAGAAATTATAATTATGATGTTACGAATATATATATACTCTTTTCAAAACTATAAAGACTAATAGGAAATATGACTTTTTTTCAAAGTCGCAATCGTTATTGTTCAAGAAAATCGCTTTTGAATAAGTGTGAGATATTGATGGTCGTCACCGTACAACTGATGCCAGTCACATGTATTTTACTTTCCACAAATCTCCAGCAAGTTGAAGACGATGTACTCGGGCATCCCGTCGTTCTCGCGTCTGTACCAGGCGCCGTGGGGCAGCCTGCCCGCCTGCCTCATCGGGCTGTTCGCCGCCTTCCTGCACTTCGAGCTGCAGGAGTCAGGGGTCAAGGTGTCCTCGTTCAAAGTGAGTCTTTTCTCAGATGATTTTTTACAAGTCCAACTTTTCCGAAGCAAATGTATCCTACACTTTTCCGTTAGACCACGAAGTTAACGTCAGACCGTTCTTGACGAGAGTTAGATCAATTAGATATTTATTTTAGTAAATTAGTAAGAAAATAAGTTTAAAAGTAAATTATTTTTTACCCGACTACGGCGAAGCAAAAAGGAAGGTTATTAAAACTAATGAGGTCGATGTTTCCTATCCGACTGCTCTGAGAAGAAAGACCAAAACAAACTCAGAGATCGAAGTCTCTTTTAAAGTCTAGACATAATCTTGGTCAGGCAATCTGATGGGTCACAACAGAGCTCAGATAGCTATTCCGGTATCTATTGGGCAGAAAGAGGTCAATTTAAAAAAATCTCGTCCAAAATGTTAGCCATCTGTACCTCCCCCAGTGGCTCCGCGGCCCGTACACGCTGGCCCCGCTGCTGATGGTGTCGTGGATACTGGCCGGCAACGTGCTGCGCGAGCTGGACGCCGCGTGGTTCACCGCCGCCTACGTCGCGCTCGAGCGGCCCGCGCTCAGCCTGCTGGCTGGCGGGACACTGCTCGGGATGGTCAACGGGCTGGAAGGTGAGAAGCATTTATTTTAAACTAGCTGTTGTCGCAACTTTGTCTGCGATCCAGGATGAAAAGTAGCCGGTGTCCTTCTCCAAGTCATGGTCTACCCATGTAGCAAATATTCAAATCCGTTCAGCCGTTTGTGCGTGAAAACGTAACAAATTCACTTTCGTATTAGTTAGGATAAACCAATTACAGACACTTTTGAATCGTAAATCAAAAAGATGTAGCTAGTTGCCCATTCTAAAGCGTATAGTAGGTTCCTATGGAGAAGAACGGGCAAGACACTTCATGGACAAATCAAAATATTCTTAAAAAATATTGGCTACATTATTCATGTTGAAATTCTACTCGTGAGAACGATGTAGAAATTCAAGCACGTTAAAAGCTGAATAAGCCGTGCCGTAATCGATGAGCAGTCCCTACTGACTATGTAGCTGTGGAACTCTGAATTTGTAGAGACTGTGGTTGTGGCAAATTGTGTAGGCATCGTCAGGTCACTAGTAGGTTATCCCGTTCAATCTATGGCTGCTGTAAAGAACAGCTAAGAATTTAAAAGACAATGTACCTATGTTCTGTAGCGTTTTTATAAAATTTTGATTTTATTTCTCCAGTATTGAATTAGAAAACAGAATACCACCGATGCCAAGCATCTTGAATATTCGTTGATACTCGAACTCAATTTCAACAAACACCTAATGAGAGGAGGCATATTGTGTCGTGTAGTGACTTTAGAGGTTATCTTTGAACTGAACTGAAAACTGGATGTTCAGCAACCAGCAAATGCTGAGCGGGAATAGAAAAGAATAGAAAATGTATATGAGCATAGCCGCCAAAATTTTTACAATAGCAGTCGTGAATTGGTATCACATGGTGACGTTCGTGAATGAAGGTAACACACATACATGGCTTGTAAAGTCTAGAGCCATGTAAGAAAAAAATCCTAATTATTCTGTAATTACTGATAATTTGAAAACAAGAAATAAGAATAAGAACAAGAGACTTATTTATTTGTGAAACATAGGTAAACATAGGTATACTGGTTGTCAAATTCTGAAAATAAAGGTAGATATTTTTTTTTAATTTATTTAGAAACAATTTTTAAGCTTTAATTATTTTTTATTTGTTTTGTGTGTGTTCTTGCAATCTGGTCCTTTTGAACATTCAGCATAAGGTTAGGACTTTATCAGTTGTCTTGAAGGGCAGTCAGTCCAGTGACGTGTGCCCTTTACGTATCATATATTCATATTCCCTATAAATCTCGAGGGGACTTTCGTTTTAGCCTTTTGAATGTTGGATTACTATTCATTAATTTATTAATTAATTTATAATTAATTTATTCTGAGCAAGGCTTTTGACTTGGTTTCCTACGACATTTTATGGAGGAAGATGGAAGAGGTTAACTCGCCGCCAGAGGTGACGAATACTCTTAAATACTGGTATGGAAACCAAGTCAATAGGGTAAGGTGGGGGGTGCCCTTTTCAGGCCGTTTGGGTTGGAGTGCGGGGTGAGGCAGGGGGGGTTATGCTCGCCTACGCTATTCAACCTATACGTGAATGATCTGATTGAAGCGCTTAGCAGTATGCGTGTCGGGTGTCATATTGATGGCGTGTGTGTGAATAACGTAAGTTACGCCGATGACATGGTGCTGCTAAACGCGTCAGTCTGCGGGCTTAGGACACTCGTGGCCACTTGCGAGCAATATGCCAGACTGCATGGTCTGGCTTATAATGTTAAGAAGAGTGTGGTCATGGTCTTTGGGGCCAGGGGTAGGTACCCAGAAGTTGTACCTTCACTGAAGTTAAGCGGTATGCCCCTTGTGAGGGTGGACCAATTTAAGTATCTGGGTCACTTATTGACCACTGGCCTCAAGGATGATGAAGATATTGACAGGGAGCGGAGGGCGCTGTGTGTGAGAGCTAACATGATTGCCCGCAGATTCAGGCGTGCCTCTAAGGAGGTCAAGCGCACTATATTTAGTGCTTACTGCACGTCTTTTTACTGTTGTAGTCTGTGGGCTCATTTTACTCAGAAATCATACAGCGCCCTTCGCGTTCAATACAATAACGCAATCAGGGTGTTGATGGGGTTGCCTCGATACTGCAGCGCATCAGGGATGTTTGCTGAAGCTCGCGTTGATTGCTTTGTAGAAGATCGGTATGGTTGCCAATTTCGCTACACCGTGATGCGGATGCGGTGCGCATCACTGGTTAGTAGGGTGCGGGGCAGCACCAACAGCATCCTGGCTATGGTAGCAAGCAGGCTAGATTGTGCGTTTGTGAGCCACTGCTGCAAAGTATCGGTTGGGCCTGTCACCTTGCAGCGGTGATGTCACAAATTATTTCTGTGCTTTATTGTCAATTTTTTACTAACATATTTTACTAACAATATGAGTCTTGTTACTTGATTTAAATGAATAAAATAAAATAAGTAAGTGCGTAACCAGTAAGTTTGGATGTTTGTCTAGTCTGTTCCTGTACGATTTCGTTGAGTGTTTAATCTCCTCCTGAACTGTTCTGATTTCAAGGTGGTGGTGTAATTGTTGGTTTATTATGAACAAAGGAACATTAGTAATTATCCTCAGCATTTTGGACTGGAACCTCTGGAGTATTTCTAGGTTAGAGTTGGAGGCTGTTCCCCAGAGTTGAACTCCATAAGTCCAGATAGGTTTCAGGATGCACTTGTATAAAAATAATTTGATTCCCAGGGACAACTGCGATTTTTTGCCGAGCAACCGAGTACATTTTCCTTAGTTGGATTTCATGTGCTTTTCGTTTTGTGAAAATATGTTTTTTCCAGGTAAGACGACGATCCAAATAAAGTCCAAGGTATCTGGCTTCGATTGCTTGGGATATCTGGACACTGTTAATAGACACAGGGGGACATGTTTCATGTCGCATCGTGATGGTCACCTGTACCGACTTAGTTTCATTTGCTTTTATCCGCCAGGTAGTTAGCCATTCCGTGATGTTGTCTAGGGAGCGTTGGAGTATGTTACTTGCTTGTGCAGGTTCATTATCGGCAGTTAAGGCTGCTGTGTCATCAGCAAAAGTACCGATCACTACACCGTCTGTCATAGGCAAGTCTGAAGTAAAAATCAGGTAGAGTAGGTATTGGACCAAGCACGCTTCCCTGTAGCACTCCTGCATGAGCCCTGTGAATTTTGGTTATATCTTCTCCTTGCTTAACGTAGAAAAACCTGTCGGCAAGGTATGATTTTAGGAATATGTAATAGTTTGTCGGGAGTTGGTTTTTTATTTTGTATAATAGGCCCTCATGCCGAACTCTGTCAAAGGCCTGGGAAATATCTAGAAGTGCCGCGCGCCAATATTTCTCGCGCTAGTTTTCGAAGGCTTTATGGATTTCTTCTACCAGTCTATGCACCTGTTCAATCGTGCCATGATTTTTTGTAAAGCCGAATTGGTGGTCAGGTATGATTTTATTTTTTGCATATATATATGTTTAACCGCTTTAAAAAAAGTATTTCTATAACTTTTGACAATATGGGTAGTAGGCTGATCGGTCTGTAGGAAGCCACGTCTTCAGGAGATTTACCAGGTTTAAGGATCATTTTAATTTGTGCTACTTTCCAGAGGTGGAAAGACGTTTCTGATCAGTATGCAGTTAAACAGGTGTGTCAAAAATTGTATTGCTATTTCAGGTATTTCAAGAAGTATTTTTGCAGTGATTAAATCGTATCCTGGGGCTTTATTTTGCTTTAGATTTCTATTGTTTCCATGACCTCACGCATCTTAATCCTTTTAAGCCTTAATAAAATAAAATGATTGCCATAAGGAACTCTTTTAGGTATTTTTTCAATAAGTACCTATCATAAAATTATATGAAACTAAAAACAAACTCTTATTTGTACTTTGTTTGAAAATGAATGAGTCATAACATTCCTACATTAATTTTGATTTTGTTAAAAACAAGCAAATTACTTAGCATCTATAGTGTACATTCAGCTTAATAACAAATCACGAATGTTACGAAACGCACAAAATACCACACGGTGGGTATCATTCGTGAATCAAAAATACTGCGGAGAAAGCCGATTTTTTTTATTGATGCGAGTTTGATTTTCGAAGGCACTGTACAGCTTTATTTGTTAACCAAATAGTCTAGCTACAGGTATGTAAGTACAATTTAAAATAATACAATAAAGTTGCGTTCTTGAAATATGAGAATCTCCCGAGACTTGATGTTCACGTGTGGTCTAAAACTAATGACGCTCTTTTCCAACGGTTGACTAACCTGTTGTGTGGTGTTGCCATGACTCAAGAAAGGTCTTAAAGAACTTGGCTTCTCCTTAGTTTCGCAGATAATAGTTAGATAGTTTGTTACTCTAGCCTATCACCCAACACACTGAGCGCTTCCTGTACGCGGATAACCTGGCTTTGGCGGGCCAGTCAGTACTTTCGACTATATTGAACATAAACTGTCACTGGCACTAGATTCACCGGGAATAATTATACTATAGCGGTAATGCCCTCCGACCAAACTAGTCCAAAACAACAGACACTCCAAAGGTGCTCCCTCAGTACATCAGTGAGGCAGGAGAACCGAGCATTATAATTCGCAACCTGTAATGATACAATTCGAGCATTTGGCATGTAAAACTCAACCTAGCATGAACCTTTCTTGTTGGTTAAGCTCGTTAGCGCATTCAGTTAGCTTTTCTGTTTGTTTGTATTCATGTTTCGCTATTGTCTCCTTCCTTTTTGGAAGAAGTACCTACCTAATTATATCATTATTTGCCATACTCGAATGTTCTATGCTGAATAATTATATTCCGTGTCCCGTGTCCATTGCAGGTTGGCTGAAGCACGTGGTGGCGTGGCGCGGGTGGTACGCGATGGGGCGCATGTCGCTGTCGGTGCTGATGGTGCACTGGTGCATCAACCTCAGCCTCGCCGCCGCCAGGCCGCAGCCCATCACCACCTCGCTGCTCAGCGTGGTCAGTTAACTATCCTTTCTGTTGGGGCCTTTCTTGTCCCTTCCGTTCCCTATATCTAGAACACTAGGAAGTGGTGTGGAGTGTTTATTTGATTCCTCAAGTTTAAACACACAGACACAAGCGATTCCTGATGAAGTGTAAACACGCACGACTTTGGTATTCATTAGAAACATCGTATCCTTACAAATCTACTTTATAGAATTCTTAAATTCATACATTTGTGGCGGCATCTACATCGCCACATGCGAACTACACATCAAAGACCTGACTTCACACAGAATCCTGCATAGCGTAATTCGAGTTTACCGCGCGGTCGACATATACAACATTATTTTTTCTTTATGCTAAATCCCATAGAAAAAGTTGTTCAAAATGATGAGTACAATGACCCCTTTTCGGGTTTAGCATAAAGAATAAATAATGTTGTATACAAGATCCCGACATCAATCGTTAAGCAGTTGCCCGCCAGACGCAACACCCGTCTGGTAGAAGGATCCTTCCCTTTCTATAGAGGATGAATGACCACCCTGTTACTCATACCTCTAAACATTCACTGACAGACAACGCATAGCCCAAATAACTGGGAGCATGAAATGCACAAGAGTTTCTTATCTAAAGTGGCACTAAGGAAGGATTTTTGGAAAATCATTCCCTAAAGGGGTTAATACGGGATCAAAGTTTGTATGGAACTTCCTCATTTTTGCTAATGGGAAATTCCATCGGGCTTGTATCTTGGAATAGGTTAAAGTAGGAGCATTGATGTCAAGCGACGTAGACTAGACGATATTGAACGGTTCAAAATACACCTCTAGTTATGTCTGGAAATATGTTACGATGTGATCGATAGGGTACTTGAGCGAATCGTTTCCCTATGTATTAAAACATTATGTCTTGTTCCCAGATGGTAGACTTGGTGGCGACGAGCTTTTGCTCGTACTTGGTGGCAGTACCACTCACCGTGATGGTGGAGATGCCGATGCAGAGGTTCGTGACGTCACTAGTCGTGCACAAGGAGACCAAGCAGTCCTAGTTGTGTTCCGCCAACCTTCCACAAAGATAAGCTATCGTCCAGCAGCGTGCAATAGATTGATGACGAAGAGTAATCGTCGCAGTCTCTACCCGCGACATAGAACATGGCTTCAAACCTGTTGGCGGACTGTATGGCTCTCTTGGACTGTGACATGATTCTGGACTGACTGTACAGTTAAGACTTGCGCTCTGGAGTACTTGTGCCAGATCATAGGCCAGACGTTGATTGTGTCAGCAACTTCAGCAAAAAGGGAATAAATCTTTCAACTCGGTCATAAGTTCTCTTCTTCTCTTGTTTTTTAGGCATCATAAAGGAGAAGAAACCCGCAAAAAGATGCAATTCTTAAAATCTTCTCAATATTTTTGATGGTGAATAGTGTTTCTCAGATTTGTAAGTAAATCTGAATGTAACAGTTGACCTACGATTTACATGAGTTTTGTTAGTAAAATCAACTAAACCATAGGATTTAACTCGATTGTGATACATCCACAAGTTAATATAATAAATCGTACTTTGTATCCACTTTGTATGAGAATAATTAAGGGTCAGTGACAACTGGGCCCGTGGTCTCAACTCAACCCGAATAATAATACCAGATATTTTACTCCCGATTACGGTGATTTGTACGGTCAGGCAGAAAATCGATTTTAAGAGGTCGATACTTTTCATGGCTAACGGTACACACTACTTTTTAGGCGTTTTGACGACGTAGTATCTGGTATTATTATTCGGGTTGAGTGGACACGGGCCCAGTTGTCACTGAACCAATAATATTAATTAATAGGAAGTGCCTCCGCTGCTGGCGCCGGTTGCTGAATTGGCTGCCGGCGCCGACTTTGGTTGTCAGTTTGGCGTATGGAGTATACAGGGTGTTAGGTTAGGTTAGGTTGGGATTGGTGCTCGACGTCCGTCGCCCCCCACATATCAGGACCCGAGGTGGCGGCGCGTAGTGTTCCACGCGCGCCCCTCTTAGACGTCACTGGGGGAGTCAAATACCTCACTCCCACCCCTGATCCGAGGAGGCCCGCAGTGGCGGGCCGGCACCAGTCGGGGGTTGCGGAAGATTCTTACGTTCCCGCGACCCCCGGCGTAGGTGTGAGTCGGAACACCGGGGTGGTTTTTAGTCAGTAAGAGTCTAACAGACCCCTCCGCCCGCCCCAGGGCGGAGGACAACAATGAGGATTTTCCACGCCGGAAAAAAAAAAAAAAAAGGTTAGGTTAGGTTAGGTGTTAGGGTAGACACCGTTATCCTTAAAACTAGTGGTTTGGTGTCATCTATAATATGCTTTTCAATGGGAACAACAATGAAATCGCAAAAACAAAAACAGCTGTTCCATACATTTTGTCGATTTAAGTGAACACAAATGTATGGAAAAACTGATTTTTTTTCGTGGTTTCAAGTTTGGACCCATAGAAAAGGTATATTATAGATGACACCAAAACACTAGTTTCATGGATAACGGTGTCTACCCTAACACCCAGTATAGGCATGGTAGGCATAATTTAAAAAATATGTAATAGAGCTTATTCTTTTTTCATATTTCAGTATTTCCAGAAAAAAATAAAAATAAACCAGTAGTAAAGTCATAAAGTACTACCCGAAACCGAACTAGTAAGATTAGGTTTAATAATTTTAATCGCAAAAAAGGTTAGGTTAGGTTAGAACTGTGACCCCCTACGCGACCCCCAAAAACGACTAGAATATGCAGAAAAACATATTTTAGTTACGGTTACTTATTTGGGGTTCTGAATACTGGAAGGGTTACAAGCGCCGCCGGTGTCCATTATGGGAGCCGGCGGTGCCGGCAGCCGATGTTTTTAATCTGGGCTGCCGGCAATAATGTCATTGCCGGTTCCCAATGGCGTTATTTTTGGGAGCCGGCGCCGGCAGCGAAGGCACTCCCTAATTAATATCACATGAGATTGTTATTATAATAATATTGTGAGTGACTTCCTATGATACGACGAGGAATCGAAAATAACTTTCCGATACTTGTTAACGTTATGAATGTTGCTTGAAGTTGCTTATGTTTTAAGATTGTAAATTATTGGTAGCGAGTAAGACAAATAACTTTACTTTTATTAAATGTTAGAACAACTTGGTGCTCTCTTCCTTCTCTTCAATACAAGCTGTTGATTAATAATATTAAGGCTTTTTGTGCTCTGAATATTATGAAATATTTCTGCCTTTTACTTGATGGGGCATTAGATAATAGAATGGAAGCATTAAGTGATATTTAGTTTTGAAGAACAATTAGTTTTAAGTTAGTGTTGTATAAAAATGAAATAAAAATAAGAATATAAACAGTGATTAATATTTTATTCGACTCCCCCATTTCATCTTTTTTCTCTCTTCTATGACCAAAATGTATGGCCGCGGACTGAGCAAGAAGAGTAGGGATCGCAGCTCGTGACTTCTGCAGAGTGTTCCTTCACGGGAGAAGGTGTTATTATAGCCCTTACTGATTCCATCGAAACCCTTCTGATTAATATCACAGCACTGTGTTTCGGCAGTTTGAGGTAAGATAGCCAGCTCCTCTGTGCTTGAGGATTCCGGGTGAAGCTCGCTGCCACCTTCGGCCTGATCATCACTTGTCAGCAGGTGAGATGCAGGCCAAGACCATCTCCGTTGGGGATAAAAAAAACGTGTAGACCATGCCCTGGGTTAGGACATAGGATACTTTTTATCCCGATATTCTCACGGGATTGAGACTTATGCGGGTGAAACCGCGGTGCGCAGCTTTATCCTAACTATATTATAAATGCGGAATATTATAAATGTGAAATTCAGTGTTTCTTTGTTACGCTTTCACGCTAAAACGGCTGAACGGATTTGGATGAAATTTGGCACATGGGTAGACCATGACCTGGAAAAGGACATAGGATAGGACTTTTATCCCGATATTCCTACGGGATCGTGACTTATCCGGGTGGAACCGCGGGGCGCAGCTAGTATTATTATAAATGAGAAAATAACTCTGTCTGTGTGTTACTTTTTACGCCTAAACGGCTGTAAGGATTTCAATAAAATTTGGCACACAGGTAGACGATGTCCTGTGTTAGGCTTAGGACACACGATTTATCTCGGAAGTGAGTTCCTGAGGAATAATTTCCAACCTCACGCGGGCGAAGCTGCTTTATTACTAAGATACAACAGACTCGGGAAAAAAATGGCCCCCAATTGTAAATACGTATTGTTTGAACAATTTATTGACATATGACATATGTCAATAAATTGTTCAAACATTCTTGTCTTTTTCTTAAAAATATTTAATTCTATTTCCAAGATTTCATAATTTAAAAACTATTGGACTTATGAAAAAAATAGGTAAAGTCGAACAAAGCACCTCCTCCATTTTGGAAGTCGGTTAAAAAATTGGCCAGCCTACAGGGGGCCAAGTCTACTAATTTACAAACGTGTCAGTGGTATCACAATGATGAATTTTTGACAGATTTTGTATGTCAAATCTGTTAAAAACTCATAATTGTGAGACCATAGGACCCCATGGTGTATAACAGTGTTTCAACCCCAAACGGCTCGAACATTATACGTCCTAATAAGATTTGAGTATTTGCGCCGTTAGAGGTTTTCCGCACCTGCAGCAGCAGCCCCAGCACAGCCCCCCGGCCGGGCGGCCTAGGAAGATGGCATGGCGCAAGACCCTCAAACGTTTTCATAATAAAGAGGTACCCAACAACTGCCTATGTGTGCATTTATTACGTAAGTACGTACCTAGAAACAATATTGTTTTGTTATTCATAACGTCATTAAAGGTTTTTATTTTTTTATTTTCGTTAATAACAGCTGCTAGTAAATACCGTAAAATGACGTCTTCTCTTTCATCTTTAATTATTTGCTTACTTCATGCGTGTACCTATTTTGTAGTGTAGTTGCATGAGTAGTGTTTTTCGCTTTAATTATTATAATTGTATGTAGGTATAGATAATAATTATATTTTGTAAAAAAGAAAAGAAATATTTTTTAAAATAAATATGACGCAAAGATAGAACAAAAAAAAAACCTTTTTAAGAAAAAAATAAACAACCGACTTCATGTTTCACTTTTTAGTTGTGGTACGTACCCCACACAAATTCGAATACCATTACCTGCTATGTAAATAACTAACTCAAAAACTACGCAAGCAAAGTTAATATGGGACATAGATTACTATAATATATAGGTATATGGGACCACCATAGGCTCCAGTGGTCATCAGTTGCGCGTGAGCCATTCAATATTTGAGACGATCTGTCGCATATTTTCCCTCAACTTGTTCTTTTTAACCGACTTCAAAAAGGAGGAGATTCACAATTCATCTGTAAGTTCTGTTTTTTGTTTGTTTTTGTTACGCGATTAGCCCACCAATTATGAATTTATTTTCATGATCCTTTTTTGGTTTGGTAGCTCATGCTCCAGAGCTCATGATCCTATATAAATTGTATTAACTTTGCTTGCGTTGTTTTTAAATTAGCATCAATATTATGTATTTTTTCCCTTAATCTATAATTATGGTCGATGTTTTAAGTTACTCTGTCACTGTTAGTTACAGGTACATAGCAGGTAGTAGTATACCAATTTGTGTGGGATAGTAACCACAACAAAATAGTAAAATACAAAAACTTCTTACAAAAAGAAACAACCGACTTCCGTAAACACAAAAAATGAAAAATAAAACTTTACTTTGAAGTCGGTGTCTTTGATTTTGAAATTAGGTACCTACCACTACTTGTGTAAATAACAGTGACTGGAACTTATTATAACATCATCGACATACACTATGTGGGAAAAATACGTATTAGAGTATGTATGAGAGCACCATGCAAGCTTCCTCTACCAGATTTTCGGTCTACAATTTACGAAAATATCGATGAACATACATTTAAAAAAATTGATAAAGTCGACCATAGAACATCCTCGTTTTTGGAAGTGGGTTACAAAATAGGCCAGCCTTCTGGTCCTGTAAAGAGTTGGCCAACCGCTTGGCGATGTCTCGAAAAGCACAATGACCTCTTAAGTGGATTAAAACGACGAAAAATGTTAATTTGGGTTAACATCACAATTCAAAATCGGAACTATCGCCGCCACAAGATGGCAGCGGTAGTATATCTATTTTGTTAATACAATTTCTGTGACAATTTCACAAATGTTTACCAAGAACTGTCTGTGAATGCCTTATCATTATGAACCACTCTCTAAGAGAACTCTTCATGATTTATGTAGAAAACTTCAACCACCTTCTGTCTTCATCCTCGTCGTACCAAAAACCCAAAAAACCTTTGTATATATTTAGTCATGATAGTACCCGCACTGCTTGAAGAGTAAACTTCCCGAGAATGAGTACACTCAGCCACTTTACTCTTCCGCCAAGTTCTGGCAAACTCACCTCGACCCTGCAGCAGTGGACCATGAAGAAAAAACATTTCTACTCTATAATTATGTATTTAATAGAGTGGAGAACACCTCATGGACTCCTAAAACGCCCTTCACAACAGCTGTCTAATCTTGTGTTTAAATAATATTTATTTACATATTATAATATCATTGTAATGACATTAAAGTAGGTAAATAAGTAAATAAATAATAAGCTAAGACCCCTGTAAACTGTATAGGGGTGACATTAACCACAATGAAATTATAGCACGTTATAAAGTATAGCTGCGCCCGCGACTATCTATGTGTTTTAAATCGAGAATAGTGTAGGATTGAAAATTCTCCAGAAATGCTGTCTTTGTAAAATTGTAGCGTTCAGTAGGCAAACCGGCATCCAAGCTTGACAAATTAATAATTGGCGGAATCGTGTAGATTCCGCATTCAAATTTTTTATGTAATTTTGAATGCACCTTTTAATGTTGGTTTTCTTCTAACAAACTAGATAAACACACAGAACCATTGTTCTCAATCTACATCAGGTACACGTGTGGGAAGGAGTAGTGTCTCATCCTCATCATCGGCATGAGCCGAAAGAAGTCCAATCGGATCCCTCGCCGCGATACTTACCTACTCGCACTTGACCGCCAGCTGCGTGTGTAAGTATATTATTTTGTTGAGCCTGTTCTGATTATGTATATTTTCTTGCTTTCTTTGTATGTCGTAATGTAATAAAAATTACTGTTAATATTGACCTTTCTTTTATACGTAGATGTATAATATTATATCATAACCTTCGGGTGTAATATAGAATGTTGTTTGCTCACCTTTAAAAGAAAAAAAAGAAAAAAAATAGTAGATTATGCACTAAGGGGATAAAGTAGTGTCTTATGTAGCGGGCGCCGTATTGAATCCCGAGGAAAACAAAGGATTCTAGCGTTAACTCCCGAGCGGAGCGAGGGAGTTTAGAGTTAGTTAAGACAAGAATCCTGAGTGCAGCGTGGGATTCTAGTTCGCCCAAGACGAAGGCACCTTTATCCCCGAGGAGAATACTCTACTTTTCACACCATCTACGAGACAATAAAAAGCATTAGTACTAGGATCCAAGTATTTATTACGACGATAGGACGATGTCCTTCCGATTTCCTTTTTAAAAATGCCAGTAATTTGGTGTATGTATTAATTTGTAAGTATATTATTTTTGATGCTTATTGTTGACCTGAGCATCGAATAGATGCACCATCGGCTACTTGACTTCTTTGTACATGATAAATGGTGGAAGTAGACTAAAAGCATTGATTCAGATACAGACTTGATGCCCTTTGTAGTTTTCTATTTGTAAAAATCGTCGTAGGCTTTAATGTACGATTCCTTGGACTTTTCTGGGAGTAGATTGTTGGCAATGCCAATGGCTTCGGATTTAATGTACTCCGGAGTCAAATCACTATCGTCACTCGACATTTTTGTGAAAATTTGTATGTATTGTAGTTAAGTAATTTGTTGTATATCAAAGAAATTCAATTTTCAGTATTCGCGCCTCTTTATAATTTGTGTTCTATTTTTCTTTTTTTTATGTTCTACTCGTGGTGGCCAGTTCGATTTTCGAATAATTAATTTTAGTGCAGATGGTGAATGCATGGAATGTACCTACTACTTACCGTAAATGTTCTAGTTTATGTTCCAAATTCAAATCACATTAATGACGAGCCAGGGTCATAATGAAATTCAGTACAATATTATTACCCTGCTAGACCTCAGGTCTTAAATGACTTACTTTAGGTTAGGTTTGCATGACATATAATTTGACATTGTCGAGCAGGTGGTGCGAAAATTTATTTGCGGTAAACATGACGCAAAGAAAAAACAGATACATAGAACAAGATGGGGGAAAATATGCACATATACCTACTCTTGTGTAGTACATAAGACATGCTCGACCCGCTACAGTTTTATTGCACTTTCTGCACTCTATCTTACAACTGGAAGCAAAATGAAGTTTTCTGTCACGTTTGTTATACTGGTAAGCTTTTTCTACTTGTCGAAATGCCCATGTAACTGTGAACCTCACCTCACCTCGCTTGGCAGACTTATTGGTGAATATTGTCTATACTCCTTCTTTTTTTTTGGGGAAATAAAGATATATTATTATTATTGTTTTTTTATACTCTTACGTATCTCGGCGTTGCGCCGGCTTTTTGGGATAGTACGGGCCGAAGCCAAGTACTACCCCTGGAAATTTGTTAGATTATGATGAGATGATAGTGTGTTCGGATTTTGTGATGATGAGTGTGTCTGTCCATGAGACAGTGTTCGTGCAGTGTTTGCTGCCCTAGTGTGTGAGGTGACGATTGATGTATCGTTGTCATTTTGTAGAAATTTTCTGACAATCCTGCAGGTATTCAAGATTGCAGCTTTTTGAAGAGTCTGATATATGTAAGGTGGTAATTCGAGTGTTTTTAATGACTGGTGGAGCTGTTTAGGTATTACACCTGTTGTTGATAAGACTATAGGAACTATGGTGACATTGCTAAGGCGCCACATTCTGCTGATTTCTATTTTCAGGTCTATATATTTTGAGAGTTTTTCTGCTATAGTATTCTGTAGATTGTGTGTATTAGGGACGGCTATGTCTATGATTTGTGCAGTTTTGTTAATTTTATCTAATAACGTGATGTCTGGTCTATTGTAGTGTGTTGTTTTGTCGGTGAGGATAGCTCGGTCAAAGTACAGTTTGTGAGCGGGGTTTTCGAGAACAGTTTCAGGTTGATATTTATAATAAGCTACAGGTGGTGCGGGGATTAATTTATATTTTATTGCTAATTTTTGGTGTATTATATTCGCTATCTGGTCATGTCTGTGTTTGTAATCAGTCTGGACTATTGCTTTACACGCATCCGTGATGTGTTGAATGGTTTCGGTGGAACTATTGCATCGCCTACATCTGTCTATTGTTTGAGGGACTCGCATTATGTGTTTCTGGTAATTGCGAGTTTCTATTACTTGGTCCTGAATGGCTATCATGAACCCTTCTGTCTCAGGGAACAGTTCTCCACGTTTTAACCATGCGTTCGACGCTAACTTGTCGGCGTTAGGTTGATTAAGGTCGTGTCGATGTCTCCCATGCAGTGACTTTTGGGTCCATTCTGCGATTTTAGTCTGTCGGTCAGTCTGTTGTTCATTAGTCTGGGCTATCTTCTCAAACATGTTTAAAGGGGTAAGTTTTTTATCATTGAACGCTATGGCTTTATGTAGAGTTGAAGTAGAACTTTTAGCATTAAAGTATGTTCTTAAAATAGTTATTTGCTTGTTATGTTAGTGATATCTATTATTCCCCTGCCACCTTCGTTCCTTGGCAGTGTGAGCCTCTGAACACATGACCTTGGGTGGTGCCTTCTGTGTTTAGTCAAAGTGGTATTTATAATACGTTGCAAATATTTGAGTTCGGTCTGGTTCCAATTTATGATCCCAAAAGAATAGGTAAGAACAGGGATGGCATAAGTTTTTAAGGCTTTTATGGTGTTTCGAGCGTTTAGTTGAGTATGGCATATTGTTTGTAACTGTGTTTAAATTGTTTAGTGAGGGTAGCTTTAATTTCCTTATGAAGAATCTGTTTAGCCTGTATGTAACCTAAATATTTGTAAGTCCCGTTTTCGTCTAATGATTCTATGGTGTCACTTGTCTGCATGTGGTATGAATGTGTATAAGTTTTGCCCGCTCTGATTGAATTAATTTTACATTTGTCAATTCCAAACTCCATACTTATATCACTTGAAAATTGTTCAGTAGCATTAGCTAGTTCATATAAGTCGTCTGGTGATGATGCGTACAATTTGATATCGTCCATATAGAGTAGGTGGTTTATTTTACAGTTTTGCTGGTCAGTCAGTATGTCATTTGTTGTATCATTATATTGAAGTTCATAACCGGGCTTTAAGGCATTGAGTTTATTTGAAAGTGGATTTAATGCGAGACAGAACCAAAGTGGGCTGAGTGAGTCTCCTTGGAATATCCCTCGCTGGATCTTAATGTGTTCTGTCTCAACTATTCCTATGGATGTCTTCAGGTGTAATCGCGTCTGCCATTTGTCTATTATATTTCCTAAACAGTTGATGAGTTGTGGATGTATCTTGTATAAATTCAAAACTTTAAGTAACCATGAGTGAGGTACGCTTTCCTATAGTCAATATACATAGAACATAAATCTTGCTTAGTACGTTGGACATGTTTAAGTATTACTGCATCTATTGTCAACTGTTCTTTACAACCTTGGCTAAACTTCCTACACCCTTTCTGTTCTTCTGTTAATATCTGTTGTGCTACAAGGTGTTTGTATATGATGTGAGTAATGCACGATGTCAATATCTTATATATGGTTTGCAAACAGGTAATTGCCCTATATTTTGCTGGATTAGATGTATCGTTAGGGTCTTTCGGAAGCATGTAAGTCTTGCCTTCTGTAATGTATGGTGGAATAATTGTTGGGTTTTTTATAAAATCGTTAATATAGTTATAAAAGTGTGGGTGTATGTGTGTAAATTTTTTGTACCAATAGTTGTGTATGTGATCAGAGCCTGGTGCTTTCCAATTGTGTATTTTCTCAAGGACATCATGGAAAGTTTCTACCTCAACCTGATCAAAATTCATCGCTTCAACCTTTGTCTGATAGGCCTCCTCTTCTTTGATCCATTCTGATTCAGTATTATGGCAGACAGGATTTTCCCAAATTCCAGCCTAGTATTGCTGCAACTCCTCTGTGGCCGGCCACGTTGTCTGTGTGTTATTGCTTGGTGTAGTGTGGTTTGCTATTGATGCCTTTAGTTTTCGGTAAAATAATTTTTCGTTATTCCTAAATTGGTTATTTTGTGTTTTGCGGAGTGTGCATTTAGTGTATCTATCTAGTCTACTTTTTACAACTGTTTGTTTCTGTTTAAGTGTGTCTAGAAAGTGTGTAAGGTGTGTGTTAGGCTCTTCATGTAATGTAAGCGTTTTGTAGTCTCTTAATATTATATTTACTTATTTAATTAATTTTCTGCTCCTATGGCCTTGGATGGATTGTGTTAATCTTCCAATTTTGGCTCTGATAACTTCTATTTTGAGGTCTAACCTTTTTTGCCATTTAGGCTTGTGATTTTGTTGGAGTCTACTTCTATGTTCAGGAGGTGACAATGAAATTTTACTACCGTTGGCCTTAGCGGCTGTCCACGCAGCGCAGTATATTATGGTCTGAAGATGATTAAATTCTGTATCTCTGGTAACCTGTTCTGGCAAAATAACTCTGTTAATATAATTAACTATACTCGCTAACCTTTTTGAAGACTTTTGCATAGGTAAGTAACTCCTCTCTGTAGGATTGGTGTCTCTGTAGTACTGTAGTGTTTCTAAGAATATTTCATCTATTTCAAGGTTTCTTTCTAGGTTTGTTTTTGTATTAAGGTGTACGGGGTATTCTAATCCTATGTCAACTTCGGTTTCTACTCCTATTTGTTGCGTTTGTGACGTCTCTATAGTTTCTATATTGAAATTTTGTGTATTTATGGGTGATTGTGCTTGTACATTTTCTGTATTTAATCCTATAAAATCAGATTGCAAATGAAAGGAGTTCGTCTCGTGTAATTCGTTCTCTACTATTGTTTTTAGAGTCTGGAGCCGTGGTTCTGAAATCATACTATTATTAACTTTTACCCTTTTTTGGTCCGATAAGCGCTGTTCTGATAAATGTGACAGATGAGGACAACATTCTATAAAATTTTCTTTTAAATTTTTCCGCCATACTGTCATATCCGACTCCATTTTTGCTGCCCTAAAATAACATTTCATAAGTGTTTCATTGAGTTCGTTAGACCATTTCATCCTGCGTTTGGGTTCCGATTGTGAGTGCGGCTGTGTGTTCGTTTGAAATGAAAGAAGCTCCTGTGGTGTCTGGAGCTGTAGTTGTAAGTCATTATTGGGTGTTTGTAAACTATTTCTTACTTCTAGCCTAATTGAATCCAGTGTAGTGGGAGATAACAACTTTTTGGACACTATTGCTCTCCTTTGATCTCCAATCCTTTGCCTAGAGACATTCATGTTTGGGAATTTTTCTAGGAATTGTTGCTGTAATGATGATTAGTATGCATTTGTATCAGTTTCTAGCTAGTAGGTACGCCAAATGAATTCGTTCATTTCTTTACTCCATTTTTTCCGCGTTTTTAGGACAGCAGTGGGTGAAGGGTTATTGGCTAAATTTGCCTCCGACACAACATCTGCTGACGTTAGTGATGATATTGATGATGATCTTAATGAACATGAAAAATATGAAGGTGGTGATGATGCGATTGATGAAAATATGGATCTCGGAGAGGCTGCTGATGAAACCGGTGATGTTTCATCATCTACAGAAGGCATATTTGCCTGAATACTTTTTTTTTTTTGATTTTGATTTTGTTATCATAATTAGTCCCACGAGTAGCTAGGGACTAACAAAGCGACCACAGCAGAGCCCTGCGTTCACTGTGTTAAGGGTAAGTAAAACTGGAGTCCCCTATTATCCAGAGTTGGCACACTAGCGACTAACGCATTCCCCTAGCCATGCAGCCCTCGGCGTGTGCGACCTTGGCTTGGATTGTATCTCTCTTGGTCTGGCTCCTCGTCCTAGATCCGTGTCGGTAAAGTAAACTCTACCGACACAGACCCAGAGTTCGGAGCGCGCAAGCCCCACCACGACGTCAACGTAGAGATACGGCGGTGGGGTTATTATTATTATTATTACTCCTTGGTCACCTTTCAAGCCGCCGATATCACAAAACATGATTTATCTCCAAACCCAGGCCCAGATAAAACCATAGTCATTATTTAATTACGATCTTAGTCCGACAACGTTAAGAGGCCGTTTACGTTTACGTTTTGCCGATTTACGTGATTTTACAGTTAAAATACTGTAATTCTATAAGTTTAATTGCACAACATGAAAGATCATTTCAATTATGATCTAATAAAAGAACTACTTTATTATTTTTCTTACGTTTTTTACAATTTGTAGGTCAGCATCATGCTGCGATGTAACAAAGTATTTTCTGAACAATAATCAATCAATACAAGTCAAACGATGAGGACCTTTTTTAGGGTTCCGTACCCAAAGGGTAAAACGGGACCCTGTTACTAAGACTCCGCTTTCCGTCCGTCTGTCTGTCTGTCTGTCCGACTGTCACCAGGCTCAACATCTCATGAACCGTGATAGTAAGACAGTTGAAATTTTCACAGATGACGTATTTCTATTGCCGCTATAAAAAGAAATACTAATAGATAGAATAAAATAAATATTTAAGGGGGCTCCCATACAACAAACGCGATTTTTTGACCGTTGTTACAGTTCCGTAGTCAACAGTAGTCCGTTATAGTTTCGCCATGTCCGTCTGTTCGTCTGTTCGCGGCTTAGCTCTCGTGACTCTTAGTGCTAAAAAGCTATAATTTGGTATAGGTATAGATATAAATTAGACCGATAAACTGGTAAAATAAAATCGTACCAACTTAAATTGTCGACAATGTTAAGTTTGTTGGATAAATTCATCCCAACTACGGAACCCTCCATTGTGCGTGGTTCGACATGCAATTGTCCAGTTTTATTATAGATAATGGTACGGAACCCTTCGTGCGCGAGTCCGAATCGCACTTGGCCGGTTTTTTTTAAATTATTGAGCTTCTTTTTAATTTTGGTCCGTTTAAAAACTATCTGAACTTGAAGTTGATCAGCGGAAAATTCCCATTGTTTTATTGCGCGATGCCATTAATCTAAATTGATCTTTCCGATTTTTAATTGATACCTATTCTATTAAACTGCTTACGCTTCTTTTAAACAATTTTAACCTCTTTATGTCTAATCCGCCTTCTTTAAAAGATCTGCTAACAATTACCAAATGCTAGTTGTTATGATTGTATGGTTTATAAAAGTATTACGTAAAGTTTCAAACTGCATTCCAAAAAAAGTACGTAACGTAATATTTATACATTACTCTCTTATTCTCATCGTATAGCTTCTAATTCAAGAAAGGTTCACGTATAGACGAACAATATATTTTTCGGACACACGAGGCAATTAAACAGTTGAATAATAAAGATTTTTTGGATTTTTTGGCAGGCGGAATAAGGTTCAAAATACAAAAACTGGTTGTAAGGTTAAAGCTTGGACTAAAGATAGAACTAATTTTGAAATAAAAACACCTTTAATCTATCATTAGAAACTGTAGTCTTCATTTGGGGATTTGGGTTGTGATGTTGCAGAGTAGCAGACACGCAGAGTTGCAGTACCTACCGATGATGATGATTATTCATTTTTACAGGTGGTGACGTACGTGCTGGTGGTCGTGCCGTCTGGAGAGCAGTCGCTAGTGCCAGGCGTCGAAGTACCACAGCCAGTACAAGACAATTTATCTAAAGTTCGTGATGCGATCCCAGCACCAGTTGCAAATGATGCGCAGGGTACAGCGGTGCCCTCCAATTCTTCAGCACCAAATGTCACAGAAATATTACCGCAATAACCTATTCGCGGTAACACAATGCCTTACTAATGTGGCTGTGCCTAGCAACAGTAGTTTACCAATTGGTTGATCCCAATTGTGCTATTAAACATGTTTGAAACATACTTCTTGTTTTACTTTGTTTCCTCCGTCAGACCCGCCGTAGTTGTGTTAGCTGAGCCATGGACGCTTCGTTACAACACCTATTAAAACTGTATGCAATCGTCTATAACTAACTTTCGCTGCTGACTGTCACCAGGAACAATTCGATACAATTATTAAGTTACGTACAGTCAACCGCATGTGTGTGGTAACACATGAAATACGAAAATTGCTCTTACCCTGACCCTGATGACTTTAAGCTCAAAACACACACAAGGCGGGTGCGGGGCGGGAGCGATTCGGGCGCGGGAGTACGGTGGGTATAATAAATTGTAATTCAAGGAATTATAATATAATTCCTTGAATTACACGCGTTCTGTGTGTTGTCGTCCATATTATGGACGACAACACACAGAACGCGTGCGCGGGTCGGGCGCGGAGCGGGAGCCGCGCCCGCCACCACTGACAGCGCGGAGCGGGAGCGGTTGTGCTATTCTGTAAAAGTATCACCATGAAAATTTAGGAAATTCAAACTGAGTAAAAAAATTCATTTCATGCGCCAATATGTTCATTTGTTCATTTCTTCTTTACTTAAAACAGTTCTATTTGCAAGCCAATTTGTATCGGGTTTGTATATTTTTGCACTCAGTTTAATATCGAAATATTCAAAATTTGCCCTAGACCAGTGGAAATATTCATAAAACCGTTCCTCGTCCGTTTCTAATTCTCTGCAAAGTTGATGATATTCTCCATATTGATGTCCTTGTTTATTAATGTCATGAACCCACAAACTTTTCCTTTTTTGCGCTCTTCTTTTTACAATAAGTAAAAATAATAATTCTTCGTCCGTCTCCGAATCACCCGACATTTTCACACTGCAACCGCTGCCGCCTGTCAAAGTACGACCGCGCCTGACCCGCTGTCGCCCCGCGCCCGACTCGCTGCCGCTCCGCGCCCGCGCTCTGTGTGAACACGATGAACAGCGCGGCTCACGCGATGAAAACGACTCGACTCGCTCTCGCCCCGCACCCGCCTTGTGTGTGTTTTGAGCTTTTTAAAGGCGTACACTTGGACGCACAGTTGACTGCACTTGAGAAGTCCAGGGGTTAGTGTTTGAGAAAACAGTTGAGTTGAATGGGATCACAACCTGATTATATTCATAATAATATATCTTACTACATTATTTTATTAGAGAAAAGAGTCCACGAAGACACGTTACATGGCAGCATACTAGGGTTGTAATAGGACCACGCCTCCGCATCCACAAGTTCTCATAGAGAAGAGAAGAAGAAGAAGACCCTTTAACGCAGAGATATTCTCGTAACTCGAAGTTTCAAGTTGTTTGCTTCCGTGTTGCCGCCACGTTCAGTACCAAGTGGGCAACTGTTTAGTGGAGCCAATTTAGTTTATAAACCTCAGCTTGTGCCCGCGGCTTCGCCCGCGTGGAGGTCGGAAATTATCTCCCAGAGACGGGACAAAAGTATTATTCTTATATGCTATGATTGATGGTGAAGATAAATAGAATACGCTTTATTATGTAGTACACCAGAAAAATTACAGATAAATGTAGATTACAAGGGCTGACACTATGGGCGGTCTTATCGCTAAGGCGATCTTTTAAAGACAACCTTCGGATGGATTAAGGGTGATGGAGAGACAATACTGCGGTGGGTAGTCTACGGTGCACCATTTACATAAATACCTACAATAAATACATTCATACATACAAAAAACAAACAAACCATAAACTCATATATATATGTATACTAGCAGCCCGCCCCGGCTTCGCACGGGTAGCAATAAGTACTTATCTGCCGTCATATGAAAGAAGGCCGTAACTAAGTCAACGTTGATTCCGAGATAATTGAAGTTCTATCTAAAATGATGGCCCAGGATGTACTGAATTTATTTTTTAATCCTTGTGATATCTCTAATCCAATACGAGTTAGAGCTTTGTGAATAATACCATATGATAGCATTTTCTTTGCTGATTCCGAATATGTTAATAACTCCTTTTTGGACAAAATGACAGTTACGGCCTTTTTTCTTACGACGGCAGTTATCTAAGGCGCACCTACCCTACCTACCCTACCTACCTACCTACCTACCTACCCTACCTACCTACCAGTGGCGAAAGCACCATAGAACACGATTCCTACCGGCTTCCCTTTGGAGGTTCGCATCAGCAAGTCTACTGCTATTGAAAAATGGCACAGTCAATAACATCTACTATTGCCAAAAATATAGTTACACTACTACTAATATTTCATTCACCATAACATTATGTTTTGTGTTGCGTGAATAACTTTGCATACTATTGTATGTGAATTTTTTTTTTCTAACTGAACAGACAGCAGTGCTGCTGGAGTGTTTGGCGCCACTTCTTCTTCCGTGCTAAAGCACAAAGAAGTGGTGAAGGGCGTTTTGGAGGACTGTCTGTAATTTTGCCGTTCGAAAAGTGCTGATTCTCAGCCTAATTTGAATATACGACTTTTGATTTTTGATTTGGTACCACATCGTTAAATATGACCGCACTTTTCTGAAACACGTTACATAGATAATATATGTATATGTGTTTCATGATTATTAGTACCTATACAATAAACATGAAGCAAGGGCAAAGAACATTTCATAAGTAAGTGGTTTGTAAAAAACATGTTTGCAAATTTTCTGGGAAAAAACAGATTCTATTATTAAAATTCCCTCCTTATTATTGTCAATTTTGCTATCTTACCTACAATCTATACATTACTGCTTACGTAACTAAATGAATAGAACCGTATATCAAAGGCTTTGTTCGTTTTTTATTCCAAGTGCGTCATAAAACATGTTTGGACATAGACATTCAAATCAATAATCTATGTCCGAACATGTCTTTATACAAAAAAAAATACCTGGACTAGAACGTAATGCTTTTTTGTTGTTTCCGTAATTAAAGTATCGCATATCATGATGATGATGCTAGTTTTTATGAGAATTTAAATTTTAAATAAAGTAAATGTTTATTGCCGAATGGTGACATCACTACATAGTATAAAACAAAGTCGCTTCCCGCTGTCTATCCCTATGTATGCTTAGGTCTTTAAAACTTTGCAACGGTTTTTTTAAATAGATAGAGTAATTCAAGAGGAAGGTTTTAGTATATAATTTGTATACATTGGCTAAAATGTAATGATATTTTTGTTGGAGGTGTCGGATAAAAATAAGCCGTCTGGGAGCTTTCAACGAAAACGGTGCCTAAACCCTTTGAGATATAACAAAATGATGCATGGTGGAATTGTGTATCTTATATAGGTCTTCAGGAAAGTCCGCGAAGGCATATGTCTATAAAAATGGGCAATTATAAAGCCGTAATTGGAAAATATTTACACAAATACGATATTAATCCTTATCATTTTAAATAAGCTAGAGGCTTTAAGCATTTGATGCACATTATTTTACTCTTTTACACCATATAATTTAAACGAATATCTTAGGAGTGATCGCAAAAAAATTACGGACGCGGGAATAAAATTCGAGCGCCTCGCTTCGCTTGATGCAATGGAATAAGACATAGGCTAATTTTTATTCCTGGAATTAGGTTCCCATGAGTTGCGGGAACGGGATCATTTCCATGATTACTTTTGGTCGCGATAACCGACATCCACGCGGGCGAAGCCGCGAGCATCAGCTAATATAAAACAAAAAAAAATGGTAAAAATACTCTGATGTATTGTGATAAGTACCTACAACTACTTATGTATTACCCATATTTGTAAATAAACTCTATTCATAAGAGAAAGAGACAGACATATTATTCTCTGTATCGTGCCGGAAGGCGACCGCGGGACGCTCGCACCGGAAGACATTGTGTCTGCGAGTGGTTTGCTATATACTCCCCCTCCAGTCCTGGAGAACGCCCGCGGTCCTGGACTGGACTTAACAACAGCATTAGCTGGAAGCCCGCGGTTCCGTTTTGGAATAACGGGTTTTGGTAAGGAGTCGTCGCTACCTCGGTAACGTGTAAGGTCTTCGGAATGATATTTCCCTATGTCTACATTTGGTTGTTCTGTACTCGCGATGGTGTAGTTTGTTGGACTTAGTGATCATTTTTTGTGATCTGGTAAGGGCCATCTCGGCGAGGGTAGAACTTAGAAGTGAGGTCTTTTGATCCTTTGCTTAGTAAGTGAGACTTAAGCATGACTAAATCACCTACCTTGGAAGCGTCTGATGGTCGGCGAGACGCGTCGGCATACTGCTTTGTCTTGTCCTGCTGGATCTCGACGCGTTCCTGAACAGCTGACAGTGACTGCAGGAAGTTTTCAAGGTAAGGGGTCACTTGTGGGACAAAGTTTTCTTTGACCCTGATAGCACGAAGGTCGTGAACGACCTCTGTGGGTGACCGCTTCCTCTGCCAAAGGTCAAATAAGCCGGTGACTTGCCTGCCGTGTGAAATTTCGCGCTATTCAGGGCAAAGCGGATCACTGGCAACTTCTTCGGCCATGAGATGTGGTCATCTGCCATGAGGTGGGCTAGCATAGCTTTAAAAGGTCGCGGTTTTTTCACTCTGCAGGATTAGCTTGTGGATGATACAGCGGGACAAAATTTTGTTTGATGTCTAAAACGAACATACATTGTCGCATCACTGCGGAAACGAACTGGACACCGTTGTCCGAAATAATCCTGCGAGGCAGACCGAACCGCATGAAATATTCCTCGATGAGAACATGAGCGCAGGCTTCTGCTGTTGCTTCTTTTAGGGCAAATAGCTCCGTCCATCGGGAAGCAGTGTCTTCAATGAGAAAGACCCACCGCTCCCCCTGATCACCCTCCGGAAGTGGGCCGAACAGGTCCATGGCCAACACCTCGTTCCGCTGGCTCATGACCGGTGTCTGGAGTAAGCCTGGGGGTTTGGCGTTGTTGGCCTTATATCGCTGGCAGTGGATGCAGACATAATCCGAGATTATTCTCCGCATCCCTGTGAAATAATACAGCTGTGCTACCGTCTGGTAGGTTCTATCGATACCTGGGTGGCCAGCTGTTTGAGAGTCATGTAACTCTTTCAAAATAGCTGCAACTTGACCGGCAGGTATTAATAACTGAGGGGATTCACTCTCAGAGTCTGAATTGAATCGGTACAGAAGTCCTTGATCCAATATCATCAGGTCCTTCTAGCTCCTTAACGATCTTTTCCATTTCAGGGTCCGAAGTCTGTTCCAGGCAAAGCTGACTAGGTGTCTTCGCGGGAAGATCGCAGATGACTGTGCAAATACCACAACTGTCACTTGTGTCGCTGGAACAAGTCGGTCTACTCAGCGTGTCTGCCACGACACGCTGAGTAGACCGACTGCCTTCCCTGGGGTATATTGGAATTGGATATCAAAAGATTGGAGCTTCAGAGCCCAACGGACTAATTTGCCTGCTGGTGATTTAAGTGACAGCAACCAGCGTAGAGGCTGGTAATCACTACCAATCACGACTGGTTGACCGTCTAGGTAAGGCCGAAAACGCTCCACCGCCCATACTACCGCGAGTGCTTAACGCTCCGTGGTGGAATAATTGCGTTCAGCTGCGCTGAGGAGTCGGCTGGCATACTCAATTGGCTTTTCCTGATTGCCGTCGCCCTGTAATAAAACTGCACCACACCTGCCGCACCTGCAAGGCGTAGTTACTTGCGTCAGTACGCAGAATGAAGGGACGACTGAAATCGGCTTCAGCGCTCTTCAGCTCATTAAAAGCTTCTGTAAGGTCTGTTCTGAGCTCCAAGACCATACTTGACTTTTTCCTTGTCAAGCGTGTCAATGGTTCGGCAACTTTTGAGAAGTTGGTTATGAATTTTCTGAACCATGAACAAGTTTGTAAAAAGGTTCTCAGATGATTTAAGTTTCCTGGTACCTTCATCTCGAGGACAGCACTCACCTTCCCTGGGTCGGTGGAAATACCTTTTTGTGTAATAACGTGACCTAGATATTTAACGCTCTCTCGAGCAAAAGCGCACTTCTCCCTATTCTCTCCCTATGGAGGTTAAACTCGGCCAAACGTTTAAAAACTGCCTCGAGGTCTTGCAGATGCTGTTGGTATCAGCAGACAAAAGTTTTGTGTTCTGACAGTTTTGTCCCTATTGGTTTCCCTTACCTGCCAATATGAAGACCAAAGGTCTAGCGTACTCATGAAGCAGTCTCGTTTTGTGCTCTGAAGTAGCTCGTCGATGCGTGGCATCGGATATGTGTCAGCTTTGGTCACTGCGTTCAAACGCCTGTAGTCGACGCAGAAGCGGATAACACCATTGGGCTTCGGCGCCATCAGTGCCGGTGAACACCAAGCCGATTCACATTCTTTTATAATGTCATCCTGTAACATCTTACTTATTTCCGCTTTCATCAGCTCTTTCTTCGAAGGGTTTAGGCGGTAAGGAGGAACAGCAATTGGCGAATGCTCACCTGTATCAATACGGTGTTCCGTATATGGCGTTGGTCCTCCCCCTGCTTTAAAAAGACGTGCGTGTCTGGTGAGGACGTCAGCGAGCGCTTGACGCTCAGCTGGTTTAAGGTGAGTACCTTCATCATCCCGAAGTATATCTGTAGGAGCGCAGGACACGTCACGCGAGGTAGGTTCGAAGAATAATTTGGGGGCATATATTTTACCGTATCATGTTTACTAAAATACCAAACCTGTATGCAAAAATCAATAACTATTCCCGTGGCGGTTATAAAGTCGATACCTAATAACGTCTCGGTATTTGTCGAGTCGGGAAAAATTAAGAATGGAATCGTAATAACTGCCGTTTCTAAGCACACCTCTAACGTGGTGGTATGAACATCCATCGTACGGATTACACCGTCAGCAAGCTTAACTTCGCGTTTCGAAGAGCTGAGGGGATGACCTTGACGTAGAAGGAGAGTATATAGCGTATGACCCGCAATGTAATGTTTGGCAGCCGTATCAATCAACGCGGTGCCGGAAAAACCCAAAATTTTTATATTAAAAATTAGGGTAACTCGCGGCCAATAGAGAGTCCCGTACGGTCGTTACACAAACATATCTCTCTCTCATAACTTTGAACACTATCAACACTACTTTTACTTGGTTCACTCTCACCTTGATTCTGCAACTTACGGCACTGCTCTTTAGTATGGCCAAACCGCCTGTAGTATGTGCAGGAGGGGCGTGGCCTCTTTGCCGTGTCCTGCTTCTGCTGCTGTCTGCGCTCGGGCCGGTACGACGTCACGCACGTTGGCGCGGGCGCTATCGCGAGCGGCGGATTGTGTCGAGGTCGGTAATGTTGCCGGCGTTTGTGTTCGACGCTCACTCGCCTGTGGCATCGTGTTATTCACCTCGTCGAATGAATCCTCGATATTCCGTGCGAGGCGGAGTAATTCATGGAAACTATGGCACTCCTCTCTTCGTAGCCTTTTCCTTATTCTGCTGTGGAGGAGGCCGTAGGTCATGTCTACTTGAGCCGACTCCGTTGTATCGTCTTTAGGTAGGCGTGCCATAAGGGCGCGGATGCGCGCTACGAAAATATCTTTGTTTTCAGTGGCCTGGGGTTTCGCAAATATTTCTAAGGAGATCCGATGAGGCGGCCGGCGGTCACCATAGGCACTTATTAGGTTTTCTTTGGCTTCGCGCCATGATGACACAGAGTATTTTATTCCTTGCCACCACGTAGCCGCTTCATCCTTGAATAGGTAGGCTAGGCCGCGCAGGATGTTTGAGTCCGCCACTTGCGCGCAATCGCTATAGGCCTCTATAGCGTCGATGAATGCTTCAACCGACTCCTTCGGTCGGCCGGAGAAAGTGGCTTTGCAGCGGGCTAGGGTGTTGTGCCCTAGCAGCGCGAGTGATTCCGGGGTCGATGCGTTCGCCCGCGACATCGAGTTGAGCAACTCCCTAAATGCTTCTGTTTGAGAACGTTGGAGAGAGGCAATAATCGACGCGACATTTTCGTTAGAGAACGTAGCTTTAGCATTGATGCGCAGCGAGGGCGAGGAAGAGAACGCGGCGTCGCCGTCGCCATCTTGGTTGGCGGACTCCACGGACAGACGCGATATCGCGTCAGTTTGTACGAGCCTTAATGCGTCGTTTGCATCTTCCCTCCGAGTCAAACTAGCCGCTCTACTCCTTGTCAGTGGCATTTTAGTTCGTCACTGCAAAACTCACAAGTTCACAACTATGCACTATATTGTCACACGAAAAAAACGTTGGACCGCCACATATGAGGGAGTTATCAGAAAAACCACCTTTTCAGTAAAGAGTATATTTGAGTTTCAACACTTGTTTACAGTTTTAACACGATTGTACAAACATTGGGAACGAAAAACCCTAAATTAAAATAATCAGTTCGCGTAACAATGGCGGCACGAGGGAGGCACGTGGCGACGTTGCGCGGTACAAGAAAATACGCGTCTACGCAGCAAGCAAAATTACAAATCAGTCAGTAAATCAACATACAATATTATTAATAAATCAACAAGTCAAGATCAGAAACATAAAAAATATTCAATAACCGCGACTAGACCGAGTTCATCTGTTCACTCAGTTGATTTGTAATATATTACATAAAAAATACTCCTGAAAAAAAAGTAACAGTAAATACTCCTGAAAATTAAATGAAGTAAAAATATATATATTTCGTAACGTTTTAGTGGCTTAGTGGTTGAGTGATAGCATTTTCACTAATTGAAACTGAATTACTAAACCACTAGAAAAACCACCAGCCACTAAAAGCAATATTTCGCCACTAAAAGGGGGGTCGAAACCACCAGTTTTAGTGGAAAATCCACTAAGTTGGCAACACTGATCGCGAAGCGTCTTCCTCGCAATGGCCACGCGAGAGAAAAAGACAGACATATTATCCTCTGTATCGTGCCGGAAGGCGACCGCAGGAGGCGGGACGCTCGCACCGGAAGACATTGTGTCTGCGAGTGGTTTGCTATAAACTCTAATTTATCCCAAAGTAATTGGTAACCGGTCTACTCCACAAATACTGACGCAAATATTGCCGTTTTTTTTTAGTCCCTAAAATTATCGAACCGTAATAAAATTATTAAACCATGGAATACCTCAGGAGCATTGCATGAGACACCACAAAATTAAATAAAAGTTAAGAAATTCACCTAAAAACAACACACTTAGCGAGCGGTGCCGCGGCAGCGGGCGGCGAGTGACAAAAACGACAAGTATATGCAGAAAAACATTTTTTAGTTACGGTTAGTTAGTTGGGGTTCTGAATACTGGAAGGTTTTATATAAACGCCGCGCCGCCGCCGCCGCGCCGCCGCGCCGCACACAGGGGTATTTGACTCCAAAATACGGACAAAATGATTTTGCGGTTTTAAATGACATATAAGTTCAAAACAGTAATAAGTACAGTATTTTTTTTTTTTACTTATGGGGTTTGGAAATTGGCAAAGAGTGAAACGTATTTAAGGTATTTCTTCAGGAAAAGGTGTAATAAATCTTTATTTTTCTAAATAAAATTGTTTTTTATAGGCTGTACGATTCCCACTCGTCTCCATCGATAGAATTATTCGTTTCATCCATATCTTCAGTAATTTCAACTTCTTCACTCGGCAATAACATTTCGATGGCTGCTGCGCTAAATAGCCTTGATCTTTTCGGTAGTTTTGTCCCTAAGTATGCTATGGATATGAAGGGATCTTGTTTGCATTGCTCTCGAGAAAACTTTCGTGAGAAGTTTTGGCGAAATTGACGGAAGTGTTTATTTCGCGCTTCACCTGCTTCTTCGGACAAGGTTCTGATAGGTAACAGGGCGTGAATCAGTACCTTGTGCACGGTAGGCGTCATGGAATGCCAGGAGTACAACTCTACATTTAGCATTACTGTATCGTGGCAAAATGTTGAAAAATGTTCACTATTAATTTGATGCCCACTAGAAATCACTTCCAATATTGCAGCAAATTTCTCTATCAACCTTAGATCAATCCCAAGAATTTCAATCAATCAATCAACCTGAAGAAACTTACGGTTTCTCAAAGAATCTTCGATTTCTCCCGTCATTACTGTTGCCGAATCCGGTTTTCCTGAACAGTGGACAGGTTTTTCCCCTGAACCTAGCAACCAATCACATTTTTCTACATGAAAACGTCATGAAGATGTTCAGTCTGTTTGCAGCAAGCCACCTGGTCTTGATTTCTGATATAATATAGGAAAAGTGGCGAAACTCTTGTATATGTTCAACGGGAAATAATGATTTGTTAATAAATCGCATTCTCCACAAAATGCCACTTATTTGAAAATTCTCCTTCTGTACTAGTTTTGACCATACTAAACATTCCCGTGTCTTAACTCTGACACCAGAACCACATACAAGAGCAAAAAGTTGATATTAGAATATGAAATGCATAATTAATTTTGTTTTGTACAATGACATTGTCAAAGAATATTTTAAAAAAATACAATAGGCAAATTTAGGCACCCAATCTTAACTTATTCTGAAAGTAGGATACTTACATCAACTTACGAAAAAAAAACATAAACCGGAAACTCCCAGAAATACAACAAAAACTCTAATGTATATATTTTTGACCCAAAATATAATTAGTTTGATTTGCGGTTCATAATAAATACAATATCTACTAACATACTCGTATTATTTGGAAATAATTGAGTAATACATAAAGTAGATACCTGGTTTAATAGTATCCATCATAAAAATTGTTCTTTAATCAACTCTTAACTTCACCACTTAGTTCTAAATGTAGGACTTTAAAATCGTTCACTTATTACGTATTCGCTGCAAGGTACTAAGATAACGACTACTAAAATAAAATGAGGGTAAATTTTTGTTCTCTATGCACTGCGGTACCAATATGTAGGTATCAACCGTTTCCGGGATTTGTGGATTTTGTATACATTGACTTTTATCCGCGTTTTTGGGTCGAATACCCCTTAGTGCGCCGGTGTCCATTATAGGAGCCAGCGGTGACATTAATGCCGGCAGCCGAGATTACAAACATCGGCTGCCGGCAGTAATGTCACTGCCGGTTCCTAATGGCTTTAATTTTGGGAGCCGGCGCCGGCAGCGGAGGCACTCCCCTTAAAATTATCTACACAAGGTTCAAACATTAGTTAAAACATCGTACGAAGAGAACCTATTTTAAACTGCGGAAACTAAAATAATAATAAAAAATACAATGGTGCCGATTCTCTTGTCACAAAATTCTGTAAACTAAACTAAAAATCACTAAAATTTAGTTTAGTCCTGTCAAACGATAAAACTCATTCTGAAATAGACTTTACATACATAATCAGCCTATAATGTTCCCACTGCTGGGACACAGGCCTCCTCTCTGTGAGAGGGAGCGGGCCGTAATCCACCACGCGGGCCCAGTGCGGATTGGTAGATGTCACATGTCTTCGAATTTTTGGTTCTAGGACATGCCGGTTTCCTCACGATGTTTTCCTTCACCGTTTTGAGAGCAGTGGCGATGAAATAATTTACACAAAGTAAAGCGCCTGTCAGGGTTCGAACCTACGACCTACAACTCGTAAGTCGTGGCCGTTACCACTGGACCACCACTAGACGTCTTCGAATTTTTGGTTCGGAAGACTTTACATGACACAACTTAACTATAATTTAGTTTGACAGCACTAAAATGGCACAGATTAGTTTAGTGAAAATGCTATTCTGAATTTGACGCTTTAACCTAAAATTTTGTCCTATATCTAAAATCCTCTAACTAAATCTGACTATATTTAATCGCGATTAAAAATGTGTGGAATAAAATTAGATATCATGAACTAAAATTCAGATCAACACCTCGACTTCAGTTACAAAAAACAGTACTGTATTTTTATATTTTATTTTGCTTATATCTCGAAAATGGTGTCCTATCGCAAAAATAATGAAAATTTCGACCCCCTTTAGGAAACTATTAAACCCCTAATTCTCAACACAATGGTAATTATTTTTTATTTATTTTTGTTATTTTCCATACAAAACTGATCAAATTCCATTAAAAACACGTCGAAGCTGCCATGCAGCGCGCCTCTGGCTCTAAAAAAAAACACGGGCTAGGGAAAATAAGTACCAAGTGGAGGCGCGCGGTTGTCAAATGCGATTTTAGTTGTGTCAAAATAAGTTTTAAATTTAGAGAATTTATTTGGCAGAATAGCTCCAAGATTCCCATAGTCAAAAGTAAGGAATTTTTGTGATAGTTTAGTTAGTTTAGTTCGGTGTACAAGAGAATCGACACCAGCGAAAACTATAACCAACACTAAAAAGAGTAAAAATACCGCAACAGAATTTAATTAATGCTGGATGCATTAATTAAATTCTGTCGCAAGAGAGTCGATAGGAAAAGCGAATGATTTCTTTGTATGTTTAGGTAAAGACAGCAACTGTGCGTGTGCAAATCCGGAGCAGTTAATTTGTTCACAACTGCAAACACAAAGCACTGTCTACAATCTCTCGCCTTATTGGACACTCATGAGGTGAGGAGTTTGAGGTCTGGAAAATAACGTTCCGTTAGTTGTGACTCAATACCAAATAGCCTTTTTAACCGATGTCTTCAAAAAGGAGGAGGTTCTCAATTCGTCTGTATGTTTTTTTTTTGTATGTATGTTACTCGATTTCTCCGCCAATTATGAATCGATTTTGATGATTCTTTTTTTTGTTTGGTAGGTCATGCTTCAGAGGTGGTCCCATATAAAATTTATTAACTTTACTTGCGTAGTTTTTGAATTAGCTTCAATATTACGTATTTTTTCCCACTTCGTGTATGTAGATGATATATTGATTGACTCCGTCACTGTTATTTACATAGCAGGTAGTGGTATTCGAATATGTGTGGGGTAGGTACCACAACTAAAAAGTGAAAAATAAAAACTTTTTACAAAAAAAACAACCGACTTCCAAAAAACACAAAAAAAAAGTGAAAAATAACCCGGCTAGCGTAGATTAACCTGTTGGATCGACCCGTGCGGCTGTTATTACTTAACCTAAAAAAGCGTTTTCATTTGTAACAGAACATGTATAATTATATACAGGGTGTAAGTGACAGCCCTCCGCAAATTAACAGGGGTATTCAGCTCATTATTTTGAACCTATTCCACCGAAATTTTTCTCAGGTTTTTTTTTTTTTTTAATAGTTTTTTCATTTACTTTTCCTATATTTCAATGTAAAATTACATTGTCTCTAAGCAGCACTCCATTTATGTAAATAAATCAGCTAAAATAAGCTATTCGATTCGTTGATTTAGAGATAGTGCAAAAGGATGACCACTTTCGGGTAATTTCCTAAATCAATTAAATTTGGTACCGGTACTGATTAGGTGGAGTCCGGTACCCGTCAGAACCGATACCCAGGTACCAAAATAGCAATGGCAACCAAAACGAGGACGAGGAGGAGGTTCTAAGTACCAATACAGAACCTGTAGTTTTGGTACCGGTTCCAAATCTAGCCCATAACTGCCTGTCTTTTTTTAATGTTAGTACCTATCATACTTCGTTTCAGTAAAAGGTACCATGTTCCATTCCAATGAACCTAACATGTTCTATTTATAAATCCTTCGGAGGTTATTTAATAATCTTGTTTTTGTCATGTTTTGCTTACGTCAATATTTTTTATATACCTATTCTACCACTTCTATACGATGCTGAGCACTTCTGATAAAGGCCACCCCGCGCCGTGATACCTACCTGTATAGAATTCAACTTCTGACCACCATTTTCTCGATGGCCTACCTGCAAATGGCAAAATAGAAATAAATAATTTGGGTCCTACAAAAATGAAGCAACTCATTTTGTCACCATCTCCAAGGCTATTTGTGAAATTATACTAAACATAAGTATACTTACATAATCTTATTGATGAATAAATTCAAATTATCGGCACCTACTGAAAACTAGAGCATTCAAAGAAATTCACTCAATCATTTCTGAGCTACAAACTTTTCCGGTGAGTACTACACGATAATTATCGAGAAGAATCGAGAACCATGCGTGTGCGTCATTATTGTCGTGCTATTAGAAAGTTTTAAATATCGACGTCTTTTAGCCCTTTAGCGCGAAAACATGATATTCATTATCAACAATTTTTCGTTCTTGGAAGATCAAGGTTCAGGATAATAAAGAAGCTTATGTCCTACAGACTAGGCCGTACGTCACAGAGATTTACGTAAGTACTTATTTAAATGTCTTTGGCCGACGTTCTTTTCCAATAAATTCTAGATGCCTGTTGTTTGCAGTCGTGTTTACGCTAGATATCCAATGCAGAATACGGGCCGAACAGCTGCCGCCAGCGATCAGGTGCTCGTCTGCCAAGTTCATGACACCAATCAACTCAGCCTAATGCTAGCGATAGGGAAGTTTTTCCCAAATGCTTCACAACACCCTGTCTTTGCCTTCCGCAGACGATCTTCCCTAATCCCAGCCGCCTTTTTTAAGTTCGTCGGTTGTGACCTAATTAGGTTCATAGGTTTATCTACTTAATATTTAAATGTATTATTGGCTTATTTAATTCAACTATCTTTCCGGCCGATAAATTCAGTCTAGTATTTAAAAGCTCTCAATAATCTTTCAGAAAGTCCTATTCAGACTAGCTGGTTCTCAAATCGGTACACGTTATACCTAGATAAACTCAACTGCACCGAATAACTAAACCAACAGTAAGTGGGGATGGACCCCGGACATGGGACTAAAGCTTTTGCATCAAAGTCCTTGCGCAGACCGGCGAGAGTTCGAGACGCGCTCTCAGTGCGGTGGTCGTGTGATAATTCAGTATATAAAACTAACCGCAAGTCACTGGCGATCATTTACTCAGAATTTATCAGCGGTACCTATAGCCACCGGTGGTCGAATTTAGCCACAAGTGGTGATTACATGAATCTTATTATTATTAAACAAGTGTTGGTCGTTATCTGATAAAGGTTTCCTTAGAAGAACATAATTATTATTAATAAGTGCAGTGAGTTTATCAGTCAGCACTGTTGACATTGAGTGTCGGTGATGGTCATCATGTGGGTGGTTTTGACAGCGTTGGTGGTGGCCGTAGCTGGCTTTGAAATAAATGGTGAGGGGTTTATATGAAATATTTTAAAGAAGTGAAACATTCAAAGATTATACTGGGTGTGACCAGCCTTGAAATCGCGAAAAAAAAAATCAGCTGTTCCATACATTTGTGTTCACTTAAATCGACAATATGTATGGAACAGCTGATTTTTTTTGCGATTTCAAAGTTGGTCCCATAGAAAAAGTATATTATAGATGACACCAAACCACTAGTTTCAAGGATAACGGTGTCTACCCTAACACCCTGTATACCTACTTAGTAGACGTGATTCACGCGCATTCTGATATCCCATGTCTGTTTATGCGATTTGGCGGGAATCAAATCTAAAAATGTTCGATCTGTATTCCCACACGAGCGGCTCGTTGCCTCTGCCGTTGGTAAAGTGTCGCTCGTGTAGGTGTGATGAGCACTGAGTCCCATGTAATATTATCAAGCCTATTTTCAACATCCAGGCACAAATCCAGACCCTGAGTTGCTACTGAGGAATTCTAAATAGATAAAACCAACAACACTAAGAGCTCATGCTCAGCAGTCACCAGGTGTCACCACTAGCCCAACATACAATCCCAAATAAGTCTAATCTTTATCATCAATAATCAATAACGAATTATGCAAATATACCGATCAGTCTTAATTACGGTCCAATTATCGCACTTATTGTGTCTTCATCATCTCTACCACCCACTAAGGCGTCTGACTCACTGACTACAATGCTCCTTCAGTAAGGAACCACTGGCACTAACTGCCGGCCAACGCCTTATATTAGCCGTGAAACTATTCTCTTTACTGCTTATTGTAAGCGATGCATTCAATATACGAACTATTGTTACTGTGACCCCGAATTTTATGGGCAGGACATTTTAATTTAAAGTAGCGGTGATAGTAAACAGCTTCTTTGTGGTCATCTGATCTGATTACCTAGAACCTATAGGTACTGTACTACATACTTAAGTCATAAATAACATCACGCCTGTATTCCCCGAAGCGTTACGCAGAAGAGTACCTGTACTATGCCCACATTTTAGGGGGCGAGCCTATAGCCATAAACCGGTCACAATACCACACTCCGGGCACAATACCACACTCCGGGCTGCTATGGAGAAATTCCAGATGATGAAACATCATTGAAATTAAATTAAATAAAAACCGGCCAAGTGCGAGTCGGACTCGCGCACGAAGGGTTCCGTACCATTATCTATAAAAACGGCAAAAAAAACACGTTTGTTGTATGGGAGCCCCCTTAAATATTTATTTAATTCTGTTTTTTAGTATTTGTTGTTATAGCGGCAACAGAAATACATCATCTGTGAAAATTTAAACTGTCTAGCTATCACGGTTCATGAGATACAGCCTGGTGACAGACGGACAGACAGACAGACAGCGGAGTCTTAGTAATAGGGTCCCGTTTTACCCTTTGGGTACGGAACCCTAAAAAACAACACTAACCTCTGGATTTTAATGAGCTACTTCCGTAAGCCACTACTTACAACCTGTTGGTGGGATTTTATTTTATTCAAAAATTTTGTAAATAGTAATCTCATATTCAATTTTGTAACACAACTTATAAACAAAACTATGTCTCAAGCACAACCACGTCGCCGCTAATATTTTATATCTACAAATACCTACACACATTTCGTTGATTATGTTTTACTTTTATTAATTTCTTGTTACTATTCTTATCTGGAATCCTGCAGTAGTTCGACCGGGTTTTACTCAAATTCTTTTATTTATCACACGATAAAATGGAGTCGTGTAGGTATGTTAACTATTAGTGCAACGTTTTACTCACGTGTTTCCTTAAGATTGGACGACTATATTCGTCGGACTCGAATGGAGCTCATGGCGCTGGCGAGAGATCGTGATACGAATTTTAGTCAGGTCAGACGGATTTGTTTGAAGGTATTGGTACCTCTATCTTCCTCTTCCTGCGCCCCGTGGGCCTTGGGGTCGGCGCCAGTGGCGAAGGGACCATAGAACGCGATTCCTACCGGCTTCCCTTTGGAGCTTCGCATCAGCAAGTCTACCGCTATTGAACAATGGCACAGTCAATAGCTTCTACAATTGCCAAAAACAAAAAATATAGTTAAGTACAGCAAAAAAAAAACACCTATTTCTAGCTTTGAATTAGCTAACAACAAAAAATTACCTAAAATAACCGAAAAGGTCAAAGGTAAAAGGTCAGGAAAAAAACCCGGAAAAAAATCATACAATAGATCGCTATTGTATGATTTTTTTTCCCCGATTCTGACGTTTTGCGCCGGGTTATTTTAGGTCATTTGCCTCATGAAGGGATCGCCCTTCATGAGGTCACGTGGCACCGCTTGATAAGGACGAGAGCAAGCCGTCGTACACCTGGTTACGAAAGAGACAGATATAGAAAAAACGAGATGGAGGAATATTGCACACTTTATTTCTATTTCACCTGTTCAAGTGTATTTTCATTCGATTCTATAAATTCTATTATTTTTTCAATCAATCAAACAATCAATTTTTTTTTTTTTTAATTTGTGTTCTGCTACTTGGCGATAGATGGTTTTAAATTCAGTTACGGAAAAGTAAGTAAGTTAAGACTGAGGCTATGTGCGTGTCGGACCACGTACTATGAAGGGTTCCGTAGTTGAGATGATTGATTTACCATCTTTTTTTAAGACCATAGACTTCTTATAGGTTTCCCTGTAATCTAGTATCTAGTATATGTAGATATATTCTGTTTATTTTTTTCAAATTTTTAGGATCAGTAGTTTCGGAGATAAGGGCTCATTATTTTTTTTTTATAATTTTAAAATGTTTAACTTTGAAGGTACCTATTTAAAAAAAAATCTTAATATTCTTAAAAGTTAAGCTACACATTTTAAAATTATTAAAAAAATGTTTTCGAGATCCTCGCAACAAGCCCTTTCATTTAATATGTCACACGGTACCGTTTGCAAAACTTTTTTTTTAGGCCCCCCAAAAGTGACCACCCATATTCAAAATTCATTTATATTCGTTACGTGTCCGTCTTAGGGTCACAGAAATATATAATTATGTGTAAGTACAGGTCTATTGTATTCGGAGCAAATTGGCTGTGACAGACGGACAGACATACAGACACACGGGTGATCCTATAAAGGTTCCGTTTTTCCCTTTTGAGGTACGGAACCCTAAAATATAAGATTATGTTAAGTACTTATAGGTAGGTATATGATTAGCTAACACCAGCCGCTATTTTAATGCAGATAAGTTTCAGAAGTAGGATGCAAGAGCGAACTCGATTTTAGCACCCAGTCTCAGACGGCTGTACTATAATTTTCTTTTACAGAAATAGGAGATATTTTGTCGACCAATGCAGAAAATTTTAAAAACGAAGATAATGTACGATGGAATATCGAGCAAAGACAGCTCAAAATTTTTAGCGTTACTTACATTTATATTATGCAATTGGGGGGGCTCCAACTACAAACTGCCTCTTTGGTACTGAACATATTTTTGCCTTGTTTGGGATTTCATGAAAAAGTACCTACTTCTCGAGATTTGCGGGACCCCTCAGGTCCGACGGCCGTGTTGGAAATAAATACGAATAACAAATTCTGAACCCTAACGCCGCCTAAAAACGATTGATTCCTCAGTTCCGAGTTCCAATTGATGACCTTTCAACTTTTCTGTAATTGGAAATCATGTCTTTATAAAGATAGCAAATGTAATACCTACAATAAGGGCATCCTTAAAATTTGATGACCTTGTCACACAGATGAAGATTACCATGAGATGCCGAAGTTGTTTCACCTGGATGACTGGGAGGAGTGCCTGGCGAAGCGAGGAGTGTTCTGCCTGGGGACCTTCGAACTGATGCCGCACAGGAACGATCGCCTCCTCAGTGTTATAGAGGTAATAGCAACAACTTCTTTTTATTGTGCAAAAGAAGGCCAGTTCCCGTAATTAAAAAAGTTCAAAATCTAGGCACAATCTCATCTCAGAATCTCATCAAAAAGGTATTTTTACAGATTGAAACTGAGATCAGAACACGAACGTTCTTAAAATGGCCGCTCACCCCTCAAGTATCTATCTAATTAAAAACCCCTGGAAAAAACCGTTTCTTTGGCAGTTCCTTCATTGCTGTCCATAGAAAATTCTTCATTCGGTTGCCATGCCAGCTCACGTTCCTTCGCTAGTCTTCCTTATGTAAATATGCCACGTTTACCAAATGCTCATAGAAGCCTAAACATCACCATTTCCCAGCACTTCTCCGGCGACCACTACCGCTTCAACCACACGCTCATCCACCGCGGCCTCTGCCTGCCTACCTCGTGCGGCCACATCCGAGACTCATCCCCCCGAGCGCGCTTCAGCCACTGCGTGAACAACCTCACTCGCTCCCACTACAGGCTCGAAGCAAACTTGTCGCAGCTGAAGTATTGCAAGGCGGGGGGCAGCAGGAGGGTAGTGGATGATTGGGACCTGGCCTTCTTGTGTGTGGCAGGCCTTATAGTGGGGATGAACGTGGTGGGGACGGCGTATGATGTGCTGAAGAGTAACGAGGGGAAGCGTGAGTAGATGATCGTTGTATATAAATATTACCAATATGAGATAAAGAAGTAAATAGGTATTTTGTCGAAACTAAACGTTCCTATTACTTACTAGATTGCAAAATCTTGATTAATTTTTTTTTTAAATGTAGGTATACTTATAATCTAGAATTACCTATCTTTTTTATATCAAATAGTGAACGTTTTCGAAGGAACTTTGAGCTGACCTAGCGTAGTAGGTACGGAGTTTCAATAGAACAAGAGGCCACTAGCTCATAATATTATGACGAGCATATTATACTAAGTACCTAACTCAGACCAACAAAAAAGGATCCTTTTTTGTTGGTCTGAGTACCTAATTATACACTGAACACACACTGTAGAGACTGCATGTAGCTGCATCTATTTACTAGAGAATAAGATACAGACCATCTTTATGTAAAACTTATTACATGGTTTAGGAAGCCGCAACATGGTAACTAAACTCGACATATAATCTTGTATCCGCAATGGTACAGTTTTAACTAACGCAGAGTTGACCTTCGGCACTTCTTAATATATGTATGTTTTTTTGAATTGTGAAGAGACTTATGATTAATGAATTAGAATGAAAGATTACAAAAAAAACTATTCATAAATAAGTAGGTACTATGTACCGCTTCATAACCGGTCGAAATTTAAATTATTACAGTGAGGATGTACCTACCTACGAGCGAGCAATAACAAAAACATAAATCATACTTAATTATTATGAGACCATAAAAATATAAAAATTCTTTCTTATATCTATGTACCTATGAGACGCTTCTTCAAAGTTCAAAATAATATTGAATGAAATACGGAATGATCATGATATTTGTATCAGTGATCACAAACTTGGAAAGTACCAAACTTCCAGCTTCGTACCTAGTTCCTAAGCAATTTTTTCGTGGAAGCCATTTTATCATTTTGTAAAGGCAGCAGGGATTGTAGAGATTCTGTCCTTACACGGTAGAGCTATACCTACTAGCTATAATAATAATAATATCAGGGGGCTTAGCTATATAATAATAATATCGTATCGTATATGTCGTATGTCCATGTATTTACTGTGTGTATATAAATAATAAAATAAATAAATAAATATCAGGGGGCTTAAAACGGTCACTTTAGCAGAATCATAATATGAAAATATTATGAATCATCGTAAAATGTCACAATCTGACAATTCATAATAAGATCTGCGTGTAATTCATACTACGAAATAATTCATCTGTATGACAGTTTTCTATGGGGATTCGTAAAATGCTCCACAAATTATGAATTGCTTTTATGTCAAATTAGAGGAATTGCTAATGACAGCAACAGGGATTCAAGAAATGAACTGCTTTTAGATTAATTGCTAATGTGGCCAGTTTAGGCCCGCTGTTTTAGTGGCATGACAGGTACACTGTTCAGTGACTGTTCAAGTGTACCCAAGTGTGCCTACCAAGGCACATATACTCACCCTACACAGACACCCGCAGCGCAATTTTTATCGTAGCATTCGTAGCTCGGCTAAGGTAGTAAGTAATATAATAGCCCCACCTGGCGGATTGATTAGTTTAGTAAATAAGTGATAACTAAAATACAGGCCTAAACAGCGTCAGTCATTCGACTTCATTCTCTGCGATAGTTGAGAAATGAGCGAGCGGATTATAATCACTGGGGTGGGTTCATCTCCTTCATCATCATTACCTGTTCAGTCGAGTCAGTAACGAACGAATGCCCCTCCTGATGGCAACGTGAGCAGCGTGCGGTAACCATAGCGAGATCTAACTCGAACCCAATCCCAACGACATCTATCGAGCTAGGGGTCAGTTTTTGTCGAGTTTTTTCCATATTTTTTTCTACAATGATAAAACATATTTTATTAGGTAATAGATAAAATACAAATTACTTACATAAGAAATAATAACATAGATTAGGAACCTACGTAGCTTCAGAACCATTTTATGAACAAACAAACATTGTGTTTTATATAATTTTCTTTGGTCCTTTGTAGCAATCAAATGCCTGATAGCCTGGTCCTTGGTGGCGAACTGGCACCGGTTGACGGCTGACCACAGCGATAGAGACCCGAGGCTGTCAGCCCTCAAGCCTGTACAGGGAATGAAGTGAGAACCATAAAATATTTACTTGAAATCTCGTAAATATTTAAAATATTTTCCAGCCGTGTATTATATTTTAAACGGTATGTTTCAGAGCCATTACGTTGCTGTTAGTGATGATGGCTCACTCAGTGCTGGCTTACCACATCACATACATCTATAACCCTCAGTTCTTTGAGAAAGTAAGTGTCTATTGTATACTTATTTCAAGCACTTGATCTTACACACAGGCGAGCATAATAATGTCGTCTATAAATAAGACTTGATGTTGTGTTATCGTTCCGAATCTATCTCTCAATGGATTCAAGTCCTGTGTTACCACAGCATAGCGCCGAATTACAATGGATATACCTCCATGATGATTTTTGTTTAAATAAGTATTTCAATTGCTTCCTCTACTGCTTGATACAATAAACAGTTTTCTCATATTTTGTTATAACATCAACTTTCTTCTTCCAGAGCAGTCTCCATATCCTGTCAGCATACATGCAGAACGGCACCTCCATAGTTCAGACCTTCATCATGGCCTCCAGCTTCCTGCTGGCCTACAACATGCTCCTCTACGTGGCTGACAACCCCAAAAAACAGCTGAGCATCAAGATGCTGCCACAGTGCTTCATGCATAGGATTGCAAGGTAGCATTCTGAGAGCCGCTGTCCCAGCAGAGGGAACATAACAGGCAGATTATTTCGCTTATGCTTATTCTGATATTATCTGTCCGACTACCAAGCTAATGTATTCATGATTGACCGTTAATATAATATTTGGTCAACCAATCTGGACATCAAATCAAAGCCTTAAAATTAGGCTTTCAGATTTCAGAATCCTTTGATTATAATTATTATTCGGACCTATTATTGAAAATAGATCCTTCCATGAAAATAGGACCCAATTCCCCATGACTTACATCGCTCACATGTTTATTTATTTAGAATATCTCCTCTCTACCTGTTCGTCCTGGGTTTGGCCTCAACCTGGTGGGCCTATGCTGGTGATGGTCCTCTGTGGGGCCCGATGATCGAGGAGGAGGCCGACCGCTGCAGGGGCAAGTGGTGGTCGCAGGCGCTGTATGTCAACAACTTCGTGCAGCCGGACGACATGTGTCTTATTCATACATGGTGAGTCCAAGTCCAACTCAAAGCATTTATTTCAATTAAACTTTACAGACACTTTTAAATTGTCAAGGAGTTGGTGTCATAGAGATGAAGCTAGTTGTCAAGGAGTTGGTGTCATAGAGATGAAGCTAGTTGTCAAGGAGTTGGTGTCATAGAGATGAAGCTAGTTGTCAAGGAGTTGGTGTCATAGAGATGAAGCTAGTTGTCAAGGAGTTGGTGTCATAGAGATGAAGCTAGTTGTCAAGGAGTTGGTGTCATAGAGATGAAGCTAGTTGTCAAGGAGTTGGTGTCATAGAGATGAAGCTAGTTGTCAAGGAGTTGGTGTCATAGAGATGAAGCTAGTTGTCAAGGAGTTGGTGTCATAGAGATGAAGCTAGTTGTCAAGGAGTTGGTGTCATAGAGATGAAGCTAGTTGTCAAGGAGTTGGTGTCATAGAGATGAAGCTAGTTGTCAAGGAGTTGGTGTCATAGAGATGAAGCTAGTTGTCAAGGAGTTGGTGTCATAGAGATGAAGCTAGTTGTCAAGGAGTTGGTGTCATAGAGATGAAGCTAGTTGTCAAGGAGTTGGTGTCATAGAGATGAAGCTAGTTGTCAAGGAGTTGGTGTCATAGAGATGAAGCTAGTTGTCAAGGAGTTGGTGTCATAGAGATGAAGCTAGTTGCCCATTCAAAAGCGTAGCGAGTTTGAAATAGAGTTACTTATTATTTTTCTTTTTAGGGTTCCGTACCCAAAGGATAAAACGGGACCCTATTACTCCGCTGTCCGTCCGTCTGTCACCAACCTGTATCTCATGAACCGTGATAGTTAGAGAGTTAAAATGTTCACAGATGATGTACCTATTTCTGTTGCCGCTATAAAAAAATACTAAAAACCAGAATAAAATACATATTTAAGGGGGCTCCCATACAACAAACGTGTTTTTTTGCCGTTTTTATAGATAATGGTACGGAACCCTTCGTCCGCGAGTTCGACTCGCACTTGGCTGGTTTTTAATTTTGCCTACATATACAAAATGTTGCTTGCGGTCTAAGTGTTGTGAAATTACAGGCTTAACACTCTCCACCTGTCTGGACTAAGGTTCTCTGTCGACATGTTACTAATTTGAATTTTGCAATGAAAAAATCTAAAAACATTGAACAGTTAACCTTCAGATTCCCAACACAACATGTTTGAAATCGGAAAATTCCATGTTTCACAGAACAACTCCACATTCGCCTATAAACAAATCAGTTGTTTATAATCCTTAGTCAATGACCGCCTGACCGGCAGGGATTACGAAATAATTCGCAGTAGGTAAATATGGTAATAAGATTAGGAAACCGTTGTTTATGATTGACCCTAACTCGCCAAAAGCGATGAATGTCACAATAATAAAAGTTACCTATTTAGGTTGGTAGAATTTTATAATCATTTTAGGCAAATCATTTCGCGTGAGGCGAATGTGAAGGTTTGTCATTGATGATTTGGAAAAAGTTAAGAATCTTACGACGTTTTTATGCAAAATGATTAGAAGTAAATTAGACCATCGTTTTGTTGATATGTGGTTGCAAGTTCATTTCTGTTCATCAGTTCGAATGACCATTTACCATATACGGCAGATTTTCTTTTGTTTCTGTTTATTACATTGTCCTTTCCATTCAAGTTGATTGATGTTATTGTTACTTGGTAACGTATTTCGTTTCATTCTGCAGTTCCCTGTTTACGATAATTTATTCTGTTTACATGTTGAAGCACCTTGTTATCGCAATATTGGTAGCTCTACATATAGCTACAAGGTAACTACCCTATTGACGCAGGCTCTTAACCTCTCACATTTATGGGTTTTGCTTTATAAGAGAATGATAATCGAGTTCTAATCTATATTTCGTTTTTTAAAGAATTTAATGAAAGTAAGTGCCTAAAGCCTAAAGTACGCCCCTTATACCTAATCATTATCCTCTTCATCCCCAGGTTCCTCGCCGTGGACATGCAGCTGTACATCGTCTGCACGATCCTGATCCTGCTGCTGGGCAGGTGGCCGCGCACCGCAGTCAAGGTCCTGGGAGCCATGATCCTCGGGTCTATGCTGGTCAACTTCGCGATCATATACTACTGGCAGCTCAAGCCTATGGTGCTGCTTATGATTCCGGAGTAAGTATTTCATCATTGTTAACGGTTGCCGGCCGTCGTAGGGCGAATTTCACTGCACTCAATTAGCTCATTTAGACGGTTCTCAAGAGCTGCCATTGTTTAGATGTGCCCAGGGCCGTAGCCAGGAATTCATGTCGGGGGGGGGTTATTGCAACCTTTTTTTAAATAAATTTAGTAGTTACCTATTTCTGATTTCAGAGAGGGTAGAAAAATAGTAAATACAGATTTAAAAAAAAAGAGTATTTTCCTCTTTTTCGGAAATCTTAAAAAAATTATTGCGAGCGAAGCGAGCTCGAAATTTTTAGCATCCAGGTTCGAATAAGTTAGGTTTTCTTTCTCTTTGACCGATCATACAAAAATAGAAGTAACATAATCGACTTAATATGCAGAAAAGTTTGAGAAGGATGATGCAGAAAAGCATGTAAGAGCGAGCGAAGCGAGCTTGAAAAATTTTCGCACCCCGCCTGGGAGAGGCTGGGGGAGGTTAGAATATCTCAGAGAATGCTGAAGTTGCAGGAATTTATTCAATATAAAGTCAGAATCGATAAAATTACAGTATAGTAGCATACTCTTACTGAGTGGCTGGGGGAGGTTAGAATATCTCAGAGAATGCTGAAGTTGCAGGAATTGATTAAATACAAAGTCAAAGTGATAAAAACACAGTATTTTAACATACTTTTACTGGTATTGTAGATTATAAAGTATGCCTATGCGAAATAGATTACAATTATCTGTATAAGGAGGTACCCTAGGGGGTCGATCTTTGGATTGAGAATCTGGTTTCTCAGATTTCGGGGGGGGTTTGAACCCCCAACCCCCCCCCCCCTGCCTACGGCCCTGAATGTGCCGCTCAGTTTCATTGGTGATATTCGCCCTTAATTTAACATGACATCACGCTATTATTCCCTAAAGAGGGTGTTCAGAGGTAGGTATACTGACGAGCTTTAACTAGCGAGCTTTTTTAATCTTCTTGTGATAGCAATATAAATAATAATTATATGAGTAAATTTTGTAATCGTGTTTGTTGTGTGTGTGTGGTTGTTACTGTATATACCAACGTTTTGCACCAGTAATTAGTACATAATTTTAGCGATTTATGTTCTCAGAACTAGTTAGTATTTTTAACGTTTTGGCATTAACTTTAAATTAAAAACTAGGTAGTGCGTAGGTTTTCCAAAAAAACAAAAAGCTTTTACGAGCACATCTGTTGAGGTACCAATCAAAACGACACCGCGATGAGTCAAAAAAATATGAATGAAACAACTAATAGCTGCCTGTCTATTCAGTTGTTTTATTACTTTTTTAAAGCGAAAAACATACGACCTACATTAATTCAAGGCCGACTACGTGTATTTTTTACTTACTTACCTTTTTAAATACTTATAAAAACCGTTATAAATAAAAGGTCGTGCGATCATGTGCCTGCTGTAGGTACGTTTATGAATCCTGTGGCCATATTTACAACATTATGAATAAACCGTCATTGTTATTGCGAACTCAACCTTTGCTAAATCGGTTTAAATCATTTCCGGCCACTTTTAGATCCATAAGTATAGATACTTATTTCTATTACATTAGGCCAAAGTTTAATATTAATATTAGCATTATCTAGTCATTTGTTGCGGTTATTTGGTCCTTATTAGTTGTGAAAAACGGTTTTCATAAAAAAATCAATACTAACAATATGAACATTCCCAGTCACTACACCAAACCAACAGTTAAGCTGTGCAGCTACATAACCAATGCCCCGTTGGTCTTGTAGTCGCAAGCGCGACTGCCTCGATCATGGGTTCGACTCCCTGGTTCAAAAAGACTTATTTTTTGTTTTGGTCAGTAGGAATTTCGTACGAGCATTCAGCAACCCAAAGACTGGATTAGTGCTCGGTTAATCGCAACAGGCTCGTCCCCTAAATGTTTTAAAGATAACTAGCAAAATTTGGGCTAACTCCTCCTAACCATCTGTAATAAGGACCTCTTCTATTTCTCCAGGCTGATGAGGACCCAGTTCCTCGGCGAGCGTTCCTTCACGTGGCTGTACTCTGCACCTTGGGACAGTCTACCTTCAGCTCTCATTGGTCTACTGGTGGCCTTCGTGTACCACTCGCATCAGGTGGATGGCTACCGACCTGCACAGAGCACGGTAAGGGGACTTGAAGATATTGTTGACCTAAATTTGAAAATTAACTCTTGTTGCCTTTTGATGCAGCGGATCGAAACGAAGCGGAAAGTAGACCTTTGTGTTGAATGATCTAGCTGATAATGCTGAAGAAATAGAGTGGGGCAGCAAAATAATAAAAGGGTTCTTCTAGGCAGTTTGGTTTTAGAAACATTTCCAAGTGTTCTGAGCAAGCTTTACTAATTAAATGACAATGATAATTGCTATTTTAGTAAGTCTAATAGAATGATCTATAGATGTATGACGGACAGGGTGTAAAGTTCGCTCATCCTCCATAGAAAAAGGGGGATCCTCCGATCAGGGGGCCAAGTCAACTAATTTACAAACGTGTCAATGGTCTCACAATGATCAGTTTTTGACAGTTAAGCCATACAAAATCTGTCAAGAGCTGTGAATTGTGAGACCACTGACACGTTTGTAAATTAGTAGACATGGCCCCCAGACCGCGGGTGTTGTGTCTCGTGGGCTACTGCACGACGATTGACAGATGTCAGGACGTTGTATATAATTATGCTAGTCACGCGGTAAGCATGCTTGCGCGATGCAGGATTTTGAGTGAGTATGTGGCGATTCCGCCACTGATCTGTGATCTTAAAAAAAATGTGTTTTCCTACTTTTTCAGATTATGCGAGTACTGTACCGGCTGAACGTGCCGTGTATGTTCTTGTGGGTGGTATGCGGCTACTGGATGAAGGGCGTCACCCACCCGGTGCTAGTCACCCTTTACGCGACCCTGGACAGGCCTGTCTTCATGACGCTCACCGCCTTCGCCATGTACGGGTTCTTCAATCAAATTGATTGTAAGTGTTAACCCATGTTTTCTTTCATTAGGTCATGGAACATGGAACAGTGATTTGACTGAAACAAAGCACCTACTACTATTCTGTGCACCTACTTACCTTTTTTCGTAAAATCCAAAATGACGTCAGTTCTGAAATTATAGAAGAAGAGTGCCACAAGGCCATATCTTTGGTCCGGAAATTACTTACGTAACTTTTGGAGACCTTATCACCATGGTTACATGTTGGTAAAGGGTTTGTAAAAATTAAATGCTATAATGACTAGAATCAGCCAGCCATTCATTTAATTTAATAATATTCGTTACGAGTAGAGTTTTTAATAAGGCCGACTTTATGAATGAAAGCAATTCAATGGATTCTTGGTCGACCGAAGTACCACCCTAAAAAAGTCACTTAACCTTGTAAATCGCAGGTGTTTGGTGGAAGTTCCTGTCATGGCGCGGCTGGGAGATCCTGGGCCGCATGTCGCTGTCCATCTATATGATCCACTGGCTGTTCTCCCTCACACTGCTAGCTCAGCGGACCAACACCAACAGGGCTTCCGTCTTTGATATTGTAAGATTTTAATTTTTTTAATTCTGATATTACATGAACTAGAAAACTAAACTAAAGTCGATTTATACTGACTGGAAGTTAAGAATAATTAGTGAAAATTAAACTTATACCTAAGTTCTGAAAGAGCTGCCTCATGCCATCGACAACTCTCTAAAACCCGTCGGGTGTGTGGTGGCCGTTACCACATATCCTAATGGATAATTTTTAATATGTATTTGCTTTTCTCCTACAGGGTGGACACTGGCTGGCGACAATATTCCTGACCTACTGGGCAGCGCTGCCTCTGCACTTATTCATAGAACTGCCGGCGATGAGGTTTCTACAATCTTTGACCGCGTAGAACACTAAAATATTATTTATTGAGTCTGAGTTATAGTCTACGTTATTTTTTACGAAACTCAAATTATGTTCTGTTCATTTGGGATGTGGAATGTAGGTATAGGACGTGGGTATTATGTATACGTTTGTTCAGATTAGGTATAAGGTCTTCTCGTCTGTGATATTTTGTACTGTATTATTTTTTTAACAATTTAAATAATGAATTATACTTTTACTCATACTCGTATATAGCTGCATCCGGTTAGACTGGAAGCCGACCCCAACATAGTTGGGAAAAGGCAAGGCAGATGATGATGATGACTTTTACAATAAAATATAACTGCGTTTTTATTTTGTTTTTGTTTTATTACACACAATCATGTTAAATAAATCATGACTAACCCAAATCACAGTTCCTAAATTGTTGTAAAAACTTTCATTTTAAAACTAAAAGATAATTACGTATGAAGTCAATGTTTTATTATAAGTAAACACCGTCTACTCCGCAGATGTTTTTATCATTACATATTCGTACCTATTGTTAACAAATCACACCTCCTCGGTTCTCAGTAATAATTTCCGCGAATATATCCGAACGCGCCCACTGTTGTCAAAGTCATTGACAACTGACGTCAGTCAGTTGGTTGTCTGTCATTCGTGTGACGTTTGTTCGTGTGATCATTAGACCAGCTAGTTTAGCCAGTATCCAGTATCTCACAAATTGTTGTGATTGTAGAATCCACTCCTGCTTAAATTACGTAATTAAGGTGTTAGAAGAGTGGTCAAGTGATGGGAAACAACCATAGCCACGACACGAAGGTTGGGGGAGAACAATCTGGTAGTGGTACCAGCACGCCGCGAGGGTCCCAACGGGGCGCTGGCTCTCGTTCGGGGTCCGGTGGTGATTTGCAAGGCTTAGCGGAGGCGAAGGAAAAGGCCCCTCTGTCGATGGTGCCCGTGGAGAAGCTCGGCAAGGTGAGGATGGACTTGTATGTCCATTTAATTAGCGAGGGTCAGCGTCAGGGTTAGATTGACGTTTCCTGTTCGATGTTTGTTTTGATTCGCGTTGATAACGATCGTATCGGTAAATCTCCGACGTTTGACAGATTCGGATTGGGTCGCGAATGATTGAATCATGGAATGTTTTTAGTAATTCTGTGTGACTAATATCTAAGCTGAGATTCCAAAGTTTTGTATAAAGATACTTCATTATTGTAATGTGAGTGTATTAAAAAACGTTTGAGTGATATTTATGAGTGCTAGATAAAGATGAGTCATAAGGAATCTGCTGTATATTATTTATCTTTAATGTCTAAAGCTAGTGCTTTTTAGACCAAACAATTAAGAGTTATATGTTCTTATTGAGGATATAAAACTGGTATACTTGACAACAAAACAAGCCTAAAAATAACAAACTCTTGTCTATGAATTAGTGGAGACAAAAAACAATGCAAAACTGTTTACTGAGTATTTCACAGAGTCCTGCTGAACTTGACCTTGCTCAAAGGCCTCCCAGAGGTCTTTGTAATGACTTCAGCACTCAAGGTTGTCTACGCTTGTACAACTATAGTTAATTTAAAGTGTGTGAAATCATAAATTACTTTAATTTTATGTCGGCACGGTTAACAAGCAGCTCTGTGTGTATTGTTAACATAAGTTTTATTAGAAGATAATACTCAGTACATTTTAAAATCTAAGTATTTAATATTAAGAAAGTTTATTTCGTAATTAACAGGTTTTATTAAATAAACTGTAATACTTTACTTTTCAAATTATATAAAACTTTTCTTTTTATAAACTTCACATATTGGCATAGGTGTAGATAAAGTCTTTCCCCTTAAACCCTTTGCAGTACTGAATGTTCCTGGAAGGCACTTAAATAAATTAAAATTGGCTAACTAGTTATAAAGGTATGACAGTACTGAACATATCCAAAAACTCACTTTTACATGACATTTAAATGCATTTTATAGGTAGGTACTAACTATTGTGGAAAAAAAAATGTCTCAATAAGCTTTTTAATTCCTTTTATCAAAATTAAATGCATAAACCATTTGAGTTATATGAACACAATGAATTATTCCTCTTTAAAAGATATAAGCTGTTGCAAAGCTATAATTTTATTATTAATTTTATATAAGTATCTACATTTTAGACCCAATTCTGAAATCCACACAAACAAAGTCGCGGGCAGTAGCTAGTTATTAACAAAATTAAATAGAAGAGGTCTGAAATGGAATGTTACCGCAGTACCTATGATGTAAACAGTGAAGTAATTGGCGCTCCAATCATAATTATTGCTGTACATGCGAGTATGCATTTAGATTGGTGTTACCATATAAAAATAACAGAAGGTCTGTAAAACTGCATTTTGTTCCTTGAATTTCCTTGCTTCATTTTAAAGTCTATATTTATAAAACTATTCATATAACATCTTCCAAAACTGTAAATACATAGTTATGAGTTTTCTCTGCACAAGATTAGGATAATAATAAAATCTACATTTCAAACACCAAATTGGTACTAAAAGGCAGGTCTTATAAGAGCACTTTATTTAGGGCTAGTCTAGAAACAGTTCAAACAGTAGTGCAATGGTGGGCGTGCGAGAATTAAAATTAAATTATTACAGTTTAGAATAAACTGCAGCATCCTGAACGTACCCAACTTGTTGATTCATCTAAGATTATCTGGTGTCCATGGCACTCTGTACACAGATACTGTTAAGCTTCTCGCATCCTCTGAAGAGTGATTGCACTTAATTGCTAGTAAATTATTTGAGTATTAGTAAGCCTATTTACAGCAGAAAAATTATCACGAGATGCTGTGTTAATAATCTCCGGTATTTATTTTTCGTAAACATTAGAGTGATATGTGCGCGTGCGCGCCTCGTGGCTCCTTGTTCCTCTGACCTGCCGGTTGTAGCGGCAACACGGACAAAACTAAATGTTTTTATTATACACTTTGTTTTCCTGGTTTCATTACATATTCTATATTATCATGATTGTGTTCGCTAAAACTGAAGCATAAGGACCAGGAAATAGATCGAGGGGTAACCTAGGTATTTCTTATTTGGCATGCAGAGCCAGAGCCACTAAAGAAATCGTGACATTGCTCCGTCGCAGTGTTGACAACTTAGTGGATTTTCCACTAAAACTGGTGGTTTCGAGTTTTCGACCCCCCTTAGTGGCGAAATATTGCTTTTAGTAGCTGGTGGTTTTTTCTAGTGGTTTAGTAATTCAGTTTCAATTACTGAAAATGCTATCACTCAACCACTAAGTCACTCAAACGTTACGAAATATATTATTTTTACTTCATTTAATTTTCAGGAGTATTTACTGTAACTTTTTTTTCAGGAGTATTTTTATGTAAATTACAAAACAACTTAGTGTACAGATGAACTCTGTCTAGTCGTGGTTATTGAATAATTTTTATGTTTCTGATCTTGACTTGTTGATTTATTAATAATATTGTATGTTGATTCACTGACTGATTTTAAATAAGTATTTTATTACGCAATATTATAGAACATTTTAGTACTGTTTTCTCTCGTAAAAAAATTGTGAAAAAGTGGTTTACTGGAAATTTTAGCGATTTTTAGAATAGGGCCCATTTTTGTTAGTGGTTTTCTGGTGGTTTTAGAAGGTGAATCTGGTGGAGAGCTAGTTTAACTGTTGGCAACACTGCTCCGTCGCCTACTCGCCTCCAACCTCGCAACTGCTTGACTTTAATTTTATAAACTTTTTAGGATTTATTAGCAAATCAATAACGAAACCGTACGTGAAGTATTAAACGACAAAAGAAAACAAGATAGCTGAAAAACTTTCATATTCCTCAGACTGGTGATAGCTAATATGCTTGGTCGCCAATATAAACTCACAGTCCATTATCCGTGGTAACGTTAAGGACTACCCTCATATTGGAGAGAGTCTCTACTGAATCCAGCAGTGAACTTCTGCAGACACCAGGCATGTCTCATATTAACCGGAATACGTCCAGTTTGCTGGTGGTTTTGGGCATAAGCCTCTCATAAGATTTACCACAACAACTGATCTGGCGCTATCATACATCATTAGGTACTTGCGACCTTCACCAAGTCATCATAACACCTGGACGGAAACAGTATATTTACAACGTCAAAGCCCAAAATATTATCAAAATCTCACCTGTCCACGAGGTGTGTATTAGCGAGCATTATCACATGTTTGTCTATCATGTGATACCATCACATGACGCCTGTAACGCGCCTAATGAAGCGGCAACAAAGCGGCTGAGTGACGATGAATGGGTACAGAATAGAGATGCACTAATTGATGTGTGCTGTCCCGTATTCGTGAAAATACGATATTGTTTTAATCGAATATCGATTCGATTCGAAACGACTGCATTAAGTACAAATAATTAAAATCATCTTGTGCTTTAAAATGTAGTCGTTTGCTCTACGTCGCCTTTTGAGAACTTCAAGCATACCCATCAGTTTCTTCTTATGCTTTCTACTGCATGTATTTCTCGACATCTTAACAAATGCGTTTTCCGGTTTTCCGTATAATTCTTGTACATGGGATGGAAATCGTTTTACGGATTTTTGCTATCTTTGATCTTCCCTCAACAGCAACATTCATCGGGTAATCCTCATGAATTGGTTAGCAGTTTTTGTACGTTACATAATAAAACAAGATGATAGCGACTAACGGGTCGTCTGTCCAGGGCGCCTAACATTTATCTTCACCCGTTGAGACGTCTACCTTTACTACTAAAGGCAATAAAATACTCCACAAGCAATAGAAATATTTTTACAGTAAGTATTAGGTTCAAATAATACTAGCTAACCCCTTTTCTTGGGTAGGAGGTTCCTACCTGGTATGTCTACATAATTCAGGCACATGCCTGTCTTATGCGCTTCCTAATGGGTTCTTCTCTTTCTGCAAGACAAGTATAATCCTACCAATAAAAAAAATCAATAGTTAATCGATATAAATGGATTGGCGTTCGTTATCATTTATCATCACTATGAAACAATATCTTAATGTTTCTTAATACCGAGTAATTCGTTCGTCGACAATCTTATCACGGTCTCTGATTGATCGCTGTGATTCCATGCCCTCCTGACAGTCAATGACAAGCGACCAATGTTTACGTGTTTATATAAATTACGCAAACTGGAACTAAGTAGAATTAATTGTGAGATAAAGAGTAAATAACAGAAAAACATGATATTTTAACTACGACAGCTTTATATTGCAATTTCACGGTAATTTCTAGTTAAAATAACAGAAAAATAAATAAAAAAACAAAGAGTGATAATAATAAATAATAATAAGTTTCTGTAACCCTTTTTACAGCTAAATCGTGAATAAGTTTGCGCGCGTAATTGTTAAAAAGTGCGTAAAAATGGAGGAATGGATGGAAAAGGTGAAGACTATGAGGTTCTCAGTCGTGGGCATACAAGTGAGCAGGCTTAAAAAGAAGAAGACTGCTTCACCTACTTGCAAAGTGCGTATTATAAGTTAGTAATATATGATCATCATCGTCATTCAGCCGAAGGAATTCGCACTGCTGGACATAGGCCTCCGCCTATGTCTAGCAGTGGAATCAGTAGGATGCGGGAGGCGCAGGACGAGGAGGAGGATGAGGCGACGCTTGGGGTCCTCCCCCAAGCGTCGCCTTATCGGTCCTGCGCTTCCCGCATCCTACTGATTCCTGTTTAGATGTCATAGTAGTAAGATACTAAAGGATTCGAAGGATTGGATCGTTGACTGAAACGGACCGAAAATTCATTTATGACCATATTCAGCAAAAGATATCTCAGCCTTCCCTTTATACTGCTAAGATCACCAGAGTGGTCTGCATGGTCTCCATGCGCAACTATATCTTTCATTTTGACTTCGTCCGACCTACCAAAATACGTAAGCTAAGCTGCCATTAAGTTATTTGTGTGTATTCTTGCACAAACATACAGTAATTATTGAATTTATCAACAGCTCCCAATGATTGATAGCTTGTAATCGCTGTTAATGACTGATAACGAATGATTTTCATGCAATTGTGTAAAAGTAAGTTATTCTAGAAGTCATAACCAACACACAATTTATTAGCTTTGATGCCATGGACCTAATGTTTTCCGATTTAGAAAAAACACAGATTTCTTCTTCCCAACGAAGAACCTGCCAAATATTAAAAAAACAGCAATGAATACGGTGTCTATTTAGAAGCAGGGGTGCCATAGAGGAATGCATAGACAAACACAGACAGACAAGGATTTTTCTCTTATAAGTTAAAAATGTGCCTCTATAAAGCTAAACCCACTTGTAAGTTTGTAACGTCGCGTAGCGTCACCGTCAGTCGGGGGTAAAAATGGGTGGGCAGAAGCTGAACAAAAAATTTGTGTTTGTTTAATTAATAATACTTTTCTCCACCGAAGCAGTGAATGTTTCCGCAATTTGTGACGGTGCAATCAGCTGATTAACGAGTTTCCATTGTTTGCCATGACGACACCGCTAATCTAGTGGAAACCGCGTGTAAGCCAATTTTACGCCAGCGTACACACAGCGTACACTTCACATTGATCAACATAATGCTATTAATACTCCGAGATTATAATCAGATTTAGGAATTATGGTTATCTAAATTTACAGAAATTGTAACTACTTCTCTGTCCAAAATCGATTCAATAGTTTTTGAAAATAGTCGGACATACTCAATTTCACATTTTCATCATCACCTTTGCAAATGTTTTAAGTGCAAGTCTCTTGACCTACTCTCCTAGGGTTGTCATTGTCAATATCCTAACGCTACATCGCTTTTGATTGTCCAAAACAACTACCTTCTTGCCGTCTAGTACAAGAAATATTTACTTATGATTCACAAAAAAAGTTTTAACCCACAGGTGGTTTGGTGGACACACAATTTTGCAGATTTGGGTATCCTGCTCCGCAAATTATTATCATTTTTCATACAAATTGTTTATTCACGTGATGTTAAACTATATCCGCAAATACTGTAACGATTTTAGTACAATATTACTTATGTGTTAATTTAACATATTAGAGCATCCGAATTTAACTCACGACAACGGCTTCAATCGATATCCGAACCAACCAAAATGCATTGCATTAGTTATGTTTATAGTATAAAACTGCAATTGGTTTTGATAACATATTAGCCGGTACAGGATAGTTTACTGTAAAACAACAGGCTCTTCCTGTACAGAGAAGGAACCAGTATGAATGACCAGCTTGCTGGCTATGAAATGCCGAGACGAACATCACGCATGAATGCGGGACGCATGACACAGACTGTCATGCGTCCTCACGATGTTCGTCTCCCATCATTATTAATCAATGATGAATTTTATCAATTAGTAGGTGAACCTTTGGGCCGCCATGCCATTTCACATATGTAGACATTTAGGCAAGGTAGTAAAAAGTATATTAATTTGTTACAGCTGCTGGTCCAGAGGTCACAAAAAGAAGATGGAGTCAATGGCGTCACAGAGAAATCATTTACAGTAAGTTATTTACCTAACATTCAGATGACAGGTGGTTTGCGAGCTTAAACCTTCACCTGTCATTAACGAGACACAATAGAATTTTAACTGTTATCGGTATTTAAAAGCCCGATTGACACATGATGGGTTAACCGGCAAGCTAACAAGAACATGGTAGAACTCGCTGCTGGTTCAGGCCCTCAAAGAACCCATGTTTGTCATGAGGAAAGTTTTGAGTATGAATGTGGATGGCTATAGGAGTAGGGGAAGAACGAACAAACTATAGATGTACTGTATAAAAGATGATGTGGCAAGAACGGGGGTTACCTAGATAACGACAAATAGAGAACTATGAAAGAAGTAATGTTGCGCCGACCACAAAACAATTGGGATAAGGGCGAGAGAATGATGATGGTGTTTGTCTCCAGAAATACTTGTTCCCCATGTACCCCGAGCTGGCGCGGCAGTTCTTCAAGTACATCCACCGCGTGGGCAAGTGCAAGAACAAGCACATCCCGCTGTCCACCTTCCGGCAGCAGTGCGAGAAGATCCTCGCCATGCTGGACGACGCCATGATCATCGAGACCTATGTCAGGTAAGGAGAGGGAGAACATGAGGAGACGTGCTGCGACGACCCCTGAACTGGGATAGCAGGAGAAGGACGATGATTTTGTCTTGGATATCTTAATAACTTTTGTACTTTAGGCTCTTGCTTACAAAATATGGTTTACGTCTTGTGTTTCGACTACTATAACCATTGTCAATAGTCCAATCGGTGGTAGTAGTAGTCTGAGTAAGCCGTGTCAAGCTCGGTGGATTGCATAAAGTCGGCACTTAAAGTATCAGAGATCTAACAATTGCGCTAACGTTCTATATTTTACTAGAATTTTCCGCTTCCATTTAGATTTATTGTCAATCAATGCCTGTCAAATTTCAGTTTAACTTGAACTAAGTAGATCAGTGCTTTGTGTCGCTTCAGTAATTATTACGAAGACAATAAGATATAAATAACTCGAAGGTCGCTAGTTCAGATTCGGCTTAGTTTTACTGTTATGTCCACACATAACAGTAAGCTTGTGGCGGTATCTACATCGCCACATGCGAACTACGCATCAAAGACCTGACGTCAGACAGACGTCACATAAATCCTGCATCGCGCAATTAAAGTTTACCGTGCAGTGGACATATATACGAGAACCCAACATCAATCGTTGGCCAGTTGCCCGCCAGACACAACACCCGTCTGGTCGGAGGATCCTCCTTTTCTATGGAGTATGAGTGAACTTTACACCCTGTTCCTCATACCCCTAAAATCTGTTCCCCAAAAATCCGCATTTTCACACTACATAAATGATACAATGCAAGTAGGTACTATTATGACCGAAACTTGGATGACCTACATGGCAAGGCGCCAATATCATACATGATTTTGGTTACATTTAGGACCAAATTTTTTATTTGTTGTTCGAGTTGTGAAAATGCCTTAACTATCGTTGCTAGTTTTCACACTTGACATGAAACGAGTCGACCAAACAGAAAAACCATCACGCTACTAGCTCAGCTGATTTTCCACGTCGCGTAATAGGTTTCTAGATACGCGCCGCGCCACTTCGAGCCCACATAAATTATAATAACGGTGAAACCTGAAAGTAGGGATGTAAGAAGTGCCAAAAATATCGATAAGTATATTTAAAAAAATAAAAAATACGCCAACTATTCCATAGCGGTAAACAAAAATGTACTTGAACTACAAAAAAATAATACATAATTGTCACTAAAATGTATAAAATAAAAATAATTAATTAAAAAATTAAAAAACACGACTGCCCTGCTAAAAAACGAACTAAAAAGTAAAAAACAAGTTGATAAAATTGTCATTGCAGTCGGGGGACCGTTCTGTGGAACACTTTTTAATCTAAGAGGTTTTTTACTTTTTAGTTCGTTTTTTAGCAGGGCAGTTGTGTTTTTTAATTTTTTAATTACCTAATTATTTATTCATATAAATACTAAACTAGGAAAAAACATTCTACTTTGTACGGCTGTGAATTCCAGCGGTTGATATTTTATATAAATAAATTGCACAAAAAATACCGATATAAGGATATCGATATTATTTCTAAAAGCCCAGGAGAAAGTGCCGTGTTCTCGCTCGTAAACATCAGTTGGGTTCGAATACCACGCGCCGTAGGAAGCTTTATACTTCTCCTCTCCACCCAGGATGTTTGGTGCGGAGACGGACGAGAACATGGTGATGCCCGAGGGTCTGCGCAGCTTGCTGTACACCAGCTACAAGCTGTCGATGGACCACTACCCTGAGGGCCCGCAGACCTGTCTCATGGTGAGTTTAGCCATGTAAAGGTGCTGCGTTGAAAATTTTTTGCTTACTTTTGTACGACCTACGTTGCGAGGTTCAGCAGTAAATTAAAATTGGAAAAATCTAGAAATCTTGAGCATATTTTGCGCTGGCGCTGAGCCTCGTACGGCGAGTTTCACCAAAAATCCTCGATGTAAGGTCGCACCTGTCAAAGAAAGACATTAAAAAGGTTTTAAGGTTTCGGGGAGAAAAAATATGATGCATTCTCCGATGTTCTGACTAGGTAATCGTGAGATCTTTTAAAGTTGGTCCTACAATGGTCTCAAAACTAAACTAAACAAGTAACTTAGTATGTATATTTATTTATCCATCTTACGTCTATATTTTATTTACTTAATGCGACAGTGTACCTAACTGTTATCCTTGCTTCTTATATGATGTTGTATACCTTCAGATCAATAAAACGTTGTCAGTGGTAGTGAACGGGTGCTTCAACAAGAAAGACATGCACAGCGTCGGCTTCGTGGTGCGCTGGTTAGAGGAGCATTGTCACAGACTTATATTTCCTGTTCATAGGTAAGATACGGGATAGTAGAGTGCATTTTTAGGCATTTAGATTTTACATTGTTATTTTTTTATCTGTTCTTGCCCACTTACTCAATTTCAAATATTTTTTTATATATTTAGTTCAATATGGGGTTGCGTTTGAGGCAATTTTATTTTATTTTAAGTTTAAATGTCAAGTAATTCGGTCCTACTATCCGAGTTTAAACATTTTTGGTCTTTATTTTTTTTATTTAATAAAGGAGAATGGGCGTTTCTGCCCTGGAGCCCAATAGCGTTAAGATATATAGGTATATAACAATGGAAAGATCTCATCAAGAAGAATATTTCTTATTTTGAAGACTTCTCTTGATCGTTAGTACGAAAGGAGCTACAGAGCTTTAAATGTGAGTGATTAAATATTATTGTAATTCTGGTATTTCGTCAATTAAATTACTTTTAATGATTCAGTGCCCTGCAAACATCATCTTCGAAGCCTATAAGCGAACATTTTAAAACATTGGTCTCCAATAGATGCCATTTTAGGAACAATGTTTTTAAGAGTCGGTCGATCGGACAGATCGTTAAGCCTGACGCGTACCCCAATAGAGTTGAGATATATGCCAATGGAAAGATCTCTTCGAGGCTAATATATTGTGATAGGACGCTTCTCTCGATTGTTAGTACGAAAGGAGCTACAGAGCTCTAAATATGAGTAATTAAGCATTAGTGAAATTCAGGTATTTAGACAATGAAATGACTTTTATTAACTTTGAGCCTTGCAAACATGATCTTGCAAACCTATAAACGGACATTTTAAAACGTTGGCCTCCTAGATTCCCTTTTGGGAACAATGTTTTAAAAGTCGATCGGAATTACAGATCGTTAAGCCTTCGTTAAGCCTGCCACATCCACCAATAGAGTTAAGATATACTGGGTGTTAGGGTAGACACCGTTATCCTTGAAACTAGTGGTTTGGTGTCATCTATAATATACTTTTTCTATGGGACCAACCCTGAAATCGCGAAAAAAAAATCAGCTGTTCCATACATTTGTGTTCACTTAAATCGACAAAATGTATGGAACAGCTTATTTTTTTTTGCGATTTCAATGTTGGTCCCATAGAAAAAGTATATTATAGATGACACCAAACCACTAGTTTCAAGGATAACGGTGTCTACCCTAACACCCTGTGTGCCAATGGAAAGATCTCTTCAAAGGAAATATTTCGTGATATGATGGTTTTCTCGACTGTTAGTACGAAAGCAGCTACAGAGCTCTAAATGTGAGTAATTAAGCATTATTGAAATTCATCACCTATTTAGGTCATTAACTGTGAACTGACTAATAATAGGCAAAAGTCGTGTTTGTATTAAAGGTTATCCCTAAAAAGCTCTTTTTACCCGACTACGGCGAAGAAAAAAGAAGGGTTATGATTTTGACCGGAATGTATGTATGTATGTTCATCTGTTCCCTCCTATCATCTAAACCACTCATCACAATTTGACAAATGAGGTATTGTTGGAAGCGTCTTGATCGTCCGCTGGTTATGTTACATCACATTAAATTAAAAATGGCGCCCTCTAGAGGCCATAAAGTCAGGAACTAAAAAAAAAAAATGTTTAATCGTAGCATGTTGGATATCAAATGAAAGGGCTTAATGAGCACATATCAAATGTATATATATTATAACCCCAAAAGAATTAAAAAATAAAAAAAGTAATAAAAACTAAAAACTAAGACAAATTAAAAATCCGGAGTCACACGTAATCCGTTCGATTTATAGCCCTAACACGTGTGACTCCGGATTTTTAATTTGTCTGTCTGTGGTGTCTTGTTTATATCTTTTTAGTCGTAGTTGTCAGTGGTATATATCTTATGTCTATTGGACGCCAAGAATTCCTTAACTCTGGCTGAACTGGCTAACAATTGGCTACAGTTATGTTACAGGCAAGGTTCTCTTCGAAAAGCTCTTTTCATTGGTGTATATCTTTGGCTATTGGGTCAAGAAAATTCCTTAACTTCGATGCCCAAGTATTCACACCCATTTAGGTAATTTACTCCGAACTGACTAAAAATTGTCAATAGTCGTGTTAGTAGGAAAGGTTCCCCTTCAAAAGCTCTTTCCATTGGTATACATCTTATTTTTATTGGGCTTCAGGGCAGAACCCCACAAGTAGGGGCCGATTCTCCTTTTTCCTGAGTTTTTTTTATACCGCGATCGTTTTTTCTTCGAGTGCCGATTTCGACATCGTCGTTTTCGTGATCCAGATACTGCGTGCACATGCTGGCCACGCGGCACCGCGACATGGAGGCGTCGGTGCAGTCGCTGGGCGCGGGCGCGGGCCTGGAGCTGGGCACGCCGGTGCTGGAGCGCAGCCCGTGGCAGGCCGCGTCGCGCCTGCTGCCGCTGTCGCGCGCCTGGCTGCTGGCCGGCACGGCGCCGCCGCTGTACTCGCGGCCCGGCCAGCCGCCGCCGCAGCCGCACGGTGAGAGACCTGACTCACAACATAGGAACGCCATAGTAACTTCGCGCCATTCAGAACAATGATCGACAAGGGGCTTCCAGGCTAACTGGGTGCAGCAGAAGAGCATTATACCTAGAAGGCCTGCCTATTCACAAGCCACTACCCTGCCCGCAGGCGGCGCGGGGCTGGCGTCGGCGGCGTGGCTGGCGCGGCTGGTGTGCGCGGTGCCGTCGCACTGGGTGCCGCTGTACGCGTCCACGGACCACGGGCTGGGCGCCAACCGCTTCTTGCACCACACGCTCAACTACAAGTATGTTCTGTCTTAAATCGCTAAATGTCACTGCTACTATTGAAATGGTCTTGCAAGACGTAAAATATTCATTTTAGCATCACTTGCAAAATATACAGCATAAAAAACAGTGGGCCTACAACAGTACCTTGCGTTATGCCAAATTTACCTACACGCTCTTAAGCTTTATGTTTATTGCTTTTATTTACTGCCGAAATTTAGGTAAATGGCCTCCTGTTGCTAAAATAAATTGAATTAGATGCCATAAGCATCTACTTTCTAAATAAGTAAGCCATAAGCCAAGACATGGTCGAAGTTCTGTGTCATATCACAGATTATTGTATATACAGGTATATTCAAATCTACTTCTGGCATGATATTATGTAAAAAATCATATATTACCAAGTTTATTTTTTAACCATTTCTGGACCCTGTCCTGTGTTTATTAGCAAGTATAATTTCTTTTCTCAGATAGAAGTAAAAAAATGTTTAGAGAAATACTTTTCAAATATTATTGAGATAGTACTAACTTCCTTTTTAAATAGAGGTTTATAATAGATATTATATGTGCATCATGAAAAAACTTTTTCCAAAATAAACAACCGACTTCCAAAAAAACTTACATTTCGGGAGTCGAGTGTCTTTGGTTTTTAATTTTCGACCGACTTGGTTTAGTCTGGCTGTTGTCTAAATTTTGTCGAGTTATGCTAACATAACTGTGTGGAGCAGCTGAGGTTATTTTCGCATTTTCAAGGTTGGGTCTCATCATGGCATGACACGTTGTATACGTTGTACTGCACTTGCAGGGGCCCGACGCTGGTGCTGATCCAGGCCGAGGAGCTGCTGGTGGTGCTGTGCGCGGCGCAGGAGTGGCGCGAGACGCACCAGTACTGGGGCGCGCCCGACTGCGCGCTGCTGCAGATACATCCCACGTGAGTTACCAGTAACTGGGTTCTGGAAGGCAGATAGGCATTCGCTTCATGTAAAATACTGGTATTCAGCTGCATCCGGTTAATCCGGAAGCCACCTCCAACAAAGTTGGTAAAAGGCTAGACAGATGATGTGATTAACTATCATATCACACATATTCTGCTGGGGAGTTTGTTGCGCCACTTCTCATTCCCAGCTAAAACACTAGCAAACTGTGAAGGGCGTAATTTTGACATTCAACTAGTGCTGGTTCTCAATTTGAATAAATGACTAAAGTTCTAAACATTACTTTTAAGGTTATCTTCGTTCACGTGGCGGTGGTCCTCCTAGTCTTTTGCGATATCTGGTACTGAAGGACCAATTGGTACGAGATTTTCTGCTTTCCAAAATGTTTTTTTTAAAGATCTGGAAAATAATATATGGACCAACAATAACAACTAGACATATTTTAATCATGAGAAAGCTTTTTCCTGACAAATATTAGTATTGTTTCTATGGCAGTAATATTGGTTCTATGGCAGCAATATTGTTTCTATGGCAGTAATATTGGTTCTATGGCAGTAATATTGGTTCTATGGCAGCAATATTGGTTCTATGGCAGTAATATTGGTTCTATGGCAGCAATATTGGTTCTATGGCAGTAATATTGGTTCTATGGCAGTAATATTGGTTCTATGGCAGCAATATTGGTTCTATGACAGTAATATTGGTTTTATATCTCGGAATCATTCCTGTGAAACTTTTTCAATAGCTAAAACTATGTCCGGGGAACGTAATGTTTAACGTAAAACTGAGCTTAATAATAGGTACAGTGTGTTTTTGTGGTGGTGCAAGGAAATATCTTGTTTGTACCCAGAGCTAGTGTTGCCGGTAGGAACCGACCCCTGACAAACCCTACTACTACCAAACTCGTCACGTTTCCAGGTTCTCCATCGTAGAGAAGGGCCCCAAGATGCTGTACCTCAACACGTCCATCCGCGGCTACCCCAAGGGCCTGCGCGCCGGCGCGGACCCGCGCAAGCCGCTGCTCGTCATCCCCGAGGACTTCGACTCGCTGCAGTTCCAGGGCGTGCCCTACCCGCTCGACTCCATCGAGGTACTCATCGTCTATCTTCGGAAATACGAACGCGCGGTGATGAAATGTAACATAGAGCCGTAACAACCATAGAAGTACTTGCATACTGTATTACCATGATTACATAATAATTTATAGATTATCAACTCTATACAATTCCCAAACACTTTATTAAACTTTTGAGTGATGCCGATCTGCGACCGGAGTAGGTAATCCGACAAAGAGAAAACTTCATACAAACGCGCTATGATTAGTGCTCTAGCACAAGGCGCGATAGTACAAAACTTTTGAAACGAAACAAGGAATTATTGAAGCAATTTTTTTTCTAAATTTTATCTTATTATTTACCATCAGCGCCCCACGGTTTCACATAAATCTCGATCCCGCAGGAATATCGGGATAAAATTATCCTATGTGTTTAATCCAGGTTGTAATCTATATGTGTGGTAACTATACAGTTAGTTAATACAAACTAAATTTCATCAAAATTCGTTCAGGCGTTTTTGCGTGATTGAGTAACAAACATACAAACTTTCACATTTATAATTTATTACTAGCTTCCGCCCGAGCTTCGCCCGCGTGTTATGTCGATAGTAAAACAAATTATTTAAAAAACAAAAAACCCGCCTGCAAAAACGCATAACTTAAAAGAAAACAAAACAGGCGTTATAATCTGTAGAATTTAGGTATTACAAGCGCGGAACAAACAAAAGTTACACCATTTTTCAGGTTTGTTCCCCGCCTGTAATACCTTAATTCATGGAAAAGAAAAACATTGTTTTCCCTTGATATAACGTGTGAGTTGTTATGCAGGTGTGGGGCTGCGGCGACCAGGCGTCGCGCGAGGTGCAGCTGGAGGTCAAGAAGTGGCAGGTCAAGGAGGCCGAGAGGCAACGACATGTGAGCCATCATTACTTCTATTACCTTTGGCCGGACATCGACCTATTTTGATATAAGGCACAAAACAGAGCAACGATTTACAAGGAAAAAACCTCACCACAACGTAGGGGCCGAACAACTTGTCTTACCATAGCGCTGGTATTCTGACCAGCAGCGTCTGGTCGTGGTCTGCTGACTCAGACCAGCTAGCAGCCCTCGGTCGAAGAAAAACAAAAGTCGGCTTGTTGAGCAAGTGTCACTAATGCCGGCTACACACGTAACGATATATCGTAGCGATTAATCTGTGCAAACCGATTTGCGCAGATTTATCGATCGTGTGTATGACAAATCGTTGCAGATTATCGTTCATCGGCGGCAGTTGCCATTTGTACAGTTCACGTACAGGCAAATTGCTAACGCCGCGACCTACTTTTCGCTACTCGTTTTAAAATATCGTGAAGTCTGTGGTTTTCGTCAACTCACATTCCAACAACTCACTACTGGCTACCTCTGAGCCATACATAAAAGTGGTCCTTCGAGCCGGATCTATCAGATAAATCGTAGTCGAAAGGTTGCGTTTGTACAGTTTTTTTTTACGCACACACTCGTTCATCCTTAAATAATTATGCCAATCTTTCGGAGCGAATTTCAACTCATTTAATAAGTTGGTATGAGAAAATAGCTTCCTTTTCATGAGCCAGTCTTTACACCAAACATTCCGCGACTGTTTTTTCTACAAACACACGCAAGTGCGTTATTGGGCCTGATTATCATATTCCATCGTGGATGACATGTTTCTTGCGCGAGTTCCTGCGGAGAACTGACGAAGTGACGATTCACGATCGACGCCGATATCGGTGGCGCTGGTGACACTGTGGGCGTCCGATTTAACTACACAGACTGAAATCGCTACGATATATAGTTACGTGTGTATCTGGCATAAGTTGATTAGATATAACAGAGTACAATGTCAAGCAATATTTTAAGCTCAAGCCTAAAATAACAATATCGTCCCTTGTATGAAATGCTTTCGTTTTCTAGGTAAAACTGTCGGCATCGGACTGGATCGAGCATCCGGACAGATACCTGTTAGAGCTAGCGGGCCGGCCGCAGTACAACAGCACGGCCAGCTAGGGGCTCGTGACACGGACTTGTTGTGTGCTGCGAGGGCTGAAAAGTCACTGTTGGTGTTGTCGTGAAACCAGTGACCGTTTTCGAAAAATATTGTTATATTTCGGCCACCAAGAGAATGCGTTCCTGACACCTATCAGTTGGGCCACGAACTAATAAAGTTTAAATTCGTTCGACTTCGATTGCAATAAACAGATTTTTTACCTCTGATTTTGCATCACAGTCAGAAGTCAAATAACTGTGAAAGAACCGTGTCGGGGGTCGGGAACGCATTCTCTCATCGGATGGTGTGGAAGATCGCTTTCCTACGTTATTTTTGTTTTGATCTTGAAGGAAAGCGATAAATGAGGTCTAAGTTGGAACAAGCGTAAACAGAAGATAGTTAACTCTTACTTTGTAGGTCTATGTTGCTTCTAACACTCGTGTATAAGTGCGATGGACCGCGTATATGCGCTGTCCCAGTCACTCATTTTATTTCGAGTCTACTGCGGTCATATTATAATCCTTTGTTGTTCTATGACACAACAGAACATTTAGTAGGAGAAATTATAGTGGTTGGCGGCAAATAAATTGTGCGATTATTCCCGGTGGCCACACTGGGCTGGCCAACGCTGGAGCACAGCGTTACAACTTTCTGAATGATTTCCATTCGCCCCCGCACTGGTGACAGCGACACGGATATTTAAACATTCCCTATGGCCACCGCTGGGGGACAATGACACTACTTTTGATCCACTGGCCATCAGTTTAAATTATTTTCTTTAGAGACTAGTAAAGGATAGCTACTACCTACACTTACGGATTTGGTTTTATCGGTTAATGCAATAATAAATGATTTAATTATTAATTAAATCATTTATTGCTAATGCTTATTATTATCTATTGAAACTATAAATCCGATGATAGCGACAGTCGAGGTGCTAGGTAAACAAACAAAATCAAGTAATTTCGACGTTATTGAGAGTTTGTGGTTAAATCGAGTGGCGTTAAATGGAGTTTACACTGTATTGTATTGTGATATTTATTTAGTATAGTGTATTGTAAATTGTAACTATTTATAACCGTCTGTGAAAGTATTGTGTCGGTATTACCCACTTCATTAAAAATAAGCAATCAAAGCTTTAATAGCTTGTTGGACCCGGAAGTTTAGAATATAAGACTTTATTAATTATCTTCCATATAAGTTAGGAATATTTATATTAGTCACCCTTAGCATTATCCGCTAAAAAACCAAATCCGTAAGTATATCAATCAGTCCGTAAGTATACTATCCTTTACTGGTCTCTAGAGAAAATAATTTAAACTGATGGCCAGTGGGAATTGGATCAAAAGTAGTGTCATTGTCCCCCAGCGGTGGCCATAGGGAATGTTTAAATATCCGTGTCGCTGTCACCAGTGCGGGGGCGAATGGAAATCATTCAGAAAGTTGTAACGCTGTCCTCCAGCGGTGGACGAACGAGTGGTGGACATCGGGAATAATCGAAATTGTGGTGTGTGTTTTTTTCTGTAATTAAATATCAGTCAACTATATTTTTATGTGCATTTGCCACAGCATTATGCCAATCACTAAAATAATAATACATAGCAAACAAGATGTATGGGACGTGTAATGAACATCAAAGACGTTTTCAGTCGCTTAGTAACGTAAGTTATTATTAAATATATGTTATCTATCTTTATCATACAATATTATGTTGAAAAGAACTGAGGAGTTCTATAGGAAAGCATTTGGGGACATTAATAGGTTGAAAAGTTATTTATATATACATATAACTATAATTGCCAATAAGTTTACACTGTTGTACCTCATGGTAAATTCATATTTTAGAGCCAAATAACCACTGATTCATCGAATCAACCAAACCTAACACCAACAGCTGATTATTTTATAAATAATCCATTTTTTTTGCTCCTGCGAATAAAGTAAGAAAAACAGCAGCAGCTATTTCAAACCAATTTTTTAAGAAATTGTGACAATTATTTAAATAAAATTATTCAGTGATATTATGAGGTCTGAAATTGGAATAAGAATTTTCAAAAATACAACTTAAATCAAAGTTAATAATTAATAGGTAATATGTAAAAGTCAGTGTCAAACTCGCTGTGTGTGGTGCCCGTCTATAACGAGTGACAGTCGCACAGATTGGTCCTTCGAGTCGGATCCGAGAGGTAGAAACAAGATGACGTCACTCCTCCGGTGGAATAACCGGAGGAATGACGTTCAACGTACCTTTTTCACCATTCCAGCGCACACTGTGCGACACATCACACAACTAGCAAGTGTAGAGAGGGACAGATAGATCTAAGCTTTAAAAATAAATGAGACAGAACACTGTTCCCAGTCAGTTTTATATGACAAAATTGCGATTTGTTGCTTTGTGTTATTTCAAGTTCTAGGTTCAACTTTAAACTTTCGTGAAACTCATAGCTTTTCAAAGATTTTTCTAACGAACATTATTGTTTCTTATTCTACGACTTAAATTGTTCTTAATGAGCAGCTTACTGACTTACTCGATTGTTGTTCTTAACCTAATTGTATATTTACAATCTGTACAGCGTCGACAATATACACTTAACTACACTCAGCTGGAAGTACCTTGAATAAGTTTCAACTTTTACACTGCCTTAACCCAACTGGAATTACTTACGTCATTTTTTATGCCCTCGTACTTAATATTTATTTTGTTTACTTCAGTCCAATTTAATATGGATTCTTTATTTTATCTTGAATGTTTCCGTTCTAACGAATTTAATGTCATTGCTCGAATTAAAAATTCCGCTTGAGCATTATTTATTGAGGATTACTTTGAAAATAACCAAAAGGGAAGAAGAAATTTATAATTAATTTGTATAATGTAAGTATTTTGTTTTTTTGACGAAGCCTGACAGCGAGGTAGGTGTCGATAAGGTTGTATCTATAAATGTACTGAACTGAAGCCTGATAAAGTGGCAATCCAAATATTTTGTAATAAGCCTTAAACTATAAGCCTGTAAAATTAAAAAATGTATTTGACAAAAACTGATGCAAAACATGGAATGTTTAACAAGATATTATAATTTTACTTATAAAATTCATGTTACTATGGATATTTATTAGCAGCATATAGGAATTCTAAGGCCTCATAATAATTATGGTCGTATTGAAGCTCACTAAACAAGTAAAGAATTTTCGTACAGTATCCTCCGCACGTCATTAATAACACAAATTACGAAAATCGCCCTAACCCTTTGGAAATAAAAGCGCTGTTAGTCTAATTGTATTATTGTAACCATGGACGTGTAGTTGATTTTACCAAGTATTTTTGAAGCGAGTGTTGGACTTCAGTGTCGCCAAAGTAAATAACTACGTAAGAAGCATTTTAGAAAAGCTTCATATTTATGTTTAACGTTCCTATTGTACAAGCCATAATCGCGAGTCACTTAGGAAAGTATGTAACGCTCATAAACGGTGCTTTGTTGTTTTATAAATGGACCAAAATGTTTAAATAATGCTGCACTAGAATAAGCTCCAGTTTACGTTGAATATGTTTGCGATCTCAAGTTATGGAGGGATATTATTTCAAGATAGCTGCGATAAGAGCGAATATTTTTGTCGACAAAAAATAATAGCCGAGTCTAGGTAATAAGTCAGGACTTAAGTTTAATCCTAGATCGTTTTATTATAGGTTCAAATAGATTCGCCGAACAAGCGCAATACAGCTTAGTTCATTTTTTAAAGATGGCGCCACATTCATTTTAGGGTCATTCGTTTGCCCTATAATTATTGATATTATTTGAGATCGTGAGTAACATTTTGTTTTCTTAATAAATTAAAGAGAGTGGTGTTGCAATGAATAGGTTAATTATTTTCTCTAAGACATCACAGGCATCAGCTTGACGTAACACGTGCACAGTCAGTAATTATGCGCTTCGTAATTGTATTATAGGTGCTATATGAATGCTTTTGAAGATAAGTATTTTGTGTAATATACTTAAATGTAAATTTTAATAATAAATTAAATATTTTAGTAGTTTTATTTTTATTTCCCCATGTACTTCTTGAAAATTGTTACTATTGACCACTAAGCTACGATGTCTTGGTCTTGGTCCTTGGTCATACTTGTCATAGAATCCGTACGACCACGACGTTATTATGAACTAAAACAGTAAAGCAGACTCAATGTCAGGATTCACCTCACACAGTCGCACATCGCACTAAACCCAACAATGTTGTCACAAGTGCTGAACTCATTATGGATACTAGTATGTAATTAAGATTCCTCATTTCTTGTAAGTAAGTATGTGCTTATTTATAATACTGAGGGATCGTCAGACCCGCGTTCGCGCCGCACAGTGGGCTGAAAATCGATAGACTTAGGAATCAACTTGGTAATTTTTTTTCTTTTTTCGGCCGAAATGGGTTTTATCGTATATTGATCAATTTAATGCTATTTCAGTTTCTAAATAAACGTTTTTCTATACTTTAAAGCACTTGGTTGAAAAAAATGTATGGAGAAATATGTAAAAAAGGATATATTTCGACTGCGGTACAAGTGCGACAATTTCCTTTGGCACGATTATACTCGTTATTTTTCTGCATTTTTTGACATATCGCACAATGCGCGGACGCGCTAGATTTTAGGAGAAAAAAAATTAAATGTGTTTTTAGAATATAAAAAAAGGTTTTAATCTGTTTAGAATTAAATTACGGTGCTTAATGCTTATAAATAAATTATATGACCAGAAATGTGCTACCGGTTAAACATAACAAATTTTATGGAAATTAATTAAGATTTTTTGTAATTTAATAACGAGGATGGTTAAATAATGAGATCTTATTATGATCCATTGGCCATTATCTATCATAATGAGATCTAATGTCCTATTACTGAGATAATTCGATCTCATTAACTAACTACCTACATAGTTTTTTCGAATCTTAAGTATAAATCTATATGTCTAATCTATTGTCTAAAATGGAGCAAGTGAATTTAGTTCATAACCTTGACTTGTATGTTGTTTTAAAGCAGGCTGGCAAGCTGGGTACCTTGCATTGCTGCAAACTGTTGTGTCTCAGTTAAATTTAAATCTCGATACTTTAATCGGTGTCTTCTTCCGAAAGATTTTTGTAGGAGATTCAGCCAAACTGTCATAAAAAAGTGGAAGAATGCGAAAGGAAACTCTGAAACATTTAAGAAACAATACGGAGACTGGTTGGCGCTTCCAGTGGATTGGCCATCTGGTGTTGTTCTGCATCAAGCTGCAGAGGATGCCATTTCAGAGAATCAAGCACCTTCAACCAGCCAATCTGTATCTATTGGAACGCACTAAGCATTTGACTCCTCGTAAACCATTTGTAGAGTTGTGTACTAAACAGAAAAAACGGAGGATTGAAGAACAGACAAGACCGTGACGAACTAGCTTACGCTACAGTTAGCAATTTAAAGAAAGATGGCAAAGAAAATTTCGCTGAACTCATTGATTATTTAATGAAAAATCCTGAAGAGGTAGCAACATTTTCGCAACTCATTAAAACTCAGAAGCACAAGAAATGTACTTTTACTCCGAAGTTTTAAAGTAAAGAAAAACGTTTATTTAAAACTGAAATAACATTAAATTGATCAATATCCGATACCTAAACCCATTTCTGCCGAAAAAAGAAAAGAATTACCAAGTTGATCCCTAAGTCTATGAAGATCGATTTTCAGTCCACTGTGCGCCGTTGGAAGAGCTCAGCAGCAGGTTATTTTCAGTCCACAGAAATATGCTTTTTGGTTTGTTTTTATACGCCTCATGTCAATGTCACTTTTCGTGAATTTGACACAAATGACACTAGACGTCTTGACGAAATCCGACCATCCGTCGTAATTCGGAAAATGATAAACAAACTTTTGGACTGTGATCTGATCAATGTGATGATCAGTGATTACTTTGGTTAGCAACAACAATTAGTAATAAATATTAAAAGCATGGCAGTGTACGCGGCTCACTTGACGAGGACGCTGCAGGGCACGCCGACTGTGTTCCAAGTGACAGCACAGGAAGCCCTCGGAGCCACTGTGAAGCCCGCGGTGCGGAAAGTCGTAGAGGTAAACTTAGTGAATATTTTAATTATACGGTTCTGGTAATTTTTTAATCGATATATATATATATGAAGATATAAGTTGGTTTTTGATATTACACTAGGACTTACAGTGGCCGAGCCTTGGTAAATTATGCTAGTCTTTACCTTATTATTCTAAGTTTACCTACTGGTTATATTACAATGTAGCCTGTAGGCAGTTTATAAGTGCTACCAAAAGACTATGCAGCGCCTTCACTGCTATTTTAAGTAAACATTTGTTACTTTACCAAGGTAAGGTCGTATCATTTCAGAAAATTATTTGCTTTAGTGCTCTTCAGACTAGTTACGTATGTTTAGCAAGCATTTCAGCAAAAGTTCAAGATTATAACAGGAGTCACCAAATGGCGGACCGTGCTTCGGATCGTACTGCCATCCTATTTTGTAATTTTCTATGAAAATAAGTATTAAAATTTTAATCAGTTTTGCTAGTAAGCGCCTACAGAACAGAGAGTGACAGTCATATTATATTAAAAAATGGACTCCCAATAAAACTAATAATTGGTGATCCGTGGATTACAATAATGATAATGGCACTTATTTTATGATGGCTATTAGTTTCTTTGCCATTGAGTATATTTATCTCATTTTTATTGTCCACATTATCTTTATTATTTAGATTTGGATAAATTGTTGTTGTTGTTGGCTAGTTGTTTAATTAAATCTATTCTAGCTTTCTCTGATATTATAAATAAACCCACAGATTATAAATTTAATATACTAAAACTCTCCAGTAACCTAAATAATAGAGAAAGTTTACCCTTAAACCTTACTTTAACTTTAGTAAAATTCAATTTAATGCATTAACGAGTTTGCCTGTATCAAATGATTTCAGAGTTACAAAACTATATTGAAATGCAATATTATTTGATTCAACAGGAAGTATTAGTTGTAAAAAAGAGAATGTAAAGTAAAATCTATTTTATTACTGAACTAAATCTGTATTATACTTTAAGCCTTGCGCAGACTGGCGCGACGCGACAACGGTAATTGTTATATCATGAAGTTTTCTTAGAAATTGTTTTGTTAGAGTCGCGTTGCGCTGAGTAAAATGCTCATAAATACAAATGAGTCATACTTGACAATACTGTCTCCAGTACCTCGCAGCGTCATACCCTAACAAGTGTGGCTGGTGTGTGCACTGGTATGATGAGGTGTACCTGCTGTTTGATTGCTGTCTGCAGTACTACTACCTCAAACACTACGGTGAGTTCACTGGCTTAATCACTTTACAGTTTTCACATCACTTTTTGTATAGAACGGGAACATAATGATGATTGTTATTTTTTATTTAATATATTAATAATGTAGTTGTAGCTTATTTACTTTATAATAAAAACATATATTTAGTAATCAAACACCTTGCATTTCAATTACTTTCTAACAATCATCACATTCATCACTTACAATTTCAGCGGCATCATTCTCCGAGAGCTTCTACGAGCTGCTCCGTGTGCCCACATCCTTATCCAGTGAGTTCAACAGCGGACAACAGCTACCGGTATACCTGGAGCGAGCCTCACTGGCCTTTCTGGTGTTGGTACCCTACCTGAGGGACAGGCTAGAGAGGCTCGTGGAGCGCTGGAGGGAGGATGATGAGGATGGCAGATTAGGGAAGGTATAGTTATTGTAGATAGATGATGATAGATTTATTATTTTGTTTAAGTCAATACTTTTAATTCATGTATTCATCGAAAGATAATTGATAGTTGCAACAACAAAATTCATTATATTTGGGAAAGTATCGTTTCGTGTGAGTTTAAATGGTTAAATATTAGAGCCTTTAAGGCTCTTACATACTCGCGCGACTTAACGCGCGACGCGATGCTGTCGGTATTGTTCTGCCGTGGAGTTTCTCGGAAATTGTTTAGTTATAAGTCGCGCCAGTATGATTAAAAGATTGACACCACATTTCTTATTAACTTCGTTTTAACAAATAAACACCGATCAACAAAAAAATAAATGTCGCGACTCTTTTCTGTGTCACTGCCACTGCCATGCTGCGCTACACGTTGCTGTTTCCTAAGTCTTTATCTGAGGTCCCGCTACTAAGTATCCGTTTCAGCTTTCTTGTAAATCTCGCTTGCAGCCTTATTGATGTTACCTCGGTCTTCAGTCGTGTTCATCCAAAAATTGATTTCCTTGTCGAAGTAAGTCGTGTTTGTAAATAAATAAATACTTAGAAGATGTTTATTGTTATGAAACCAGTCCCGATGGGACCAGACCCGGCGCGCCGCGACTCACGTGTACTCGGTCCTGCACACGCTGTGGTCGTGCGCGCGCCTGCTGCAGCTCGCGCGCTACCTGGCGGGCCGCTCCGCGTCGCACGCGCCCGCACTCGCTGCGCTGGGACTCACGCTCAAGGTAACTTATTTTGAGAATGTATTATGAAATATTATGTAAACTTAAATGTTTCACTGTCGAGTCAGATGCCCAAAACTCTGACAACCAGTCTTACCAAGAGGCGTGGTACCTAGAAACTCGATTTGTGGAGGTCCGATAGGCAGTCCTGGTAAAATACTGGTATTCAGCTGTATCCGGTTCGACTGGAAGCCGACCCCAACATAGTTGGGAAAAGGCTAGGCAGCTTGATTGATTGATTGTCCACACCTAACTTATAACATAAACCTTCATAAATCCTTAATAACTTGATTGTAGTCGGGGAAAAAATGCAATGAGGTACCCATGTTAATCATATATTGGGGGTGGTATACCCTCCTATATTGCTATTCTATTTGTAAGTGTTTCTTGTATTGTACAGTTGTGTGTCTATACAACTATATTATTTATTAACATGTAAGTACGCGCCGCCCCGTGAGCAAGGGGAGCACACGTGGGGTGACCTCGTCAGGAGTGTGGCTACTGGACAGATTGGGTGAGTCAAATAAGTAGTCTGAAATGGTAAATTCGAAAGGAACTCTTTATCCATATAAATATTATAAATGAGGAAGTTTCTCTGTCAAAGGAGACAGACATCCTTTTCACGCCTTATCAAATTTCATCTAAATCAGATGAAATTTCGCATACCTTGGTTACGATATACTTTTATTTAGTAAAATTAGCAACCATAGTCAAGATTGTCCTTTGGAGCAGGACTAGCATGTTTCCAAGCATTCTCATCTTGGATTAACTTTTGGTCCGCGAATTCACCTGAGTGGATGTCGGAAAATATCCCACGGGAACGTACTACCGGGATTACATACCTTATAAGCGTCATATTTAAGCAGGCAATTTACATCTTAACCTTCCCCATGGATCACTCCGTCCATTGGTGAAAACCATTTGAAAATCCGGTCTGTAGTTTTTGAGTTTATCGCGTACATACAGACAGATGCGGCGCGGCGGGGGACTTTGATTTATAATATTGTTATGTAAGGATAAATAATCCTCTAATTTGCAATATGCTCGTTTATAAAGAGTATTCTTAATATGAGTTTAAATAATATGAATGTTGCAGGAGCGCAGTAGTGACATTCCCGATGCTGGGCAGCCTGGCGCTGCGCGGCGTGGAGTACGGAGCGTTCGGCGTACAGTTCCTGCGCTGGTGGGACGCGCGCGCTGCGCCTGCGCAGGCCCTGCCCGCGCCCGCGCCGCCGCAGGTCAGTGCGAGTCCTACCTACAGTTCCTGCGCTGGTGGGACGCGCGCGCTGCGCCTGCGCAGGCCCTGCCCGCGCCGCCGCAGGTCAGTGCGAGTCCTACCTACAGTTCCTGCGCTGGTGGGACGCGCGCGCTGCGCCTGCGCAGGCCCTGCCCGCGCCGCCGCAGGTCAGTGCGAGTCCTACCTACAGTTCCTGCGCTGGTGGGACGCGCGCGCTGCGCCTGCGCAGGCCCTGCCCGCGCCGCCGCAGGTCAGTGCGAGTCCTACCTACAGTTCCTGCGCTGGTGGGACGCGCGCGCTGCGCCTGCGCAGGCCCTGCCCGCGCCGCCGCAGGTCAGTGCGAGTCCTACCTACAGTTCCTGCGCTGGTGGGACGCGCGCGCTGCGCCTGCGCAGGCCCTGCCCGCGCCGCCGCAGGTCAGTGCGAGTCCTACCTACAGTTCCTGCGCTGGTGGGACGCGCGCGCTGCGCCTGCGCAGGCCCTGCCCGCGCCCGCGCCGCCGCAGGTCAGTGCGAGTCCTACCTACAGTTCCTGCGCTGGTGGGACGCGCGCGCTGCGCCTGCGCAGGCCCTGCCCGCGCCGCCGCAGGTCAGTGCGAGTCCTACCTACAGTTCCTGCGCTGGTGGGACGCGCGCGCTGCGCCTGCGCAGGCCCTGCCCGCGCCGCCGCAGGTCAGTGCGAGTCCTACCTACAGTTCCTGCGCTGGTGGGACGCGCGCGCTGCGCCTGCGCAGGCCCTGCCCGCGCCGCCGCAGGTCAGTGCGAGTCCTACCTACAGTTCCTGCGCTGGTGGGACGCGCGCGCTGCGCCTGCGCAGGCCCTGCCCGCGCCCGCGCCGCCGCAGGTCAGTGCGAGTCCTACCTACAGTTCCTGCGCTGGTGGGACGCGCGCGCTGCGCCTGCGCAGGCCCTGCCCGCGCCGCCGCAGGTCAGTGCGAGTCCTACCTACAGTTCCTGCGCTGGTGGGACGCGCGCGCTGCGCCTGCGCAGGCCCTGCCCGCGCCCGCGCCGCCGCAGGTCAGTGCGAGTCCTACCTACAGTTCCTGCGCTGGTGGGACGCGCGCGCTGCGCCTGCGCAGGCCCTGCCCGCGCCGCCGCAGGTCAGTGCGAGTCCTACCTACAGTTCCTGCGCTGGTGGGACGCGCGCGCTGCGCCTGCGCAGGCCCTGCCCGCGCCCGCGCCGCCGCAGGTCAGTGCGAGTCCTACCTACAGTTCCTGCGCTGGTGGGACGCGCGCGCTGCGCCTGCGCAGGCCCTGCCCGCGCCCGCGCCGCCGCAGGTCAGTGCGAGTCCTACCTACAGTTCCTGCGCTGGTGGGACGCGCGCGCTGCGCCTGCGCAGGCCCTGCCCGCGCCGCCGCAGGTCAGTGCGAGTCCTACCTACAGTTCCTGCGCTGGTGGGACGCGCGCGCTGCGCCTGCGCAGGCCCTGCCCGCGCCGCCGCAGGTCAGTGCGAGTCCTACCTACAGTTCCTGCGCTGGTGGGACGCGCGCGCTGCGCCTGCGCAGGCCCTGCCCGCGCCGCCGCAGGTCAGTGCGAGTCCTACCTACAGTTCCTGCGCTGGTGGGACGCGCGCGCTGCGCCTGCGCAGGCCCTGCCCGCGCCCGCGCCGCCGCAGGTCAGTGCGAGTCCTACCTACAGTTCCTGCGCTGGTGGGACGCGCGCGCTGCGCCTGCGCAGGCCCTGCCCGCGCCGCCGCAGGTCAGTGCGAGTCCTACCTACAGTTCCTGCGCTGGTGGGACGCGCGCGCTGCGCCTGCGCAGGCCCTGCCCGCGCCGCCGCAGGTCAGTGCGAGTCCTACCTACAGTTCCTGCGCTGGTGGGACGCGCGCGCTGCGCCTGCGCAGGCCCTGCCCGCGCCCGCGCCGCCGCAGGTCAGTGCGAGTCCTACCTACAGTTCCTGCGCTGGTGGGACGCGCGCGCTGCGCCTGCGCAGGCCCTGCCCGCGCCGCCGCAGGTCAGTGCGAGTCCTACCTACAGTTCCTGCGCAGGCCCTGCCCGCGCCCGCGCCGCCGCAGGTCAGTGCGAGTCCTACCTACAGTTCCTGCGCTGGTGGGACGCGCGCGCTGCGCCTGCGCAGGCCCTGCCCGCGCCCGCGCCGCCGCAGGTCAGTGCGAGTCCTACCTACAGTTCCTGCGCTGGTGGGACGCGCGCGCTGCGCCTGCGCAGGCCCTGCCCGCGCCGCCGCAGGTCAGTGCGAGTCCTACCTACAGTTCCTGCGCTGGTGGGACGCGCGCGCTGCGCCTGCGCAGGCCCTGCCCGCGCCGCCGCAGGTCAGTGCGAGTCCTACCTACAGTTCCTGCGCTGGTGGGACGCGCGCGCTGCGCCTGCGCAGGCCCTGCCCGCGCCCGCGCCGCCGCAGGTCAGTGCGAGTCCTACCTACAGTTCCTGCGCTGGTGGGACGCGCGCGCTGCGCCTGCGCAGGCCCTGCCCGCGCCGCCGCAGGTCAGTGCGAGTCCTACCTACAGTTCCTGCGCTGGTGGGACGCGCGCGCTGCGCCTGCGCAGGCCCTGCCCGCGCCGCCGCAGGTCAGTGCGAGTCCTACCTACAGTTCCTGCGCTGGTGGGACGCGCGCGCTGCGCCTGCGCAGGCCCTGCCCGCGCCCGCGCCGCCGCAGGTCAGTGCGAGTCCTACCTACAGTTCCTGCGCTGGTGGGACGCGCGCGCTGCGCCTGCGCAGGCCCTGCCCGCGCCGCCGCAGGTCAGTGCGAGTCCTACCTACAGTTCCTGCGCTGGTGGGACGCGCGCGCTGCGCCTGCGCAGGCCCTGCCCGCGCCGCCGCAGGTCAGTGCGAGTCCTACCTACAGTTCCTGCGCTGGTGGGACGCGCGCGCTGCGCCTGCGCAGGCCCTGCCCGCGCCGCCGCAGGTCAGTGCGAGTCCTACCTACAGTTCCTGCGCTGGTGGGACGCGCGCGCTGCGCCTGCGCAGGCCCTGCCCGCGCCGCCGCAGGTCAGTGCGAGTCCTACCTACAGTTCCTGCGCTGGTGGGACGCGCGCGCTGCGCCTGCGCAGGCCCTGCCCGCGCCCGCGCCGCCGCAGGTCAGTGCGAGTCCTACCTACAGTTCCTGCGCTGGTGGGACGCGCGCGCTGCGCCTGCGCAGGCCCTGCCCGCGCCGCCGCAGGTCAGTGCGAGTCCTACCTACAGTTCCTGCGCTGGTGGGACGCGCGCGCTGCGCCTGCGCAGGCCCTGCCCGCGCCGCCGCAGGTCAGTGCGAGTCCTACCTACAGTTCCTGCGCTGGTGGGACGCGCGCGCTGCGCCTGCGCAGGCCCTGCCCGCGCCCGCGCCGCCGCAGGTCAGTGCGAGTCCTACCTACAGTTCCTGCGCTGGTGGGACGCGCGCGCTGCGCCTGCGCAGGCCCTGCCCGCGCCGCCGCAGGTCAGTGCGAGTCCTACCTACAGTTCCTGCGCAGGCCCTGCCCGCGCCCGCGCCGCCGCAGGTCAGTGCGAGTCCTACCTACAGTTCCTGCGCTGGTGGGACGCGCGCGCTGCGCCTGCGCAGGCCCTGCCCGCGCCCGCGCCGCCGCAGGTCAGTGCGAGTCCTACCTACAGTTCCTGCGCTGGTGGGACGCGCGCGCTGCGCCTGCGCAGGCCCTGCCCGCGCCGCCGCAGGTCAGTGCGAGTCCTACCTACAGTTCCTGCGCTGGTGGGACGCGCGCGCTGCGCCTGCGCAGGCCCTGCCCGCGCCGCCGCAGGTCAGTGCGAGTCCTACCTACAGTTCCTGCGCTGGTGGGACGCGCGCGCTGCGCCTGCGCAGGCCCTGCCCGCGCCGCCGCAGGTCAGTGCGAGTCCTACCTACAGTTCCTGCGCTGGTGGGACGCGCGCGCTGCGCCTGCGCAGGCCCTGCCCGCGCCCGCGCCGCCGCAGGTCAGTGCGAGTCCTACCTACAGTTCCTGCGCTGGTGGGACGCGCGCGCTGCGCCTGCGCAGGCCCTGCCCGCGCCGCCGCAGGTCAGTGCGAGTCCTACCTACAGTTCCTGCGCTGGTGGGACGCGCGCGCTGCGCCTGCGCAGGCCCTGCCCGCGCCGCCGCAGGTCAGTGCGAGTCCTACCTACAGTTCCTGCGCTGGTGGGACGCGCGCGCTGCGCCTGCGCAGGCCCTGCCCGCGCCCGCGCCGCCGCAGGTCAGTGCGAGTCCTACCTACAGTTCCTGCGCTGGTGGGACGCGCGCGCTGCGCCTGCGCAGGCCCTGCCCGCGCCGCCGCAGGTCAGTGCGAGTCCTACCTACAGTTCCTGCGCTGGTGGGACGCGCGCGCTGCGCCTGCGCAGGCCCTGCCCGCGCCCGCGCCGCCGCAGGTCAGTGCGAGTCCTACCTACAGTTCCTGCGCTGGTGGGACGCGCGCGCTGCGCCTGCGCAGGCCCTGCCCGCGCCGCCGCAGGTCAGTGCGAGTCCTACCTACAGTTCCTGCGCTGGTGGGACGCGCGCGCTGCGCCTGCGCAGGCCCTGCCCGCGCCGCCGCAGGTCAGTGCGAGTCCTACCTACAGTTCCTGCGCTGGTGGGACGCGCGCGCTGCGCCTGCGCAGGCCCTGCCCGCGCCGCCGCAGGTCAGTGCGAGTCCTACCTACAGTTCCTGCGCTGGTGGGACGCGCGCGCTGCGCCTGCGCAGGCCCTGCCCGCGCCGCCGCAGGTCAGTGCGAGTCCTACCTACAGTTCCTGCGCTGGTGGGACGCGCGCGCTGCGCCTGCGCAGGCCCTGCCCGCGCCCGCGCCGCCGCAGGTCAGTGCGAACTCCTGCAGCGCTACAAGGTTCTTTTGGCGCGTCGCCAACATCAGAAATAACGCCACCATCTTGTTTTATCAATACTTAATCACGAAACAATTGCACAAATATTTACCAACAGCGCATCCTGGTGACGTCATTCGAGCGCCATGAGCTCCATGTAGCAGTACCTAGTCTACAAAGGACAGATCAATGGTTTCTCCATTCCTATCCGCTAACCTAGTTGTATTGCATAACTGAAGAAACGCGGACAGAATAGTGGGTGGATTTTTGAATCGGGACAAAAGGGCAGGTCCCTGTATGAACAATTCTAACTGCATTAACAGATTTTGGCAAGATGGTACATGCAGCTAGAAAAACATTCACTCTATGCCAATCGATGCAGTTTCGTATAAGACTTTTGGACCAACCGAGGTTATAGAACCAGAAAAACCACAAATCATAAAAACCTTTTCCCATATTCTTATGCTCTATGGCATACTAATGTCTAATATTCAATGTTTCCAGAGAGACGACCGAGCCCTGCGGTGGAAGAACAAATGTCCGCTATGTCTGCAGACGTGGAAGATACCTACAGTGTTGCCAGTCTCCGGGTGAGCATGCTTTTTTTGTTACCAACGTACACTTGCGGAATAAAAAGATTGAGCAGTTTAAAATACATAAAAAATGCGCATTGGTGTAAAGTACCAACTTAGCATAAAGCGATACATATACTGCAGTACTTTTATCTCTCGAAGCGACGCGCGCTACACTTGTGGTACCAGAGGGACAATCGCTTCGAAAGCGTTTCATATTTCTACAACGACTTTCAACAGGATTGACATAAGCTTTTCGATAGCTTATGTCAGTCCTATACATTCTTGTCTATTCCATCATCGTTATCGCTGATAGAATGTAACTTTGTCTAGGGTCTCTGGTGTACATTGTAAAAACACGCTGTGAATGTGTATGTGTGCGCAGAAGCTCTCCGTCCAAGACTGTGTGTTTGTGTTATGTGCTGACCATAGAAATATAAAAAACAGGAGAAGTGGCATGGGGGCGTGTCTGTGTCCGCGCCGCATGTCCGAAATGCTCATGCACTTGGCAAATGGCCGTCTCCGCGAACTAGTGCGCTTTCGACCGTGATCGTGAAAACTTATAAGAATGCCGAGTTGTTATGTGGTTTCTTGCAAATACCGAAGCCAAATCAAAAACTTTGTGAATAATGGAATCACTTGCCATATGTAAGCACAAGTATTTCTCAGTATTTTTCTTTAAAATCATGAAAAACAACAAATCGAAAAATATTTCTTGGTTTTACTATGATAGTTTTGTTTTCAAATATCAAAGCGACTGTATTATTTTTGCACTAACTAGATTGCTCCTTAACCACTACCTAAATATTATCTCGCTGTGACTGGTCAAGCAATGTAAAAATCACAAAACGATATTACAACTGTACGAATGCATCGGTGGTACGGCCGCTGTGTCTTGCGCCGAGCTAGTGATGTGCTTGTGCAGATCCACTAACGTAGGCTATCGACAACAATCGATGTCGATTAGCGAATAAATTTTTCAATCTGTAAATCGTTTTACGTGGTTGGAAAATCGATGTGAAATAATGATTTTTACTTATTTTGATTATTTTACAGCGTAGTAGACAAATGCATAAACAACAATCGTAAAATAAGTTAATACAATTTTATGTTAATGTCGGCGGAGTGTTATTGGGTTTGAATTATCGTATCTTAACCTGTCATAGCCTATTGAAACGGTAGATATTGTTAACCTTGTTAAGATGAGGGAACCAGTTAGGTGGACTGCCTGTGGCATCAATCCATTCCTTCTTTAAATTCGCATCTTTTGGGAAGCTGAAAGGTAGGTACAATAACAGCGTATTTATCATTTAAATATTATCCTAAGCAGTTACATCGATACCCCACTATGCAATAAGCAGGCAATATGCTTTTGTTATTAAAAAATGCCTAGTTAATAAAGAAATAGCAAATATGTATATGAAAACAAACACACACCCATGCATAATAAATAAATACTTAGTATGAATATTTTGACTTATTTTATCAAAAGTCACTAATATTATTATCTTAACCATGCAGATTACTATAACACATTCAAAGCTTTTGAAAACTTTAACGGAAGTAAAATACCAAAACCATAAAAAAGTAAGAGATTAAGCTTAAATAATGCGAAGATAGAGCTTAAACCAACTTAACCGGATTTTTTCGTTGTTTTAATTTTTTATATTTTTTTAGCTACTTATTGTTATTTTTATTATACTTAATATTCTCTAGACTTATCGTTTTTTATTTATTTTATTTTCAGGACCCCAAAAATATTTTAGTACAATAAAAAAATCGATAACTTTCCGATTTAGTCAATCACTAGCGTATATGGAAAATAAATGGCTTTTGCACAGCACATCCATAGCGACCATTGCTTTCGTGTGAGTAAGTTGTACGGTGCACGTTAAATGCGCGCTGTGTTAGATGTTATAAGGTCTATAATTGATTGTGTAGTACGTTCTGATTTATGAAATGTGTGTGTGCGCGACTGCGTATCTATTGCTCTTACTGAACTGCATGTGTAGTAGTTGGCGCGCAGTGGGGATGTTTTGGAGACAGTGGGTTCTAATACATTTTCAACTACCGGGCATATCTCCTTCTTTCTTATATCTATGGTGCTGACGCTCGTCTTCACGCACACATTTACAGCGTATTTGTACTTTTGGTTACCACAAGTAAAGTGCGCGGCGCTTTGTGCGCTAGACAAAAACCCTAACTAATCCATACTAATATTATAAATTCACACCCTGCGGAGGGACATAGGCTCCTTTTTATCGACATACCTCGTGGGCGAAGCCGCGGGCGGAAGCTAGTAATTATTATAAATGCGAAAGTGAGTTTGTTACGCTTCCACGCTAAAACGGCTGAACGGATTTAGATGAAATTTGGCACATGGGTAGACCATGACCTGGACTTGAAAGGACACAATCCTATGTCCTATTCCAGGTCATGGTCTTCCCTATTTAAATAAAAAGTACCAAAGTATCAAGTATCCCGGTAGTATGTTCCCTGTGAGATAATTTCCGACCTCCACGCGCGACAAGCGGCCGGCAGCTAGTACTGTGTAGAGGAGTGAACCTCATACGTTATGCAATGTTAGGGAGCACACCTAAGTGCACTCCAGGTGGCGATCGCGACGATAGGTCGTGGAGGAGCAAAATGAAACTTGAGTGGACTGTATAACATGTATTGTAGAAATAAAATTACTACTAAAACTAATATTAAACTTTAAAAGGCCAATACATTTTTAAACTTAATTAAAAGGCCAATATTTTTTTAACTTTTTAAATGTGTTTGACTGTGTCGGGGGTTTTTTTATTTTATTTAATTGCATACTGCAAGTCTAAACTTGCGAAAGTATATCGTAACGTGTATGGCTAACATAAGAGGCTCAGTGTTGTTGCCGTTCGTTTCAGCTACATTTTCTGCTACATCTGCATCTCGCGCCACGTGCGCGCTCACTCCGCGTGTCCGGTGACTCGCTGTCCGGCTGCAGAACACTCGCTCGTCCGACTGTACATCGACTAGCGCTGCGCACACTGCGCACACTGCGCACACTGCGCACACTGCGCACTGTGCCTGCGAGTGCTTGTCGTATAGTGTAGATACCCTCATTTAACCTATCAAAATGACAACTTGAGCAACAATGAAAATGTAAAGCATCAAGTCAATTTTTATTTAAAATGTGTTTAAGACTACCGGCTACTGCCATAATTTTAAATAAACTGGTAGTTTAAAAAGGTGATCATTACGGCTTACAAAAGGCATAGTACTTATCACTAAATATGCCTTATAGTTATTACATTTTACATTACATTAAAAGTATCACAATAGTGTTAATATTAGGGAGGAGTGTATTTACTTTGTTAAGATATTATGGTTGTGGGAGAATGGAATGTGACGGACTTATGACCGAATACTCAAACGGCACTCAATTTTATGTCAATGTTAAGTAGAGTTTGATTATACGGGGGGGTTAAATCGGTAAACGGTGATCAACATTTTTAACTTTATTATTTTAGACATAAGGTTCATTATTCCATGCAGCATGCTGAATACGCTTAGATAAATCATGTGGATTGAACTTAGTTATAGCTCATTCTACAAATTAATAATATTTATTATTATTGTATGTAGCCTTACTGTGTAAGGAATTAGGCCAATAACTAGTACTTATTCAATTTGTTATTGTTTTGAAATAAAACAACAAAATTATTCGTTTTGTCATTTATTTTTCGTAAGAAATATGTTATAACTTTTGTACGGTGCGGTATCAAAACATACCAGTTATAATTAAGTCTTTAACTTGGTAACTAGTTGCGGATACAGACCCGTGTTACCAACACTAGGCAATACAAGCTAATTTGCCATAAATACGCTTTTTTTTTAACTTTCCTTAATTTTAACGGTTGATGGATGATTGACAACTTATCTCCTATATCCCACACAAAACTATTTTCATGTCAATCACATAGTAAACGATTTAATGTATAATCGACCTCTAATTGATTTATCACTTTTGACAACTCTCAGTAGGTACAGCCCGATGCAAACTTTATGACGGCTCGGGACATGAGGCGAGTCGCTGTCCACGAGCGAGTAACACATTCGCGCGTGCCCGTTTTGAACTCTATTAATATTGAAACTAAGCTGACAAGCAATGGTGCCAACAGGACGGCGAGGGATAAGTTATACTGAACGGTCTGTAAATTGTAACTTCACTAAGGGTGGCACTATCTACTTAACTGTTACAAGACAGATAGGCCTTGTGATTTTATGACTTGCCAAGTGACATTCGACCTGAGGATGGGAAAGCAATTACGAGGTCTACTATACAATATTTTTATGTTCAGTACTTGAATTTTTTCAGTTCAAAATGTAAAGAGTCGATTTTTTTTTTTTAACCCTCTTTTAAAGTAAACTATAACGGAATACAACTCATGCGCATTGGGAATCACCTATTACTATATATGTTGTTCTTTCTCCCCCAGAGGAGCGTAAGAAAGTGTTGACACAACAGCCCCTCGCACGCCTCTGGGAACGAAAGAAAAACGTACAGGGCAGAAGATGGTTCCCATTGCGCAGGAGTTAAAGAACAAGATGGCGAAATCCCGCCTTGTACGTTGAATATCTTCAAGTGTATGAAAAATGTATGGACAGACCATCGGAAAATTCGCCATGAATTATTGAAAATGATTATGGATACACTATTGCTCTAATCATCTATTGATACTCAACATACAAGACGCGATCCCGCCATTTTGAGATACAAGTAAACGGATTTAAGATAAGAAAGATAAGAAGTAATCCATCAACAAACAAAGCTATGGGTGGAAACAAGAAGATAAAATAAAAAATAAATTGACTATTTGTTGAGTGTAACAGTTTTATAATATCTTAGGTCTCCATTGTCTAAGTTATATTTACACATTTGACTACTTCACATACCTAAATTAAAAACTGTTTAAAATATAAGTAGACTGTTCTGGCGTTACGTTTTGTTAAATACTTTATCTATCACATGGTGTAGATATAGTTATAATACCTCTTATGGCTATAGTTTGGAGGTACAATATACCTTCGAAATTAATTAATAATTTGTACAAAATGTTGGAACAAACTTACTATCTATGTAGCTGACAATTATCGTTACTTTTTTGTAACTAATTACAATATCAATACAAAACTACAAACTAAAATCAACAAGCTACCAACAAAATTTAACAAGAGTCGCAAATTTTCCACAATAAATTGTCGTGGCGAAGTTACTACCATTTCGCTAGAGGTACGTCCACATTGCGAGCATTCGTTCACGAACGTTCACTTTGTGCAAAGTCCGGATGATTCTTCTGGATGTCGAAATGTCCTGGAAGAATGCACGCAAACGAAGGCTCGTTGTGGACTCTCCTTATTACGACTACCTCACAAATAATCCACTTGAGATGTAATAACACCATGTAAGTACTGGTGCGAGACCTGCCGACCGTTCTTAGCCACGAGGACCATCCTAGGCGTGTGTCCCAGGTACAGGATCGGCCGCGGGGGGCCGTTGGGGCCCTCCCCGATGGGGGGCAGAGAGTGCACATAGGCCCTCAGTTCGTCGCGCGAGGAGAACGTCTTGTCTCCGTAGATGCCGGCGCCCTCTGGGATGTTGAGCACTTCCCAAGATTCTGTCGTGTCGAAGTAGCCGCCTTCGCCCTGGAATTACGTAAGTAGTTTGTCAATATTTAGATACCCTTTTGCATTCTACACCGATGACTCCCTTTTATTTTATTCTTATGAAGTAAAATAAACATGCCATAAGAGTTTAAAAAAAAATGTGATTGCTGCGAGGCCATCTCGAAAATTTTAAGTCACGCTTCACGAGAAAGAAATTGCAGGTTTGAACTTGGCAAGTAACTGAAGACCATAGAATAGTACAGAGTTTTTTTATTTGCATTAAACCTTGGTAAAATAATGGTCTCAATTTTAGAATTATGATCTACATGTCTGGCCATGGACTGGCATACAAATATTGTAAAGAAAACAAGTCATAATTATGTAGCATCAATAATAACAGTGTAGTCGAACATGGTCATAATACCACAACATGTTTGCAATACTATTACAAAATTTTAAGTATGTCTAATGTCTTATGTCCTACATTTTTACTATGTCTATAACCAGTTATAAATCTAAGCAGCACCCTCATTGCGGAACAATCAATCACAATCTATTTCATTTTGACAGTTCAACAATATTCATTGCGTTATTTACGTTGCTGAGCAGACAAAGTTTTCGAACATTATGAAGCAATAGATTAGGAATATTCTTCAAAATGATTCAGATTATGATTGATCATGTGTCACGCAATTAGGGAGATGTTACCTTTCACTTTAACCCGTCATATGTCGTAATTACAGACACAATTAAAAATCCATTGTGTCTCAACGAGATCTACATTCCGACATACCAAAGGTTAATACTAAGAAGATACTTCGAAATTAATTTTGGACATCATTGGGTGATGGGTGGTGGTGTCAAGGAATATTTACCTCAAAAGTAGAGACAGCGTAGTGGTTCCCTCTCTTGGCGGTGACTACGGAGACCAGCTCGCCAGCCTGGTTGACGATGGGCGTGCCCGCGATGTACACGTTGGCCGACTCGAACGTGGGCGCGAACCGCCACTGCGCCAGCACGCCGTCGCTGGAGCGGAGCAGGATGCGCTTGGTGCGGTTGATGAAGACCTGATGGAAGCACAGAGGCCTCTTTATTGTAGGCACACATTATATTTACACTTCGTCATCGATTTCTGTCTCCCAGAAATCTATGACGAAGTTGGTATCATCCACCATCCTTAGGTATAGGTATCCCTTATACCAATATATTTTCGGTCCTACGCAGTTACGATTCTTTTCTTTCTTACATCATTATTATCATCTGCCCAGCATTTTCCCAATTATGTCGGGGTCGGCTTTCAGTGTAACCGGATGTAGCTCCACAACCCAGTTACTGGGTAACACGATAGGTACCACTTGGTAAGACTGCTTGTTAGACATTCGGGTTTTTGGTATTTTTCTTTCTTAGGTACATCTCTAATTAGCCGTCATTTGTTTCAAATAATTTGTTGAGGAGTCTGGGAACTGACCTTTTCAGCAGTGTTCTCGTCGATCCTGACGTACACCAGCTCCCCGAGCGGTGCCAGCAGCTGGTCCGTGAAGATGTCGCAGTAGTGATGGGTCGTTTTTGCCAACTGCTCGACCTGCAAACGTCAATAATTAGAATTGTTCAGAAATGCGGAGTGATTGATGGCACATGCAGTTGTGACGTTATTAGTTTTAGACGTCAGTATTTTTCAAAGATAAACAAGGCAGTCCTTGAGAAACTCAGGACTAAATTGGCTGCCATCATTGGCAGTGATCAAATGTTAAGTCATCAGTGCCCATTATTATTAGGGCACTACGGCCCAGGTTTAAGTTCGTTTAGCCCTAAACGTGTTTAGTGATTGCTGATGCAAGCGGGTTAAACCTGTTTTAGACGAGAGCTCTACAAGAGCCCTCAAACTCAAAGCATTTAATTTATTCCGAAAAATGAAGCTAGTAGAACTTTTAGTAACTAAGGCAATGTCTCCCTCACCTGTTCTGGAGTACAGCAGTGGATAGGCACGGTGGACCCGAAGCTGGCGTAGGGCTTGCCAGCCCCCCGCTCGTGCAGCTCAGCGGGGATGGCCATGTTCTCCACCAGCCCGCGGTACGTGAGGCCGGACGTGGTCGTGGGGTAGCCGGTGCGCGACGACATGGTGAGGTCAGGAGTCGGAGGTGGACACTAAGGTGGAAAGTAGTCTCGTTACGTAACATTCCTAACAAGTAACATACCATCAGGCCTGTAATTTCCAAAGGGTTAGGGCCGTGAGGTACAGAACGGTGTACCTGTAGTACACTTACATTTCGTTGCGTTTTCATGTTTATTTAATTGCCATGTAATAGGGAGCGGACCTATTGCCATCAGCCGGGCACAACGGGAAATTCTTGATGGAAAATCCCAATAATACTACCCGGCCTGGAAATCGAACCCAGGAGAAAAAGCATTTAGGTAGGTACTATCTGAGAATAAGTACTATAGTATCTTATTCTGAACAACCATGTATAGCACGCATGCGGTGCGGTTGCGGTGGGCGTTTTGGGGACTGTCTTATATAATTTTGATGTTCGAAAAGTGCTGATTCTCAGCCTACATATATAGGTAGTTTGATTATATGACTTGATTTTGATTTTGAAATATAATAACTGCAGCTTATTTCACCTGAATCATTACGCGATCTCTGCCATTCTATCACTAAGTACTTTATGTAGGCACTTAGTCACTTTCGCGGTATTATTGAGAATTACCTCTCATTTATTTACTTAGGTACCTACCTAAATATTATCAACAAATTATTTTATCGTGTTATGTAAAACGAAGGGAGCCTTGATTACAGTCTGATAACAGTGCAGTGTGTTTATTCGTCACAAGCAGGTGCCACTCCCAGCGATAACGTTTCACTAATTAAATCTATGTTAATTGATTTCGGGTTGTACACTTGTAGGTTCCTAATTCATTTGATTTGTTCTCGAATATTCTATTATGGATTAGACGACCCTACGTTTTTGCATATCGGTCAATGGCCCGCGACTTTTCAGGCCAAGGTATATAATCTGGGGGCTTAAAACAGTCACTTTGGCAGAATCATAATAGGAAAATATTATGAATCATCGTAAATTGTCACAAACTGACAATTCATAATATGATCTGCGTGCGATTCATAATACGAAATAATACATCTGTTTGACAGTTTTCTATGGAGATTCGTAAAATGGTCCACTTATTATGAATTGCTTTTGTGTCAAATTAGAGGAATTGCGAACAGCTGGGATTCAGGAAATGAACTGCTTTTAGAGGAATTGCTAATATGGCCGGTTTAGTGGGTTTAGGCCCCCTGTACCAAAGTATATATATGTAAGTACAGTCGAACAAGGTTTTTGGTATACATACAGGCAGATAACTTGCAACTACTTTAAACAATTTTGCGAGTGTTTTCAGTAGTCAACAATCCTTTTACGTCACACTCCTAAGCCATAAGCTCAAAAAATTTAATGACACACACAATCAAAACGAATTTTGGCATTGTAGCGGAAAATGAATATATTTTGCCGGTAAACCAAACCAAATAGCTTGTTCGACTGTACCTATTTCCTTTAGGTCGGTATCTACGTACAGTACCTACACCAGCATTTAAATCCCCGTTAGAACGATTTCAATTATTATTTTCTTAAGCCTCGTCTGATCCTCCATGCATCCTTCATAATAATGTTTTAGATTTAATTTATTATGCTTTTTATTCTGTGGTTTACATACTCAAGTCTTGCCGCGAAATGCCATGTCAGTCCGAGCTATCAGTCACGGGAATAGTTACTTATTACTATTGGTTGATAGGTTATGGAGAGAGGATAGATAGCCAAGGTTGAAATATGCAGTGTGACTTTTGCTGTGATTATCTCTTTAATTGTTTAAATGTCCTGCAGATCTGTTACCGTCGTGTGACGGGTCGTTGAGCTCCCTAAAATCGGGTTGAGCTACACGATGACTGAATGAGCCATGCATGCCGTCTGTTGGGACAGGTCAACTAAAAGCTACAATGCATGTGGCTCTTTCTGCAAATTAAAATTAAAGAAAAAGAAAAAAACACGTGTCTTCTGAGTTTGTTTCGGCATTTCTTCTCAGGGATCAGTCAGCTAGGAAATGCCGGCGCCATCTAGTTTTAAAATATTGACTAGTAAGTGTCAAATGATCTAGGGTACTCACAGAATTAGACATTTCATTTCATTTCATAACACAGCAAAAAGTTCCGCCAATTTAAGAAAAATACTTCTATCGAGGACGTCTCTCTATGGAGAGACGATTAAGAAACGACTGGCCCGCAACCGTTGTACCGATCAGGTCAAAATAACCCTGTTTAAAGCGTACTGTCAAGGCCTGTACACGGGAAGTCTGTGGTTCAGCTGTTCACGGGGGACGCTAAATGCCTTGCGCGTCCAATATAACAATGTTTTCAGGATGATGTTGAAACTCCCTCGTTTCTGTAGTGCCTCGGGGATGTTTGCCCAAGCGAATACAGATGGATTCCAGGCTATCATCAGGAAAAAGGTGGCTTCGCTTGTGAGGAGGATTCGGGGGAGCGGCAATAGCATCCTGAAAGTCATAGCTGAGGACCCGAGAGCTCCTGTGCTGAGGCATCTCATGCGGAATCATTATCCGCATGAAATGCCTCTTAAGTACATGACTCACTAACTTGTTTATATTTTATATTTTGTTACTAATCCTAGTGTATAAGTTGTAGTTTCTAAGGTGTGTACTAACAAAAATGGTTCCTATGTTGTCCCAAATAAAAAGAATTTATTATATTATTATTATATAATAGCACTGAAAAATTCCATTAAAAACACGTCGAGGCTGCCGTGCATGCGCGCCTCTGGCTCTAAAAACAAACACGGGGTAGGGAAAACAAGGACCAAGTGGAAGCGCGCGGTTGTCAAATTCGATTTTAGTTGTGTCAAAATAAGTTTTAAATTTAGAGAATTTATTTGGCAGAATAGCTCCAAGATTCCCATAGTCGCGTTTTCTTCTCGAAAAATATAAGAAGCGAAGATAATGGCTAGCTAGCTAGGTACCTACTTACATAAATATTTAAAAGTGTAAAAGAATAAACTTTGACTTTTTTTGGTTGATTGGTAGAAATTGCCTCTGTACTTGTGTGCTTATAGTATTAATAAATAGGTAAAGGTTTTATAAAAATGTAGTACTTAGTTACTTAGCGGCTGTACATTAGTTAAGTTTTGTTTAAATTATGTTCACCTAGGCAAGTGAGGGTTTAGATCTATTTGGTGAAATTAGTTTACCATCGTGGCTACGATGGTAAACTAATTTCATAAAGTTTCTTTTAAACCTTCCACCTGCTTCAACGTAGCTATACTTAAATGAGGTCACTTTATCTAGGACATCACAAACATTCGAGTCAAAGCTAGCATTCAGCCATAGTCCATACCTACTGACGACTTTTCCAAGAGGTCTAGCACTAGATATTATGACTTTATCGCAAAAGAAATAGGCACTAAATTAACCGACACCTATTAACAACAAAACCAACATACCGTGTGTTCTCCGGTTGTCAAACAACTGCGACAATATGCCCGTATGGAGCCGGCCGGCGTTGATAACACTATCACTATCACACAGATATCAGGTGTCAACGTCACTCTATTGTTACGGAGAACATCATCTGTCATTGGATCAGTGGTCTGAGTTCTGATTCTCACGAGTAGGTAACCTATGTATTCCTTACGGGAGTTGTTCCAGGTAAGTATGTCTGTAGGTAATACTACGATCTAGGATTGTTGGAGAAAAGTAGGTATATCTACAGTGCAACACTAAGAAAAATCGTGAAACAATTAGCAGTTCTATGGTCACACCACTGGCAACCGTCTTTGGTTGCTTTACTTCAATTAATGACTTCATTCGTATCAAGCGGTGAGATTCCACTAATTAATAACACATTAGATTCGTTAGTCAGTGTGTGGGACGGGATGAACATTCTAACATTTTAAAGGCCTGGCGGACATCGCGCAGTGGTTTTCATTGCCAAACAAATGTCAACATTGCCTCTCTTGAAATAAAGTCGAAAATAAATACTAACCTGGTAAGCATATCTACTTCTGTCCGCTTTGATGCTCTCTCGGACAAATGGAGGTTTATTGATTTTCAACCGATTTGTTTGGCAGTGAAAAACGTGCTACGCAAGTAACGTAACTTACGTAACGTAGGCCTAGGTTCGATTCCCGCGGCGCGCACCCAAAAATATCCCTGGCCTGGGTTTATGTATACGTACTTTATTTCTTTTTGTCAATTGTCTATGTGTCATCGATTTTTCAAGAAATATTATGGTACAACGCGATGTTTTTTGGTTTTACCATGCATCAAACATTTCTCAGTAGCAGCCCGGAGTGAGGATTTGTGTCCGGCTCACCCCCTATCACATGGGGTTTAAACATAAGTAGCGAAATGTGCCAGCCCTACACTACTAGGACTACAGGCGTGATGTTATATAAAATAATTAAACACATGTGTGAATATTCGATGGATCCAACTATGGAACCCTTCACTGTGCGTGGTCCGCACGCACTTGACCAGTTTTTTTCTTTATTTCTTTTAAGGATAAGTATTATGTACTATGAATATTATTCGGTATTCCAACAGCTGAACTATACCTACGTGACTGATGGTAAATAATCAATTTATTGAATCAATAAATTGTCAGATACTTATAACCATCACACGTGCACAATGGTACCTATCCCGAGTGAAAATCTAAAGAAAAATAATCGAGGCAAGCTACCGTATCCCGATGTGTGCGAGCTTATGAATGGACTTGCGCCACTTTTTCCCAGCTAGCACTAGGAACTCTAGGAAGTGGTGAAGAACGTGCGTTTTGGACGACTGTTTTATGTACCTACCTACTTAAGTTTTAACCCTTAAATGCATATTGTGCCGAAAACGGCACAACAACTTTAAGTTCAAATAGCCCGCCAAATAGTAAACTGTCATACTATTAGCTGTTGTATTTTTAATCTATTATCTATGAAAAAAAAAATACGAGAATATCAGCCTCTACTTGGTATTACCTGTCGAATTTTATCTGTCAAAGTATGACAGAAGTCAGAGTACTTGGCGCCAACCGAAGTTACGAAAGTTTTTTCGAAAAAAATAAACTGTCCGTTTATTATATTCTTTCAAGTAAAAATAATATTTTATCAGGTAAGTTCATCAAATATATGTGCTTATTATTATTTTACTTCAAATTTCAATAATGCGCTCGTAAAAACGCAAAAATATCTTTGTGCCGAAAACGACCCTTCATGCATATTTAGTACATTTTTTTCCCGCTAAGTGCCTACCTGTTCTAACACGTTTCAAATGTTTTATTTGTTACTTTGCTTTGCTGGGTGGTTGGTTATTGCATGTTGTTGTGTTGCTTTTCAGCTATGGATGACAAAAATATAGAAGAGATGCTTCACATGCTAGAAAGTGGCGAAATTTCTGACGATCAGCTGGAATCCGACGGGGAAGACCTAGATTATTATCCGTCTCGTCAAGATCTTTTAGATGAGTTGGAAGAATCTCCTTTAGAAACATTCAATGGTAATGGTAAAGATATCGATCAAGCTATTGATCCTATTGATGCTATTGATCCTCCCGCAGTAACTGACAGTGACCCTCCAATAGTACGTAATATTTCAACTCCTGAAAGCGCTAATTATATGCCAAGTGGAGGTAGAAGTCTACTATGGAGAAAACGAAACCTGGTCTATTCTGAAGATAAAATAGCATTTTCAGGTTCTGAAGAATTATCTTCTAATATTTTGGAATTAGATACACCATATCAATTTTTTACGTACTTTTTCACTAATGAGTTCTTAGAGTCTATTGTTCAGGAATCAAACTTATATGCAACTCAGCAACAACCTAATAGATTAGAAACATACACAGTAGAAGACTTGCGAAAATATTTAGGGATTATCACTTTCATGTCTGTTTACCACTACCCCAATATTCGGTCATACTGGGGCAAATTTGGGTTCGGCCCAATACGAGATACCATGCCCGTGAACAAATTTGAAAAAATTAGAAGGGTATTGCATTTCAACGATAACTCAAAACATCTCCCAGTCGACCATCCAGACCACGACAAGTTACACAAATTGCGGCCTGTGATAACACATTTGAACAAAAAATTTTCTAGTGTTACGATTGACCAACGCTTGTCAATCGATGAACAGATGTGCGCAACAAAAATCGGACACTTTTTGAAGCAATATATGCCGAATAAGCCTCACAAATGGGGTTTCAAATTATTTGCCCTTTGCAGCTTACTCGGATATTCATATAATTTTATAATATACGCGGGTAAAGACAAGGATGACGAGAGACTGCCAAGTGAACCTGAAATAGGAGTTGTTGGACAAACTGTCATGAGGTTGCTCAGAGTGGTTCCTAAGCAAAAAAATCATATCGTATATTTCGATAATTATTATACATCTTTGCCCCTAATGTATCATTTGGCCACTGAAGGAATCCATTCTTTAGGAACCATACAGCGAAATCGTTTGGGCAAAACTTGTAAATTGCCTCATAAACAAGACGTAATGAAAAGTTCTATACCTCGAGGAACATATGAAGAATATGTCACAAATTTTGAAAATGTGGACATATCTGCAGTTTCGTGGAAGGACAATAAACAAGTTGTCCTGGCATCCACTTACGTCGGTGCAGAACCTGTGGAAACAATCCATAGGTATGATAAAAAATTGAAACGAAAAATCGAAATTGCTTGCCCCAAACTCGTAAAAGAGTATAACGCTCATATGGGAGGCGTCGACCTGATGGGTTCTCACCTTGGCAGGTATAGGATTCGCATCAAAAGCAGAAAATGGTACATGAGAATATTTTATCATCTGTTGGACCTGACCATCATCAATGCCTGGATTCTTTACAGAAAAGTTATGGGTCAAAGAGGGAAAGCCAGCAAAGATATCATGAATCTTGCAGACTTTCGTTCTGAATTAGCAGACACACTTTGCAAATATTCCACACCTATACCGAGGGGTCGTCCACGTTCTACATCAACTACAGCAGCTGGCCCGGCTCCCAAGATACGGAAAGGAAAGCCGTGTCAAGTTTTACCCCCAAACGACTTTATACTCGATGGCGTGGGCCATGAACAAATAAGGACACCTAATAGGATGAGATGTATGTTTCCAGCCTGCAATTTAAAGACTGTAATTATGTGTGCGAAATGTAAAGTTCATTTATGCGCTAAAAAAAGCAAAGACTGCTTCAATGACCTTCACAAAAAATAATAAACTAACTAAATGCATGTAGTGCCGAAAACGGCACATGTTGATTTTTGGTAAAAATATACGTAAATACATAATACTGATTTTTTTTATTATTTTTCCTCGAATCTAAGCACAATATTCTATAAAATACATTTTTTCAAATATTAAAATAAAAGATCATGCATTTAAGGGTTAAGTTCCAAAGATGCTGATTCTCAGCCTAGTTTTACTAAATGAATTGATTTGACACCATCCGTTTGTATTGCCCGGACATGTCCGGCTTTTTGGCCCCTCGTCCGGACTATAGGTACCCGGCCTACTTACTTATTCGGACTTCTCCCACGTAGGAGATATTTTTGGAAAACAACAATATTTTAATAAGTAGGTAAGTATTAGGTATGTACCTATTTACTACCGAAAAAAGAAAGTTGAAAAGTAAAATGTCGGGACTACTTGGAAAAATGTCCGGCGTTTAGCCAGGACTTTCAAAAATTCAAAATGCTAACCTTCCTCCCTTTAATCCGAAACTAAAGGGAATCTCCATCCTATTCCGAACCTATCCTACACAAGAGATTTTTTATTTTTAAACTATAAATGAAAATTACTTACCTGCACACTAGTAATATTTAGGCAAAGTAGGTAGGTATTGAGGTAGGTACACTTTCACTGAAATCCGCATGACACTGAAGTCACTCCAAGACTGTGGTTGTAGCTTACAAACTCCGGATTTTATGCGGAAGATCGACCAACATGACAGACAGTAGGTATATTTAGTTTACGTCTACGTACATGACGTAGGTACTTAGGTTCGTATTGCGAAATATTATTGGTCGAAGTCGTCATGCTCCTAAGTTTTGCCAGAATAATTATAAGTAAGGTAATGTTCGCGTCACGTAAAAAACTTTTTACAAAAAAAAAAATCAAACCGGGTTCCTAAAAAAACACTAAAAGGATAAAAATAACTTTAATTTCGGAAGTCGGTGTCTTTGCTTTCCAATTTTCGTTTTATGCCACCGACTTCCGAAATTAAAGTTATTTTTCTCTTTTTAACCGACTTCTTCAAAAAGGAGGAGGTTCTCAATTCGTCTGTTTTTTTCGGCCCTCCTAATAAGTAATTATTTAAAAATGTAACTAGTATTTAAATGAAATAAAGGAGATAACAATAATTGTCCTCCAGACCGAATTTCGGCCATAGCGATTCTCAGCGGAGACCAGCCATCGGCGCGGGAGATATTATTTATATATACTTAGTGCACAAGTGTGTGCGCAGATATAGGTGCAGTCTCTTTTCACTCACTCTCATAGTCCGATGGGACGAAAATAATTGTAGGTACCTAAGTACCTAGTATCTAGAGTCATCATCATCTGTCCAGGCTTGTCAGTAGGTACTAGTAAGGGCATCGAGAATAGGTACATATTGTCATCATAATTATTACGGAAACAATACTCAAAAAGGATGAGAAATATCTCTTGTCACAAAATTCTCTAAACTAAACTAAATCACTAAAATTTAGTTTAGTCCTGTCAAACGATCAAACTCATTCTGAAATAGACTTTAAATGACACAACTTAACTATAATTTAGTTTGACAGCACTAAGATGGCACTGAGATTAGTTTAGTGAAAATGCTATTCTGAATTTGACGATTAAACTAAAATTTTGTCCTATATCTATAATCCTCTAACTAAATCTGACTATATTTAATCGCGATTAAAAATGTGTGGTATATAATTAGATGTCTTGAACTAAAATTCAAACCAACACCTCGACTTCAGTTAAAAAAAACAGTACTGTATTTTTTTATTTTCTTTTGATTATATCTCGAAAACGGTGTGTCCTATCGCAAAAATAATGAAAATTTCGACCCCCTAGAGGAAACCATTAAACTCCTAATTCTCTACATGTTGGTAATTATTTTTTATTTTTTTCGTTATTTTCCATACAAAAACTGAAAAATTCCATTAAAAACACGTCGAGGCTGCCGAGCATGCGCGCTTCTGGCTCTAAAAAAAAAACACGGGGTAGGGAAAACAAGTACCAAGTGGAGGCGCGCGGTTGTCAAATTCGATTTTAGTTGTATCAAAATAAGTTTTAAATTTAGAGAATTTATTTGGCAGAATAGCTCCAAGATTCCCATAGTCAAAAGTAAGGAATTTTAGTGATAGTTTAGTTAGTTTAGTTCGGTGTACAAGAGAATCGGCACCACTAACAACTTATTACTATATTTGTACGCATTTTAACATCACAATGAATTACTTAGTAAGTAGAATGACAATGACCTGCACGCATCGTATCGGGGAAAGGGGACTTTTCGTAGGTATGGGGAATACCGGCCGCTTTTTAAGGCAATCCTTTAATTTCCTATTGTTGATCTACAAGTCAAATACTTACCATCACGGTCAAATGTCCCATTGGGTACCTTTAAAAAACCGAAAGATAAAGAATTTGTGACTGGTCGAGTAAATATCGACCAATAGAAATCAACTATATAGATATTATTATAGGTAGGTACTAGGTAGTTCCCGCGGTCCCCGCCTCAATGCATTTCGTCACTTCCTTCATAGATTACGTCGTATAGGTAGTAACTAGTGTTGCCAGGTTCGATTTGTTTTAAATCGGGGCAGAAGTTAAACAAATCGGGATTTAGAATTGTAAATCGGTATAATAAAAAAACAAGTATTTTTGACCCATATATTTTTGTGACCCAAACACGGACGAGTACCGTAAATAAATTGGTTTTGAATATGAGGTTACTTTTGGGGGGCAAATAAAAAAAATTAAAAACGAACCGTACCGTGTTACATTACAAATGAAAGGGCCTCAAATATTGAAAGAAAAAAAGTAATAACTTTTATATACTTTTAAGCAAATAGCTGAAAATTGACCAGTCCCCCTAACCTTATCTCCGAAACAACTGAGCCTACAATTTTGAAAAAATTACAAAGAATGGTTATAAACTCATAGATTACAGGAAAACCTATAAGAAGTCTATAGTCTTAAAATAACATGGTAGATCTCTCAATATTGTGCGTACAAACTTACATTTGCAGTTATAGGAGAATACGTTTTTCAACTACAATTTTAAGTTTGTTCTTGGATTAAATTCATCCCAATTACGGATACCTTCATTGTGCGTGGTTCCATATGTACTTGACCGGTTTCTAGGGTTCCGTAGGCAACAAGGTACCCTTATAGTTTGAAACTTATGAAGACATTTGACATTTGTTTCAAACCAATTCAGATTGTCATTGCTCGTGTATTAGGTACGCAATTAGGATGCTGGACATGTATTGATTTATCGGGACATTTAGTGTCCCGATCAGGTGCAAATCGGGACGAGTCCCCAGACCCCTGAAAATCGGGACGTCCCGCGCAAATCGGGACACCTGGCAACCCTAGTAGTAACATTTTATTTGTGAATTTTCGTAGTCGTAACGCGCGGCGCAGATGGAACGACGATAAAGACTTAGTTCCCTACGTACTGAAAAAATATAACTACAGGAACAAATGAAACTAGCTAGCGAAACTCCGCAGACGTTATGTGTAAGTATCAATATCTAAACACAAAAATACTTAATAGTTACGGTTCCAATTAGGGTTGCCAGGTGTCCTGATTTGCGCGGGACGTCCCGATTTTCAGGGGTCTGGGGCGCGTCCCGATTTGCACCTGATCGGGACACTAAATGTCCCGATAAATCGATACATGTCCAGCACCCTAATTGCGTAGGTACCTAATACACGATCAATGACAATCTGAATTGGTTTGAAACAAATGTCTAATCCATTGCTCCATAACATTTTTTTTTTTTTACAATTCAGACTTACTTGCGAAATTAGTTGCGAAACACAATAAAAACATTAATTTAAAAAATCGGCCAGGTGCGTGTCGGACCACGCACAATGAAGGGTTCCGTATTTGGGATGAATTTATTCCAAGAACAAACTTAACATTGTAGTTGAAAAACATATTGTCTTATACATTCCAACTGCAAATGTAAGTTTGTACGCACAATATTGAGAGATCTACCATGTTATTTTAAGACCATAGACTATAAGGTTATAGGCTGGACTGGCTGGCAAATTGGCTTATACTTAGGTTTTCCTGTAATCTATGAGTAAAGAACCATTCTCTGTATTTTTTTCAAAATTTGAGTCTCAGTGTTTCAGATATGAGTGTGGGGGGAATGGTCAATTTTCATCCATTTTCTGAAATATATTTAAAAGTATTTATTTTAAAATTATAAAAAATATATTTGAGATCCTCGTAATAAGACCTTTCATTTGATATGTCACACGGTACAGTTTGCAAAACGCTTTTATTTTCAATTTTGTTATTTGCTCCCCAAAAGTGACTGACGAGTACCTAACGTAAATAAATCAATTTTGAATATAATAATATCCCCCGATGTTCAAAATTAATTTATTTACGTTATTCGTCCGTGTTTGGATCACAGAAATACATTTATGTGTGCCTTTCAACTTAATCGGTCCATTAGATTCGGAGCAAATTGGCTGTGACAGACGGACAGACAGACGCATGAGTGATCCTATAAGGGTTCCGTTAATTCCTTTTGAGGTACGGAACACTAAAAAACCTTGTTTTTTTTTTAATGTTCCGATCTACAACCCTAAATCCCGATTTGTTTTACTTTCTGCCCCGATTTAAAACAAATCCGACCTTTTTTTTTTTCGGTTTGGAAATCATCAAATGACTTCTCCCGCTCTGGGCGGAGCAGAAGGGCGTGTCAGACTCTTACTGACTAAAACCCAACCGTGTTCCTTCAGTTGCCTGTTGCCAGGGTCCCGGTATCCCTTTCGGACTATTCCGCAACCCTGCCAGGCATCGGTCCTAACGGACCCCGTCAGGTGTGCTGACATCTCTTTGAGGCGCGCGTGGAACACGACGCGCCATCGACCCGGGCTGGTCCTTATCGGACGGCGAGCTACCCATTGCTCGCCGTCCGCAAGCCCGCGCCTATGGTGGCCGGGAATCCACCTGGGATTCCAGACGCCCAGGGTGTCTCCAGCGGCGGCGGTTAGGGGCGTGAGGGCGCAAGCTTTGCCTCTCCCACACGCGTTCCGCCTCCTCCTTCGCGAGCATCACTGCTTCGCAGAAGGAGGTGACCGCCTCCCATGCCCTCTCACTCCGTACCATGGCCTGGACCAGGGCCGGACGCGAGAGGTCAGTGCCGCTAATCGCCTCCACGAGGACACGGCGGTGCTCCGCCCAAGCAGGGCACATCCCCACCGTATGCTCCACCGTGTCCTCCGGACGATCCGCACAGTGGTGACACCCGGGCGTTTCCTCCCGCCTAATCCTACACAGGTACCTCCCGAAGCTGCCATGTCCGGTGAGGACCTGCGTCAGGCGGAAACAAACCCGACCTGGCAACACTAGTTCCAATAGTAAGAAAGCCTGCTTACAATCGTCACTATTTATTTCAGGACGGAATAGTTATCTAATTAATATAATTTACCTACACTACCTTATCTCCATTTGAAAATTGAAGTTATCACAAAAAAAATCAATTTATGGATATGATCACATTGATCACACATGTGTTAATGCTAACCCGACCACAACACTGCACATGTAAAACGTACTTAGTAATGTAAGTACCCAGTAAACATCCCGATCTACGACTACGCCGATCTACGCAAAATTATATCTCTATGATTGCTGCCGATACGATACTACAAAACAACAACCGACTTCCAAAAAAAACACAAAAAAAGTGAAAAATAACTTTATTAATTTCGGAAGTCGGTGTCTTTGCTTTTAAATTTTCGTTTTTTGCCGAAATTAAAGTTATTTTTCACCTTTTAGTTGTGGTACCTACTACTTACCCCACTCAAATTCGAATACCACTGCCTGCTACGTAAATAACGGTGACGAAGTCAAACAATATATCGTCTACATACACTAAGTGGGAAAAACGTAATATTGAAGCTAACTCAAAAACTACGCAAGCAAAGTTAAAAAACAACATCCTTTTTGAAGAAGTCGGTTAAAAAGCCGATTTACGATAAAACAAAATGCCGCTTCTAGTAGTCTTGCAAGCACAAAACAAATGGTCAGGTTCAGGGCTTAGCACCATTCCCAAATGTAATAGTCCTTCTAAGTACAATTTCTCATCAAATCTGTTTAGCCTTTTCGTCGTAACATTAGCATCATCTTCCACAGCCCAATTTTACCCACCAGAGGGTCACAGAGAGGTACAAGCCTCTCTTTGTACCAGTCTTCACTTAGGTACCCTTACCCGCGATGGCATAACAATACTCCTAGATAGAATCACGCCGGTAGGTATATCTCGAACTACTTCCGAGCCAGGGCTGAGGTTAACAAAACTACCTAAGCTAGTCAGGCTAGTCTTTACTACTTTAGTCTATTGATGGCTTTATAGCCTGGGATGGACTCGTGGTTAAATAATAACAGCCGCACGAGTCGGTCGAAGGCTATGCTACGGTTGCCGCGGTCGGTTCCTGGATGGGTCACCATCCATTACATATCTAGACCCCTCCGTGGCTCGGAAAGCACGTTAAGCCTTTGGTTCCGTCTGTCATTTGTAGATCTTTGACAGTCGTTACCGGTAGTCACAAAACCGAAAGTCTGACAACCAGTCTTACCAAGGGGTATCGTGTTACCCAGCAATTAAGTTATGTAGGTCGGTTAGGCAGATTGATTTTTGACCTAATAGCGTATACAGGCACGGCCTGCGTTTACCCCTATTGCTTATGGCGATGGCCCGGCTAATGTATAAGTCTCTTATGTATTGGAATATCTACTAGGTACTTACATATTACATATACAATATTTATTATATTACCTATTCTACGCATTGTTTTTGTAGACAATGGATCAGTGCCTCATAATCATAATAGTTGGTTAAGTATAAGTATGTACGTAAATAAATAATTAAATGCAGAACGAAAAAAATAAATAAAAAAATCAGCCCTGTATCAACTAGAATAGACTTATTACATATTGTGGACTTTGTGGATGCCTATGATAGTTATTGTCGAATTCAGGTAAAGTAAAAGTAATTTTGAAACCCAAATTTGGGCAAACGACTAAGATTGCGGCATTAGGTAGGTAGGTACTTACCCCTTCCGAGATTGAAGTTGAGTCAAACACAGCCAAAAATATGATCAAACTGGACACGACAGCCATTGTGACAAAATTATAATATAACTAAAAGCCCCCTCTTGTACATACGCATTATATACTCGCGCGTGTTGTGCAGTGGAAATAAATCACATATCGTAAACATCTTCTTTGAATAGGTATTCATAGACATAAATATTGGGGGCATCCCCCAATATTTATTTGCTTAATGACGTTTTTTCCTCCTTCCGGTTTGCTTATTTTTTTGGCTTTTTCGGATAACTACCTACCGAAGCCGGTATCGATAACAGGGGGCCATCACATTGTTTTCACTGGCAATCGTATTAGTTATTCCCCGGCTCCTGCGTGCTTTGTTGCACCACTTTTAAAAGTGCTAATCACTACTAGGTACCATTTCTCGTTTTTGTTTGTTGACATCTTATAATTATTGGTCATCGGGAATTTTGGGAGACTCGTGTCGTGTAGATGTAGAAGCATGCAGCGGCATTGTGAGAGTCTCCGGCCGGTAGAACTTTGCGAGGTCCTTGTCTTTCGTGTAGTATGTGAATTGAAAGTTCTGATGATCGATGTGAAACAATTTTATAAATAACTAATGTGGGGCACACCAATAAGCAAAAAAAAAATACACGATGTAAGAGCGAGCGTAGCGAGTTGGAATATTGCCACCCCGCTTGAGATACCTGCTTTGGCAAGAGCGAGCAAAGCGGGACGTAAATTTTAGCACCCCAACTCGAATAGACTTTTTAACATTTATATAGATATATGCAGAAAAGTTTGAAAATTATGAGAATGTAGGATGCAAGAGCGAGCAAACCGAGCTCGAAAACTTTAGCACCCGTCTCGGATAGGTAAGGCCGCCGGTCAGCGGGTCGTCTTAGGGGCGGGCGGAGGTATCTCGATAGGTACCCACCCCTAGGCAAAAATGGTTCGGTTGTCTGACTTTCGGTTTTCTGACTAGCCCAGGCAAGTTACATCAATCGAAACAAAACACCAATATAAACACAAAAAATATTTAGAGAAGTACTCACGATTAAAATCTCACAGGAACTACCGTTGTTCATTGTCACTGTCACTAACCATTCACTGTTGCACAATATTCACCCTCACAGCAAGGGTATCAGCACAAAACAAGCACAGATTTCAAACTCCTCTCCCTTTTATACTAGAGTTAAAATTGTTATAATTACACGAGAGAAGTTTAGGTCTTATTGCGTCTGAATAAGAACTACAATGATTCTGCGCTTGTTAGTCCCATATATACTTGGTACAGTCACGCCAGTAAGGTGTCAAACTGTCAACGATATGTTTGTACTTGCAGGTAGAACCTAATATAAACACTTCCTATTATTGTTCCCAGAAAAAATGTACCTCCGTAGAAACGCTTTATAAACAAACAATTATGTTGTCGCCCGTGCGACCGTGCTCGCACGATTGAAAAGATATCTGAGATTGGAATGGATACCTAAGTCTTGGAGGGAGGTAGGGACCGTCCAACTAAAAAAATTTGAACATCGTCTTGGAGCGTTGGCAACACACCATTCATACAGAAAGAAGTGAAAGTGCGATGAGTATCATCATTTTTGTTTTTGGAACGAAGAACTCTGCGCACTTGGCGAATGAGAGCTAGACTGAAAAAAGTGTACTTAGGTAAAACATTGACCCCTCACGACACTTTTGCTATAGGTACTTAGTACTTTTTTTTATTTTTTATTTCCCAGAATGTAGTAACTAACGAGATGCCTGTGTCAAGAGACGTGCTGCGTCAGTAATAAAGCCATTTTAAGAAATATATCGCACATGGTATAAAATGTTTATAATAGCCCATACATTTATGGGTACATCTGGTCATTCAGTGGAAATCCCACTGTAACTAAACAGCGTCCGTCAGAGTTTCATTTTCAACATTCATTATAAAAACTAATTGAAAAAATCCGCCAAATATGGAATCGCAACTAATTTTTCATGCTGACTGTATTAAAGCAAATAGGTGTTACTGTCATTATGAGTGGGTGGATCCAACGATTTTTATACCTATGTTTTTCTCCTTCTAACAATAGCTATATTTTCATATATGCGATAGGGACAACAAGACTTGCAGAACGCTGTAGGTATTAATTCCGCAATCAAATGTTTTTTTTAATGTTGGCTCAAGGGGGAATTGAAATCATACATATATTCCTCTCTTTCCAACACTGTTATTTGTTATGTGTAAGAGATAAACGACGTGTTATTTTCAGTATTACTTTAAAAACTTTTTGTTGTTTTTGGTCAGGGTAAACCCGGGCGAGTTTTTGAAATACACTTAATAATATGTCTCTGGTTGGTTTACTCCCAAAGTTTCAATGATTTCAGTAGCTTTTCCCTGTAACATTAGCGAATGTTAGGCAATCCCATTATTGAATATCTTCAAGTTTGTAGATACCTGTGGTAGGTACATAACGTATAGGTACCTACTTAACATTCGTACCCAGTTAGGCACACCTATTAAAGTTTCTACAATATATAATACTAGCTGCGCCCCGCGGTTTCACCCGCGTAAGTCTCGATCCCGTGGGAATACCGGGATAAAAAGTATCCTATGTGTTAACTCAGGTTATACACTATCTGTTTGCCAAATTTCATCCAAATCCATTCAGTAGTTTTTACGTGAAAGAGTAACAAACATCCATCCATCCATGCTTACAAACTTTCGCGTTTATAATAAGTATTAGTTAGAAGTTAGATTAGATGAAGGGCCGATAGTTTTGAAATAAAATCAACTGATTTATGTAACATCTATTACGAATTTTATTACATAGTTTACGAAGTTAGTCGTAACTTCCAATCACATAAATATTTTTATCATTGTCATTTAGTCAATCATTTACTTACTTACTAATGTCAAAAAAGATTTACAACAAAAAAGATTTATGTAAGTAGTACCTAGGGTACAAAAATAACACAAGTTTAAAATAAAATAAATCTTAATCTAAGACTCAGGTTTGTTACAGTGATGTAAACACCTGGGAATATTGTGAATTTCCCCATAAACAATGTCTATGAATATTATTATTAGGGACATTAGGAGTTTTCCTGTACAAGGCATACTAAGCTAGGTACTTAACTACGGGAATAATTGTGAAATTGGAAATTTTACTAGCTTACCTGTATTTATAAAATTCCCTGTATTCATGAGTGTCACATTTGACAAATACATACAACAGTGATGTAATGAATTGATTTAAAACATAACATACTTGCTAAGTTAGACTAGATATTATTACAAACCTATTACAATGTGTTGTTATTATGAAAATGATTTCTCTCTTTTATTATACAATTAAATCAGTCATTTTATTGGCATATTCAAAGTTTCAACATATACGGTACCGGTATTATTCAACTAATTTTTATTTTTTAATAAGATTTTCATTTTATAGTAGGTATACCTTCACAGTGGCTGACCGATTAGCTACGCGCGATCGTGGGTTCAATACCCGTACGTAACAAAGATGTGTATGGTCTATATGTAGTTGCCCAAGCGTATAAGATTTGTGAGTTAAAAAGTCAAAACTACTACCTACTCATTTATTTCAATTAAGTAGGTAAGTAAACCATTTACTTTTGAATTGTCAAGGAGTCGGTCAGTCAGAAACATGAAGCTAGTTGCCCATTCCACAGCGTAGTAGGATCCTATGGAGAAGAACGGGCAAGAAACTTCACGGACACTCTTTTAATTCCTAATAATTTCTGTAGGTACTTACCTACATTTTGAAACTGGCTCAGCAAAAGAGATGAAGTTTTAATTTTGACATAAACCTTCACAAGAAGTAAAAGTCAAAATTAAAACTTAATCCCTTTTAAGTACCTACTAAAACTAATAGGTTGGTATACCTTCAACTAAAATGTAATGTTGGGATACTGCTACTATCTAACTATGTAACATCCATCATACAACTACTTACTGGCTACTACATACCTACTTAACATGAAAGAATGATGACAGAAAGTAACACTTGTACAATGTACAAATATCAAATTTCCTCGAGGGGAATTCTACATTGAACACAGAAGCTGAGGTACGTTGAAATAACTATTGCACCATGTGTTTTTCTATCACAAGATGGCATCCAAATTAACAGATTGCATTAGAGATATACAGCCGGTTTCTGATTTAAGTATTTGAAGTTGAGAATTTCTCAAACGCATTACATAAGGTGATTCCTTAAATTGATTTGCAAAAAACGTATTGAATTTCGCGGGTTACATTAAAGGAATCACCTTAAGTAATGCTTAAGAAGCGTTTGAGAAATTCCCAACTTCAAATACTTAAATCAGAAACCGGCTGATAGTAGACAAAAACACTACTAACTAATATTTGACAAATGGGAAACAATATTAGGTAAGTATTGCATCACATTGTTATATGTAGTAAGCATACAGTATTTTTGAAATTTATTTTGTAACAATTAGCCAATAACTGATTCTTATTTCTATTACTCTGCCTTCAATATTATGCGATTAGAAGTTGTTTTCGAATCAATAGGGTCACGGCTTTTCCATAGCCGCTTGGCTCGCTCTCTGATCCACGTGGAGCATCGAACTGCGTATTAGAATAATGATAAGTATCAGAAAAACAACATTAACATATTCAACTATTTACACAATAATGAATCTTACTGAGTTAGACTTAAAAGCCAATGTAGCAGCACCATTCATTTGTTGGTGATTCCCCAACAGTAGACAAGAGTTATAGAGATTTCAAAGATTTGTGAGCTCTATGGTCTGAGAATACCCTGGTAAGGATGTGTGTATACTTGCAAAATATTGTAACGGAATTTATTTGCCTATACTATAAATATTTTTGGAACTATACCTAACTAAAATGTACCTATGTATTTAATAAAAATATTATAATTTTAATAAGTACTATACTATGTTGGTGTTTGGTCAAACAGAACACAAGATAGTATTATAGTCAATGGCTGACGTGCACACTGTGATTGCATTTTTTGTTTATTTACTCTAGTTGCAACATAATTGGGTAGAATTAGTAACAACAGAATATTTTGTGATTGTGAACACAGCCTTGGTAGGGCTAGTGCCCTTGGCATAGATTATATTATTAGCTTTTGTAGGCCGGTCCGCCGGTACCAAGTGTCAACACACCCGTGTAGACATTTCGATAAACCCCTTTTGATGATCGACCAATGGTCGTGATTGGAACCAATGTATACACATGGCTGACCAATGTGAACCAAGGGTTTGCTGAATTGCTTCGTAGTTAAAAGTCTTCGTATTGTTCATAAATGTGGAACAATCTGTTTCAGGTTTCAGACTACATATTTGGGCTAAAGCCAGGAGAGATATCTATTCCATACTGAAGTACATACCTATGTATGTGTTGCCTATTTATTTTAATGTGTGATGATTATGTAGGACGTATAAACAATTCAATGTGAGTGCAAGTGTTCTCGTGTCAAACAATTGAGTGAAATCGCGAAATAGTTGAAGAAAATAGTAAGTTTGAGTGCGAAACTGTGGATGACATTCAATTCAAGGGTGAGTAGTATTGCCATTAATATTACATAAACAATGCGTGTTTTCGGACCCACTTTTGGACCTGAATCTGCACCAGATGGACATGGACATTACTGAGATCTGTACAGCACAAGAAAACATCGCGGTCGTGAGGAAACATGGCCTGCTATCGCCAAAACGTTGCGATTAACGCTCGTTTCTTTTTTGTAAACGGCCTAGATGTTTTACAGTGGGACTGCGACCGGCTGATAATTATTGTTAACTTGGCAGATTCTCCAAGTTGTCATCGTAAAGGGTGCATAAGAGTGTCAAGTGAACTAGATTACCAATATACTAGTGAAGTAAGTCGATATAACTTGTATTTTGGCAACAGCCTGCAAAGGAGTTCCTTGCCCGCTCTTCTACATAGGTTTCATAAGTTCATGTAGATTTATGTAAAATAAAATATAATTGTATAAAAAAAAGTTAATATTAACACTAGTCCACGTAATCCACGTTATTGCAATAAACTCGCTGGGCGAATGGATAAAATACTTTAGTTTGTTTTGTTTGCACAGCAGTAAATAGTTCGCCGATTCTCTTCAATGAAGTAGATGTGTCTGGGTACTTAGTATATTAACAGCCTGCTGGTCTATCCCAGACAGGCCAAACGCCTCTTATCACACAGACAAGAAAACATATTGAAGGTTAATGTATTGCTGCATGTTAACAATAGCTGGATGCGAGAAGCACAAGATCAATCGATGTCCAGCTGTGTATATCTTTCATTTGAAATGATGATAATGGTGAACAGTTCCGACCGTCAAGTCAGGGTTTCCTAACGACGTTTTCATCATTGTAATTCCCCTAGTACCCATCCTTGTACGAACATAATTTGTAAGGAAGAATTGGATGTCTTATTATTTTGTATGTTTGTTGCGTGCGTGCGTGCGTCAAGTAGTACTTAAGTGAATCAGGCATTAGTCATGTCGTTGCTTAAGTTAAATCCCAATATTTCTCACTTCCCTGTTAGAGTTCCCTTAGTGACAAATAAATCAATTACGAATAGTTGGTCCAGTTGCCTGCAACTTTATTATATTTATGGATCCTGATCCATATAATGCTCAAACTATAAATATTGCACAAAAGCTCTGATTCTAACATCATAATACTAGTTGAGGAAAGAGTTGCTTACTAGGTTTTCAGGAAATAACAATTTCAAAGAGCATAAAGTGGTTGCTCTTCGCTTGGGTTTTAAATTCTAGTTTTCAGACGGATAGACACCTATGATATGTTGTTAAACTTTTCTTAAAAGTATAAATTGAATAACCTAAACATCATATACAGTGTATCATAATTCATAATCATGTCATAGCTAGCGATGTTAAACAAAGTACTTACTTTTACTTATATAATTTAATTATGCGCTAATAAGGCACGTGTACTAAATTGATAATAATATTAATTACAGAAGCAATGACAATAATTATGTAATACTTTTATAATTAACTTTAAATCTTATAATCCATAATATAGATAATATAGAATATAAGATAAAATGTTAATTTTAATGTTAATTATAATGAATATAATATTATTATGTGTCATTTGTCAATTCGTGTCGGCATAATAATACTCTAACATTGTGGTCACTGAGAATAATAGGGATGTTGACAAAACAAAAATTCTTGTCCATCATGTAGATAATTAAAAAATATTGGAAACTTATTTTTTCTTTTTTTTTTAAATACGGCAACACATTGAGTTAAACTGTGGCATGACGTCACTGGTCAGTAGATTTCATACTGACTTGTGACGTAGTGAGCCCCCACTACCCAACTTTAATGCTTTTTATCCAATTTTTTTTATGAATATGATAAAGCAAAAAATATGTGTCTATTATTTTTTTATAATCCAACTGACGGACTAAAAACTTTTAGTATTTATTACCCAGTCTACATCCCTATTACTGGCTTATTCTGTAGGAATTAGAGCTCATGTTACATCTTGGGTTTGCCGTACAATCAGCAACAAAAATACCGGAAACCTAATTATTCTTTTAAATAATTGATCAAAAATATATTTTTTGCTGCTCAATGTTTTTACAGACAAATATCATTACAAATTTTAGGTTAACTCTCCTCCTTATAGTAAAGCCAAGAAAATAACTTTGAAAGCAAATTGACTACCAACTTAAATTATTCGTGCCTATTCAAATCATAACAGGTCATTCTTTGATAGTTGTATAAAAAGCACAGCAAGCTAACGTAGTGAAGGGTGTCAATTTGCTTTACAACGCGTTTATTTGACTGTAGCTCTTTGTTCTGAACTTATTTATGGTGCTGACTGGACCTAGACAGGAAAAACTAAAAGTTGTACTGATTACAAGTAATAACAACAATGTATACGACCTCGTATTTATGCTCAACAAAAGTTGCACAACATTGTTGCGGGCAAAATGCAACATTTCAGGCAGTGTATGTTTTCAGAAAAAGAAAAACGTGTTTATGCAACATTGTTGCAACTTTTGTGTATAATATTTATGGTAGGTAAGTAAGTAACTCCATGATAGATAGTGTAAATAAATGTTGAACGTTTAATTTCTTACGCAATCACTCACCAATGAGAGTTAGTAACACATTCATCTGTAAATATGTATTCAAATAATCAAATCAAGGCACTTCATTTGTGACTAGCACTACAAATTGGCATTTACAGATACGTTTTCCGAACATATGTTTACATTTTCATCAGATACTTTTGGAAAAGACTGTACACAACAAAAGTTATAATAGCTCAAAAGAATCAATTCATTACTTCCTGAAACCTATTCCTACCTGAGTCCATCACCTATAGTCCCTATAGACAAGTATGGCGTCCTCGTCCGTGCCGAGGGCGCGGCGCGCGCGGGCCAGGCGCGCGGGCCGCGCCGCGCACACGCGCGCGCCCAGCGCGGGGTCGCGGTACAGCAGCCTGGCGCGGCTGTACCCGACGACCACTATGTAGTGGCCGGTGTACGCGCCGCCGAAACAACGTCTAAGAATAAAGGTGGCTTTCATTCAAAAAATCTTTTGTTTCAGATAAATCAAGGCAAAAACATCTGGTTTCCCAACACTATCTCAAAATCAAGAACCTTTGCAGAACAAGGTTCAGAAAACTAATAACAACACCACAAGTTTGGTTCAGACGGCTCTAAGTTATGATAAAATTGGTAATATACCTGAACTCAGCCTTCAATTTATTATGCTTGCAAAGATCGCAGACCAGCAAAGAGGCATCAACAAGCACTATAACCGGGCCAGAAGTAGACAGATGCCGCAACAACTCCGCGTGAGTCAGCGAGTGCTTCTGAACGTCTATGCTGGAGGCCGTGGCTTCGTCGAAGCGCCGCTTTACGCGTTCGCGGTCCTGGGAAATGTGTACTTACATGTAAATGAGGAAGGAATGTGAAACAGGCGCCTCCTTACATCCAACTTAAATGAGAAATTCTCAAATGTTGGTCCTGGTCGGAATGTGGAGGAAACGAAAAATACGCTTATGGAGGAGCTTGTGGCTAAGTACTAACAGCTGCACGGGTCCAACCATCAGGTTAAACTAAGCTTGCAGGGGTCGGTCCGTGTATAGGTCGGAAAGCACGTTAAGTTGTTGGTCCCGGCTGTCATTCGTGGATCTTTGACAATCGTTATGGGTCGTCAGAAGCCCAAAAGTCTGACAACCAGTCTTACCAAGGGGTATTGTATTACTCAGTTACTGGGTTGTGGAGGTTAGATAGGCAGCTACTCCTTATAAAATACTGGTATTCAGCTGCATCCAGTTAAACTGGAAACCGACCCCAACATATTTGGAAAAAGGCAGGCAGATTGATTGAAAAATGTGCTTAATGTGAAATATTGCTAACCTTCAGTATTTTCCTACTGTGCTCAGGCAAGTAACACTAATGAACAATGATCATTGGAAATAACAAGTAAGCATAGGTTTTGTCATAAATACAACTACTACTACTTTACCATATTAATAATCCTGTCATAGTATCCATGTCGCCTGTAGTCTTCATTCACTCCAAGTAATGTCGTGTACATACAGTGTCTGATGCCAAACCTGCAACAAATAACTTTTATTTATTCTCGGCTTGTATTACAGGCAACAAATGATTATGGGTACATCATGTTAACAGCAAGCCAGTTTGGTAATGGCTGTGAACTGGTTTTTTTACCCGACTACGGTGAAGCAAACAGGAGGGTTATGATCTTGACTGGTATGTATATACTTATGTATGTACTACTTATCATAATGAGTTATTGTTGGATGCGTCAATGTGACGTTACATTAAGTGGAATATGGTGCTTTCTAGATGACTTATTGTTATAAACAATTTTTTATTTTTTAATATAGCTTGTTGGGTGTCAAGTTAAACAACTTAATTAGAACATTTCAAATAAACAAAATAATTTAAATAAAAGTTATAAACAAAAAAAAAACAACCGACTTCCAAAAAAAAACACTAAAAACGTGAAAAATAACTTTAATTTCGGAAGTTGGTGTCTTTGCTTTTCAATTTTTGTTTTTTGCCACCGACTTCCGAAAATTTTTTTTGTAAAAAGTTTTTATTTTTCACTTTTTAGTTGTGGTACCTACCCTACACACATTCGAATACCACTACCTGCTATGTAAATAACAGTGACGGAGTCAAACAATATATCGTCTACATACACGAAGTGGGAAAAATACGTAATTATTGAAGCTAACTCAAAAACTACGCAAGGAAAGTTTATAAAATTTATATGGGACCACGTCTGAAGCATGACCTACCAAACAAAAAAAGAATCATCAAAATCGATTCATAATTGACGGAGTAATCGCGTAACATACACACAAAAAAAAAAAAAAAACACAGACGAATTGAGAACCTCCTCCTTTTTTAAGAAGTCGGTTAAAAACTATAACCCTCCTCTTTGCCTCGCCTTAGTCAGTCAGGTATAAAACCAAATACCTCTGACAAAAACGTCAACTGAAAAGGTAAAACATGACATCACTAACACAATGTGTCAATCGGATTTTTTAACTCAGGTTTTTGTGGTAGTTGGCTTTTGGTTGGTGAACTCTCTAACATTTTCAGATTTTATTTGTGATGTAAAAACAATTAGCTTTAAGCTACTATAAGTTACCTCTTCAACAAATAGCACAAATCAATAGTCCACGTAGACTGCCTGAACCCCTCATCCTGGCAGATCTGCTCAAAGTTGTTGAGCATGTCCTCTCGCTGGCCTGGTGACAGCAGCATCAACATGCAGGAGACGCCACAGTCCCAGTTGTAGCGCTGACGGTAGTGCTCTAGACTGTGTTCTATGTATCCTGGAGGGATGAGTATTACTATAAACTATTATCTTTTAAACATTCAACCTTGAAGGAAAATGCCATGCATATCGTTTATTTGTAGGTGGTACTTTGGAGCCTTGACTGACTAACACGCTGATGTAACAAAACAGACGGTAGCAATGAAAACGAGGTCTTAACAGCGTTCCTGAGGCCAGGCCAGTAATAATGTTTACCATTTTTTATCTTTAATATGTTAGAGTTCTATGTACCGTAGCTATTAATGCAGAGCAGAGTTTGACTTAAGTGCCTCGAAATTACAATTATTTGCATAATGCACCGGCTCTTCTATGAAAAACAACTTGAAAAATTAAACAATCAGCCAGACAGTAAATTAAATTACTTACTTTCGTTTTGAGCTAACATGTTGGCTAGAGCTAGATCTAGTGTTCCTAACCACTGATACTAATAACATTAATATCTAACAGCTAATATTTTAATCTCATGCTTATATTAGTACATATTTCCTCTTTTCAAAGAAATTGACTCATTTTAGAGTTTGTTTTGACTTTTGTTTGAAGCTCAAGCTTTATTGACAATTTGTTGACAATGACATCATTTCGTCATTTGACATTATATCTTATTACGTTCCATTCCAAGTTTTCATTATTCGTAGATTCCAAGATTCTTTTATCAAACAATATTTTTATGTACAGTCACGGACTTTAATTGATGAGCCACCTGGCACTGTTCGTATTTTAGCCGTGTAATGCAAATCGGGTTTATTCGGTTCCCGACACGGAAAGTCATAATGTCTTCGTATTAGTAGAAGAAAATTTTATTTAATAACTTTACCGGTTGGCTAACCTGAGAGCCAGAACTACAAACTTGACAACAGAGTGACTACCCAAAGTCAAGCAATTGCAAATCTAGCAACAGTAACCTAGCAACGATTGTTTAAGCGTAGCGATAGTAACGTTAGCGTACGGAGAATTAATATTATTAGTCATTTCGACAACTTCGAAATTAACGTCTCTGACATCGACATTTCAGCTGTCACTGTCTCAGATAAGTTTTCAGAATAATCGAGTTATGAGCTCTGATTCAAAGGAGGTCAGTATCAAATAGATTGGATAAACTTAATGCAACATTTTATTTATTTTTATAATTGAGAACTTATTAGTCACCGTCTATGGATAAGACTATTTCCGATAATAAGTAATTTATTTGTCATCATGTTTACGAGCGTGCGGTTTGAGTTCGTGTTTAATCGTGTAATCTCGTGAATGTATGAAACAGTAAAATTGAAAAGTTTTAAGGTGGCTCATCAATTAAAGTCCGTGACTGTACCCGACTGCCCCAAAAGGAGGGTAATGATTTAACATAATATAACTATCAAATATATTTAAAAAGAAAATTGAAGTAATTGGCTTGTGAGAAATAATTCACAATTATTATAAGTATCGTAGATTCGTAGAAGATGGCTTTCTGTAGTTTCTGCCTACCCCCATGGGAAGAAGGCGTGAGTTTATGTATGTCTCGTAGATTAAGTTGAGCGTTAATAGTTTCTCAATTGATTATTGTAGTAGGTACTAACCGTGCGTTTGCACTATCTCTAGTTCCTGTCAAAAATTGTATGGAACATTGACAGAAGATAGAGATTTCAACATGTTTTGTCGCAAATGTTTTGCCAGTGCAAACGCACGGTAAGGTGAGGGTAAACAAACGCGGTGACGCGCAGAGTGGGGCGTCACGGGGAAGTAGGTCGAAATCGCGTGTCAGTTCGATAAATTCATCAGTCTGAGTAACTACCAAAAAGACTCATAGTCAGTCAAAATGATAAACTAACAAAATTGTCAATTAATATAGCTATTTAATCTGTGAACTAGTAGACTTCAAAAATTCTGATTCTGACACTGACACAGACAGACACTGATAGTCAGCTGCTGTAAAGTATTAAATATTTTTAGCCTGTGTGTGATTTTAGCCACAGGTAGAAGTTGAAGCTGAGCAGCAGAACTTGCAGTGATTTCCAAATTTTTGTTCTGGCGCCTGGTTTTGTCGCTTGATGATGGCGCTTAGGTCAGGGTTATTTTTATCATCATCCACCATAAGATGTGCAGTCCAACAAGGATTTCGGCTCCGCGCTATGAGTACGCAAACAGCTTCCAAGGCGGCCGAAACTGAAGAAATGAAACCCGGGCAGACACACTTTGGATTTCAAGTTGTTGATGAAGGCGAAAAAACCAAAAAAGGTAATGTTGATTTGATGTATAACCAGTCTTCTAACTCTTCTATCTTTAAAATGTGGATCTATGATTTATTTCATATATGTTTCTATCAGAATGATTAATATAGCCCAAAAATTATTCAGTATGCCTTCCTTCCTTACTTTTGTGCCCGCAGTCTTCCACTTTTTGAACAATGTATCTTCTGATTTTCTTTACTTATACAGTCCAACATTATTAATACGGGGTGAATAAATATGACAAAAAGGGTCTTAGGCCCGTATTACAGAACCTCACTCAGGACTCAAGCATTACTTAAAACTAGTTTCAACCAATCAAAAGGCTTTAAACGAGTTTTAAGTAATGCTTGAGTTTTGAGCAAGGTTCTGTAATACGGGCCTTAGTAAGTAGATGTCATTGGTACCAGTTTTTGTAGAGGTTTACTCTAATTACAAAAATCTTATTTTATTATAAATCTTCCAGTTCACGAAGTATTCGAGACAGTAGCTGAGAAATATGACCTGATGAATGATGTGATGTCTATGGGCATCCATAGAGTGTGGAAGGACATCTTTATGCAAAGACTGGCACCCAGACAAGAGACCAAATTGCTGGATATGGCTGGAGGTACCGGTGAGTGTTTTCCATAATATCATTAATATTAAGTTCTTGCTATAGGCTCATCCTCTATTACATGGTTTGCACCGTATAAAGCATTATATCATTTTGTTGGTCAGGTTCTTTGTACTAACAAAGCATTCAGACAAGACTGCTGTACCTACATATAGAAGTATGCTTGACGAGGATAGAGTTCTGTTACTAATAAATAGCTATATAATTATGTTTTTGTTCCTGGAGGGACTTGGAGGCCTTTGCCTAGCAGTGGGACAGTTTAGGATAAATGTTATGTCACTTTTTAATTAATCTTTTAGGTAATTCGGCATTTTATTAACATTTCAGGTGACATAGCATTCAGATACATAAAGTATCTACAGAGCCTGGGTCCGTCACACGCAGCTAACAGCAGTGTCACCGTCTGTGACATAAACCAAGCCATGCTGGATGTCGGCAAGCAGAGAGCACAGAAGTATGTTTCTAGTCAACAAGGAACCCATATAGTTTTGCCATGTCCGTCTGTCCATCTGTGTGCCCGTGGCTTAGCTCAGAGACTGTTAGTACTAGAAACCTGTAATTTGCCATGGGTATACATATTAATGACGCTAAGAAAGTAGTAAAATAAAATCAATTTTAGGGTAGTCAAAGTCATTTGAGTGCCAAAAGATCCTTGTAGCACAGTAGTTATCAACCAAGTCTTACATTTACAAACAGGGTTGGGATTGTGAAGATGTGGATGTGGATGTCGTACAAAAAATTGCCCTTGGTTTTGACACCTGATACCACAATCATGCCACCACTGCCACACACGTGCATCCGATTGTCTGACTTATGACAGGGACACTGCAAATTCAGCCAATAGAAATGCGTAACTCACACCGCGGCCCGCCCAATAAGGTGTGAGTTAAAAAAAAAACACTATTTGATTGAAAAACATAGGGTCACATCCCCATAGAGAAATTACAAGGATGTGAATGAGGAATTGAGGATGCGGAGCTTTTAGTATCAAAAGTTGAGGAAGCGGATGTTTTGCAGATATCAAAATTTATGCGCATGCTGATACAGAAATCCGTTACATCCCTGTTGATAAAACCCTCTCATTAATCCTAACCCCATTCCAGACTAGGCTTCACTCCAGAGGGCTGTGGCGTGGCGATAGACTGGGTGTGCGGCGACGCGGAGCAGCTGCATCTCCCTGACGATAGCTACGATGCCTACACCATCGCTTTCGGCATCCGGAACTGTACTCATGTTAATCAGGTACGGGTTTGCCCAGAGCCAGACAGGCTGCTCGGTGGAAAAACTTACGATGAAACTGCTGTCGGTGGTGCAACTGGTTTTCAACGAGACCAGTTGATATTCGCGTCAAAACATATTGATCGATGAAAGACCGGCTATCGATATTGACCACAGAGCGCGGAATGGCTGCACCAACAACGTCTAGAGGCAGTTCTTGAGCGCTCACTTCTGTCACGAGGCGCCAGTCAACACCGTCAGTTTGTAAAAAAAGTTAAACATTCGAAATTGCAATACGGAGGTATCGTTGGTCCCAAACTAGGCACAGCCTGTATATTGGGCACCATTAAATAGGAACAATGTTGGTTGTGCCATAGAAGTAAACGGAGACTGACTGACACGCTTGGGTTATATGGAAAGTTTTGAAAATACTGCTTCTGGTCTAGTTGTTTGCCAAGATATCTCCGTGCTCTGTGATATTGACGATGTTTTACTAGTAGACCTCTCCTCACAAGGCAGGTTGATGTCGATATTGTCGTGCTACGAATGTTAGCCAAGCTGGATTGATCACATGATTATTTTTCAAAACGAAGTTCTGTTTTACAGGTCCTTGAGGAAGCTTACAGAGTGCTGACACCTGGCGGGCGCTTCATGTGCCTGGAGTTTAGCCAACTGCCCAACAGTACGTTACAATGGTAGGTACAATCAGGGTCATCACCTATATATATCTGTACAAGAATCTTTTGGCGCGTGGCCGGAATGTGAACTAACGCCACCATCTTGTTTAACCAACGCCTCCTCCCTCTGTAAATGTCATTCACGCGCCAAAATATCCTTGTATCACTTTAGTTACCCCAGCAAAGGACACGCACGTTCAAATCCGACATAGAAGCAGCATAGCAGGCTTTTTTCAACATTTTTTTATGTATAATATCTACAAGCAATAGTAGGTGTAAACTGCTTTTTTTACATTCGTCCTATGGTGACAGAAGATTATGGGATCTTTCTTATTTTTTCTTTCTTGCACTCTACTTTTCGCCACAGAGTGGCGATGTAGCTTATTCCAGGCTGATGATGCATGTATAAATCTCGCAGGGTATACGACCAGTATTCGTTCCAAGTGATCCCGGTGCTGGGCCAGCTGTTCGCGGGCCAGTGGAAGCCGTACCAGTACCTCGTCGAGAGCATCCGGCAGTTTCCCAACCAGGTGTGTACCTACCTAATATTTTCTCAAGCTAAGTTTTGGAATGAGGCGGAAATCCATGACAATAAAATATTATGTAAAAATATTTATTTTTAATTCCGCAAAAACTAGAACAAGGCTTAGATGCAACCTTATAGTCTTGGGAATAGTTTTAAATAATTGAGTAGTGTTATAGGTTCAGGTTGTATGCATAATAATAACCTCATCTTCAGCATTAGCATATTTTTTCGAGTGGAGGCGGTGCTGCATTCTATGATTCTACATCCAAGCCTGGATCTAGTTATTGCGGAATTAAAATACGAATATCTTTACATGGCTTTTTGATTTCTTTATTTAATTTTCTCATTCTGTTATAACTGTCCATGCAAATTGTAAGTCTCACTTATAATGATAAAGTAAGATCATTTTTCTGTCTCTGCATTGAAGATTTGGTGAGCGTCAAGATGACGGGATCAAGCCCCCAATTTAAAATGTATCACATTTAAGTGTTTGTACTACATATGTACTAATTGTACCCTAAAGAAGACATTTGTACCTCTAAAGGTAAAGGAAGTATGTCAAGACTTCCCTGGTCCCGCCACTTTGACGTTAAAGTATTTATTACTAAGACTCCGCTGTCCATCGCCATCCGTCTGTCTGTCTGTCCGTCTGTCACCAGGCTGTATCTCATGAACCATGATAGTTAGACAGTTGAAATTTTCACAGATGATGTATTTCTGTTGCCGCTATAACAACAAATACTAAAAAACAGAATAAAATAAATATTTAAGGGGGCTCCCATACAACAAACGTGCCGTTTTTATAGATAACTAGCTGCACCCCGCGGTTTCACCCGCGTGAGTTTCAATCCCGCGGGAATATCGGGATAAAAAGTATCCAATATCCTATTCCATGTCATAGTCTAACCCCTGTGCCAAATTTCATCCAAATCCGTTGAGCCGTTTTAGCGTGAAAGCATAACAAACAAACAAACTCACTTTCGCATTTATAATATTAGTTAGGATGGTACGGAACCCTTCGTGCGCGAGTCCGACTCGCACTTGGCCGGTTTTTGTCCAAAGGTAACGATGAATGTTAAATAACTTTTGATGTACTTAGGTTTTAAATATGAAAATTACACACGTTCATGTATAAAGGATGTACCTACTAAGTTTCCACATTTGATTTTGCGTGAGCTCTAACGATTTTAATATGAATACAGCGATAACATAAATCATCAAATTGGCGGGACCAATGTTTTAATCACATAACTTTAATTTGGCACTTACAATTGTATTGAAAATTGAGTATATACCTGTACATATGTAGTACTAAGTCTTCAGGTGTGAATTACCCGCCTCTGAGTAGCGCTTCCAGAAGGTCCCGCCACTTTAACGTCAAAGTGGCGGGACCAGGGAAGTCTTGACATACTTTCTTTACCTTTAGAGGTACAAATGTCTTGTTTGGGGTACAATTAGTACATATGTAGTACAAACACTTAAATGTGATACATTTTGAATTGGGGGCTTGATCCCGTCATCTTGACGCTCACAAGATTTGAGGAAATTTTAGTCCAGTAGAACATGTTGGGCCGAGTTAAGTTTCCCTTGGAAATAAAACGTCTAAAGTTCTGAAAAAAGGCAGCGTGACTGTGACCCCTTATCCCATCACCTGGAGAAACAGGGATGTTTCAGTTGTATAAACCTACATTCTTTCTCCACAGGAGAAGTTCAAGACGATGATCGAAGACGCAGGCTTCAGACAGGTCACTTACGAAAACCTCACGTTCGGCACGTGCGCCATACATTCAGGGTTCAAGATTTGATAGTTTGTGAAAGAATCGAAATAAAATAATTCATGTGATTTATTACTAGGCTTCGTGTAAATAAATATAGGGATTCTAATTTAAATTGCTTTGTTTTTTTTCCACCGAATTCTCAAACGAGGAGGTTCTCGATTCGGTATTTTTTATATTTTTATATAATAAAAAAAAAAACAACCGGCTTCCAAAAAAAACACTACAAAGGGAAAAATAACTTTAATTTCGGAAGTCGGAGCCTTCGGTTTTTTTTTTGTAAAACTTTTATTATCTTTTGTAGTTAGGTTCCTTTCCCATTTAGAAACTTATCAAGATTCTGCATAAGCCAAAGATGATTGTAGAGTACACAATAGAACAGAGAACAAAATAGCGAATATGCCCAGTGCAAATATGGAAAGTATATTGAGCGTCATATGCAGAGCTATCAAGTGTCAAAGCAAACGTAACTTAAAAAATTAAGTTAATTTTCGTATCAGGAAAGTTGAACCTATGGGTAGGTACCTACTGTTGTTTATGCGCCACTGCATAATTTTATTCACGATATTTCACATTTGCAACAATAGATCTTTGAATGGGTTGCTCAAACCCCTGTTGGTGCTGCTAGGATAGGTTTTAGGTCAAGAAAAAAGGAAACAAATTATTTTGTAAGGAATTTATTAAGTCCATCAAACTGTGTTGGTGTTTGGAATGCAGATCCAGTACCTAAATTACAATGTCCACACAATACATCTATGATATCGAGCGTCGGCGACGCACACGTTACAATACATTTGTGATTTAACTTTGTGTTCCTAACATCACGTTCCATAATTACAATCTGTATCACTTACATAATATGTCAATTTTAAAACAACATCCATTCTCGGTCACCCTTCCAAACACGCCTCGTCTCGCTGGCACGCAGGTAGGTTGTATGAAAAGCTCATAAAGCATGCTAATTATTTATATATGACACTGAATTGTTAGGTCTAACACACTAATGAGCAAAGCTAATAGAAAGTTTCTCTCACATCGTCACTGAACCGACATCCTACGTCTAGGAAATAAACGGCAGACATCGAGAAGCAAATAAAGTGTGAGTTAAGGATATCCAAACAAACATTAATACTCTGTACCGAGCGTGCACTCAACATAAGTTATTTTGCAATTAATTTGAATATTCATACCCAAAGGTCCTGATCCTGATCCATCGCGGAAGGTGCGTAGTGACCCGCCGGGCCGCTCATCGTCAACGATCCGATACGAAATCCAACATCCGAAAGGGAACATTACATCCACGCGACAAATATTCAAATGTCCGCCAGAGATCCGCCGGTGCGGTCCGATCCGATCCGATCCTACACGCGAGGCCTCTACGGCATCCTGACTCACACCTCCAGCCAAGCACATCCAACGAGCCCAATCCACAGTGGATGAAACAAAAGAAAATGCTTTTAATTATAAACAGTCATCGTGTCAAGTTATAACGTAAGGCGCGCGGCGCAGCTCGGTGTCGACTGGGGACAGTTCGCGGTGTTCGATACGAGCCGAGTGGAGCTGCGTCGCGCGCGGGACCACACGAGGGCGCGTCCACATCGCAACAAACATCTTCCGCTAACCCGAATGTTACTATATAACCGACTCTAAACACTAAAATGCGACCACATCTATGGACTACAGTGGACACTGCTCCAATGAAGATATGTTTATATATAACCTGTGTTGTGGTGCTGCGAGTGTGACAGTCTGTAGTACATTTACGTGGTCGGTAACAGAGTGTCGTCCAGCTTGACGAACTAATACATTAATATGCTCTCTTAAGTCTAGCAGAGTGTGGCTCCCCCGTCGCGTCGCCGCCGCCGCTCCGTCAGCTGTCGAAATATAGACCTTCAGTTGTCATACCATCAGCTGCTGGCACAAGGCACTAACCACATGGAGACAACATCATACTCCAGAAACTCATATATTTGATTCGCTAAATTCGGCGAGCGGTTTTGAGTGAGTACTCCATGTGCTTACTACTCTGTGTTCGCTAGTCATAGGGGCAGCGAGTTCACGCAAGTTTCCTTACCGAATCCAGAGATAGAGATCTTACCGAATCCGGACTGACTTTGAGGAAGATTTGAGTATTACAGGTTTTAAATTAAGTATGAATTTAGTACATGTTTTTGTATGTAAAGTGTACTCATACCATGTAAATAGATAAAAATACGTTCAACTAAAATAATATATTAATCTGCCTTATCAATCATCATTTAGATTAGTCTTTTAGTTTCCAAAACTAAATAGTGAGCACGCATTTTTAAATAAGTTTTTAAGCACAAAATTCAATCATATTATGCAAGGCAAAACAAACAAACGAAAAATTATAATTATTCGTAAAACTATCTCAAGGATATCATTGCCAAAGTATGTCTGTATTCCCGCAAACCTGATAAATCCATATCCTTATAAGTCCAGAGATATTTTCAATTATTTCGAAAAAGTCCTGAGTAGTCCAGTGTAATTTTCAATAAGCTGTCAACTGCTATATCCAGTGTATCCTTCCTTTACTGTAAATATAGCTGTCGCTTATGTAAAAATATTTCCAAGACAGTAAAAATATAGATAATACGGATTTTAGTCATTCATTCCATTAAAAATATATTAAATTTAGATCATTTTTAAAATATTTACCTAAGCTAGGGCCCTACAAATGATAAATGAATAATTATGTACTTTATTGGACATTGTAGTCAATTGAGCAGTGCTAAAACCATGTGATATCAAACAACCCAAAGATATCTTTAAAATAAGCAATTGTCTATACCCCATTTGAAATAAGATTAGACATTAAAACAAACCCTTTTACAGTTCGTTCAACCGATTTTGACTTCTGTACCGTAGGCATAAGGATAGCATTAAAAGCAAAAAAAGTTACACAATACCAACTATCTACTGCGGCTGTCATTTGTCATGCCACCAACGCAATAGAATTCAAAATCGGTTGAACGGAATGTAAAAAAGGCTTATCTATACGTCTAATCTTATTTCAAATGGAGTATAGTATTTTTCAAAATTAATCTACTAATTAATATTTAAAACTTACAAGGTAATATTTATAAATCAAACAGTTGCAATATTTTTTCTTTTTACAATATACTTGGTTTGACCACATTTCATTATGAAATTAAGTCTGAGTTATTGCTAAGGCGGATCCGCAGTGGTAGCTCACGATATTAAAATTTTCAAACGTAAGAATATTCGAATTTCGCGGGCTACCAGTTTTACACACAGGAACAACTTAGTATTGAAAGTTTCGACTAAGAATGTTTTTCGCATGAGTGTTGCTTGCTACTTTTGATGGGCATGGATTTTGATTCAAATGTCTTTTATATTTATTCATGTGTCCCCTAGAAACTATGCTTCAAAAGCTGTCAGTTTAGCTTAGCTAAATTATGCTCTGCATCACATAGGATTTCCATAATAGGTCTAGCTGATCAGACCACAAGAAATCCTACATAAAAACTTAAGTATCAGACAAAGAAATGCTATAAGAATGGGCACAGCTAGCGCTTTGCCTCGTGTTCCGTGTCGCGTGGTGCAGCGGAGCCTAGACATACGTTGTTGTTACCGACCTGTGCCCGCTCAGTAGTTGTGCGAGCGCGAGCGGCTGCGCGAGCGCGAGTAGCTGCGCCGCACCGGCGAGTACGTGGGCGAGCCGCGCCGCCGCGGGGAGTACGAGCGGGACCTGCGGGCCACGCTCAGTTATACTTGTGTATATCGGTATCAAGTTGAAAGAAATTAATTGTAATTTCTGGTAACTACAGCTGGCTCAAAATCACCAATGTGGGAAATGTCAAGACTGAAAATATGTCAAAAAATGTAACAACCTATAATTTATAATAGTTGCTTATAATTTAAGTTAACAAAAGTGAAAAAAAAAAAACTTTTGTGGGCAGAGCTATTTTTTTTGTTTTTAACTGGTCCTGTACGTTCCAGGAATGTTCTTGAAACGCCCAATTTATTTGGCCACAAATAAATTGATGTTAACAAAAGGCTTAGAGCTAAGAGCCGTAGTAGGACCCTGCCAGCAAAATTTATTGTTAGATAAAGGATGAAATAATATCAAACATTAATTCACTTTTCAAGTGTATTCTATGAAGTTCAGTTGAAACCAATTCATTTTAATGTTTCCTCATGGCCATTTGTTCAATAAAATTAAGATTTTAATCATTTATTATCTGGGGAAGCAAATTTCCGACTTTGGTGGTTTTGAGCCGGTTGATCAAGAGTTCAAAACTTACAAAACGCACAGATTCACAAAACGAACACATTGAAATCTATTGCAATTGGACAACTTCTGTCGGGTCAGCTAGTAAAGATATAAAAACATCTTCCATGTCTTCCTCTTCCTTCTCTCGAATCTTCTCTTCAGACTGACATAAATTTTGAAAAAAAATATCATGAACATAATAGATAAAAAGCAGTAAGTAGTAGTGTGACTGACCTATCGCGGTCCCCGCTGTACCGGTCGCCGCCGCCGCCGCCGCCACCGCCGCCGTAGTCTTCCTTCACGCGGATGTACGACACCTCGCCCTAAACGAACACAACGTGACAATGTTATCAATTATAGCAATACATCATAATATTACTCATCAAAATAAAAAAACATTTATTCAAATTAAGCTGAGAATCAGTAGATACTTTTTGAACGTCAATATTACATAGAGTCCCTCCCCATAACGCCCTTCCTTCACCACTTACTTCCTAGTGCTTCAGCTGGGAAGAAGTGGCGCAACAAACTGTCTGTATGGAATGGATACAAGAATATGCTGCGACTCGTACGTTTACATACTTCGTCGAACATCGGGAAAATAACCATATCGGGGAATAAAACAATATAATAATAATACAAGGAAATAGTGCAAGTTACCAGGGAACAGCTACTAGTATCCATATTGTGTAAAAATCTAAAATATTTATTTGCTTTGTGGGTGTTTTTAAATGTGTACTCACTCACTGAGTTAAATTACAGTTATCTTATCAGTTTTTACGTAATACATTAGTTTGTTTCTATAATATGGCCGATGTAATGAGTAAAAGTAATATATTTAGACTTGTGGTATTTTAAACAGAAAACTACATTAATGTATGACTAAAAACCGGCCAAGTGCATGTCGTACCATGCACAATGAAGGGTTCCGTAGTTGGGATGAATTTATAAAACAAACTTAACATTGTAGTTGAAAAACTTGTTCTCCGATACAGAATGTATGGGAGAACATGTTTTTACAACTGCAAATTTAAGTTGGTCGATTAATACTCGGTAAATTGTAGAGCCTACGTAGCGGTGATAGTTTTCCTTTTAATTTCGTTATATATACTACTGCCGTGAATTTTTTTACATATCCAAATTCAACCATTTAGCTGGCATGGGGGCGGGGGGACACTTGGCTCTAACAAAAATTAGCACTTTAAAGCTTAATATTCCGCAAACGGATCCCTGAATCCAAAAATAGTTTAACAAACTCACATTATTTTTAAACGACCTTTCCAACGATATCCCACACCATGGGATAGACGAGAAAAAAAAAAAATCCATCCCCACTTTACATGAACGGGGGAAAAAAAAAAAAAAAAACTTTACGATTTTTTTTACCACTTTGTCGGCGTCATTTATATATATGTATATCCATACCAAATTACAGCTCTCTAGTACCAACGGTCTCTGAGCTATGCTGCGGACAGACGGACACACGGACATGGCGAAACTATTAGGGTTCCTTGTTGACTACGGAACCCTAAAAACGGTATCCATTATTTAAGCTTTTTTAGACTCAAATACCTCAAAACCATTACTGTCTTAAATTCATTCATTAATCATCATTTGTTGCACATTCATCACTCATACAAGTTCATTGACCCCTTCAATGACTCAACATACCTACCATAGCTTCCTCCCCTAGACAACAGAAATACATTGTTACTTGACGCCATAGATAATAAAATCAATACAGGTATCACCTTGACGCCTACCTAGCATGGAGGTAGAACGTACATCAATTTAATTGCATGTCTGTCTACAATATACCTTTGTTCATAGAATATCATTTCACTACCTCAGAATTTTATTTATAGTAATGGTTTTTGGAAAGTTTTGACAACATTATCGAAACTAGCGCGGTTTTGGTCACGAATGGGGTAGAAATGTTTAATTTTATGTGGGTTGTATTCAGGGGTGAATAAGGGGATATAGAAGAAATGAAATGGTTTATTCTGTAAATAGGATATTGGAATCAGTTTTACACGTTATATTAAAAAAAATAAGCTAGTTGAGGTCGGCGTTTCCTATCTGACTACTCTGAAAAGAAAGGTCGTCATAACAAACTCGAGTTTATAACGCAGTAGTTTTACATCAGAATATTACTAGCTAAAATTTGTAACAACAGACCTCTCTAGAAGCTTAGTTATAAGGTTTTTTTTTTGTCTTGAATCCAAACTAATATTACAAATGCGAAAGCGAGTTTGTTTGTAACGCTTTCATGCTAAAACAGCTGAACGGATTTGGGTGAAATTTGGCACATGGGTAGACCATGATCTGGGTTAGGGTATTCCAACGGGATGGAGACTTATGGGGGTGAAACCGCGGGGCGCAGCTATGTACCGTGAGGCGCGCGTGGAACACAACGCGCCGTCGACCCGGGCCTGGTCCTTATCGAACGGCGAGCTACGCATTGCTCATCGTCATAATTTGATGCCCTGAATATTGCACATTGAGGATTTTAATAGAGGTGCTGCAAAAATTATATGTTAAAAGCTACATTCCCACATAACTCACCTCATGACTCCTGAATCTCGAATCATCAAGCTTCTTGACCGCATACTTCATGTCTTCGTGACGTAAAAACTCCACCACGCCTGTACCGTCCTTGAAGGTGTCAGCGAAGCAAACATCCCCGGCCTCCCGCATGTGATCTTTCAGGTCCTGCCATGATCCTGACGGTGGCAGCCCAGTGACCAGGACGCGGTACTCGGAGCGTCGGGCAGGCGGCCCTCTGGTAGCGGTGCGGGCTCCGAAACGCTCGGGGCCTCCGCGTCCGCCTCGGCCTCCGCCCCCGCCGCCACCGCGCGGGAACTCCACGCGAAGACGGTAGCCGTCGTAATCGTACCCGTCCCGGGCGCGGACCGCGTCATCTGCATCTCTGTGGAGGATTGAAGCTTTTGTGTCAATTTTTTGTTGCAATGGTGGCAAAAAGGTGGAACTTTTTTAGGGTGCTACTATAATCACGATTAATAACAAAAATAATTATTCTTAAATACAAAAAGTACTGCCTGCAAAATATTATGGTGACTAAAAAGTATTTTATTGCCATAGCCTTAATTATGTTATTTACACAGAAATTGCAAGTCATGAATTATAATTTCTATTGTTAAGTTACTTTTTAACCAATTTGCAAGCTTGTTAAATTTTCCTCATTATCACTCATTAAAATTGGGACTTGTTCCTTGACTTGATATTAATGTGAAAACAACAATAATTTTAAATAGGTAGAATAAGTTCCATAGACGTTTTTTAAAATAATTTGCGACATACCAGGCACCAGCAGGTGTGGAAATGTACATTATTGTTTTAGTATGTCAATGGACTAAATGCATGAACAAACAGTAACTACAGACCGGCAAGGAGACTTTTGTAATGAAACTGCATGTTATGTACTTATAGTAAAAAGTACCTTTTAGGTGACCTATGAGTTATTTAGTCAAGCAAACTTTGTTTTTAATGGGATGAATCTTTGGCAATAATTATCTGATATATTAATGCAAACTGTATTGACCTTGAGCATGCTTGTCCTTTACAACAGATATTTCAGAAAAGGTGAACCAAATAATGTTTGGTGACAAAATTACATGTCAATCAATCTGCCTAGCCTTTTCTCAACTATGTTGTGGTCGGCTTCCAGCCTAACCAGATGCAGCTGAATACCAGTATTTTACATGGAGCGACTGCCTATCTAACCTCCACAACCCAGTAACTGGATAATACAATATCGCTTGGTAAAACTGGTTGTCAGACTTTCAGGCTTCTGACGACCCGTAATGACTGTCAAAGATCCACGAATGACAGCCAGGAGTAATGGCTTAACGTGCTTTCCGAGGCACGGAGGAGTCTTGATATGTAAAGATGGTCACCCATCCACGGAGCTACCCCGGCAAGCGTAGCTTAACCTGATGGATCGACCCATGTGGCTGTTATTACTTAGCCACAAGCACTAAGCTCTAGGTGACAACATTACATGTATTTTCTTTATATTGTTTTTCATTCCTTTAATTAAAAAAATCCTTGAATTGTTTTTATCAAAGACTTCAAAATTACATATGTAAGATCTAAATCATTCTTATTATTTTAAATAATGACAATGCTAGCGATAGGTACTGTATTCACAAAAGGATAATAAAGCCACACCACTTGTTATCATTACATGCCTTGCTTATCAGAAAATAGCAATAAATGGGCATATTATTGTGGAATGATAAATACTATTTATTAGAACAATCCTATTGTGTTAAAGGTTTACAATGCCCGTAGTGATTACTAATGATCATTCCATAGCATATTAACCCGTCATTTGTCGTAATTACAGACACAAGTAAAAATCCATTGTGTCTCAATGAGATCTACGTTCCGACATACCAAAGGTTAAATTATGGTCATTTTCTCATGCAATTTAAAGGTATTTTTTTTTCCCTTTTTTAATTGCTGAAACAACAATGTTTTGGGAGAGCACTCATATGAGAGTTTTAGAATGATTTAGACACATAATTTCAAAACAAAACCAAAAAGAGTGGATGAAACCTACTTCCTGTTTCAGTATTAAAGAAATACATGTGCTTAGAATTAGAAAATGTTGGTCAGTGAGTCATCTTTACACTTATAATAAAAATTCAACAAGTGTTGTTATGGTTGGTACAAGCCATGCAGCGAGATGATCATAATAATATGCAGGTGCCTAGTAACAACTTCATAAATAATGATTATCATTGTGCAGAAAAGTGACTAATTATACAATGCAACAAGTCATTACAGAGTTATTTGTTAAAAATAATTGAGTCATATCTTTTGTAGGCTTGTTTTTAAATTTTCTTCAGATGGTCTAAATCGAGATACGTTAAAACAAGCTTATTTTTAATTAAAAAATAAAAGTTTGGGGTAATAGTGGTACTTAATGTTTTTTATTTTCCTCTTCATTAAACTAATTATAAATTCACGATGGCTGCAATGTGCATGTCATTGTTTGGCTTTTTTCTTCAAAGAAATTAAGTTACAACAGGAGATAGAAGCAAAATATTTGCAAATTAGGCCAATAACAGCTATAACCTATGTGTACACACAAAAAAGAAGAATATTATGTAGATTATTGTTTCATACAGCGTAAATGCATACTAACATATCAATACCACTAAATTATCAATATTTTACCTGGGGTCCTCAAATTCGACGAAGGCAAAGGGTGGTCCTTTTCTGTTTTTCAGATCAACGAACGTAACTTTGCCGAATTTATAAAATAGATCTTGAATGTCCTTTGTCCTTATGTCAGGGGGAAGGTTGCCGACGTATATCCTGCACTCATTTCTGTTGCTGCTACTGCCGCCAGACATTTTGACTTATTTGATGAATGAACTAAGAGATATTTTACGTTAATTTTCTTTAATTCTTGGGTAACGCTTCGGCGTTTCTCAAATTAGGAACCAATCAAATATGGCGACCGGACTGACAGCAGCAGAGGAGAGCAGAAGGAAACGGAAGTCGGAAATAGAACATACATTACTGTGGCTCAGATAGTCTATGGCTAGCATTTTGTTTTTTAAAAGTGAGTTTCGTCCAAAAGTTATGAAATGTTGTATTTATTTTATATTTTGTTTTCACTGGGCCTTTTCCAGAACTTAGATTAGTTCTTTCTCAACTTTACTATTCAGTAATTTTGAGTTTCAGCTATTCAGTACAACGTTTCAGGTATTTACATATTACTGTACAACGACGTTCTGAAACTATTCGGCCATGCTCACAGCTATGTCTTGATTTTTTTCAAAATCGATTAATATAGTAACTTTTTGGTGAAAAATATGAAATCTTTTGGAGTTTTTTATTTATCCATTCATATAATGGCCAAAAATAAAATATTTGAAAATACGCCATAAAGTTTATTTTTCGAATATGTTTGAATATAGAACGCCCTCTATTGCAATTAGAAGAAATCTTCGCTGAAAGAAGCCTGTGAAAGAATCCTCTGGAAAGTAGGCATTGAATCTCCGGTTATCAAAATCTTTACGTGAGAATTTGTTCTTATCCCGAAGCAAAAGTGAGTATTTCTTTATTTTGGTGATTATTTATTTATTGTAAAGCGTTTTAAATATTTTTTGGTGCCAGTTTTCGATTATTCCAATATCCACAAAATGGTGAGCGAAAGTCCGAAGGCGGAACAATTTATATTCTGCAAATATTCGCAAAATATGTGCAACGAAATGGTTTTATTGATTTAACCATGATGTTTCTATAGTGATAATCTGCGTTATGATGAATGATTATCTTCTTTCTGAAGGACTTGAATAATTACATGTCGGTGCCTCGTTCCTAATTTCTCCTATCAGTTTTGATGACGGGCATTAGTGCTAGTGCTTCCGTTAGAATTACAACGAAAAGGCCGTCGCAGATTATAGAAGAGGTCAGGTAAAGTAGACTGCGCCACTAAGAACGCGGAATATCCAGCGCTTTACTTTCTACACATTGCGATATTTCTTTGCGGGTGAGGAACACATTTTGTAAAGGGCGCGCATTGAGTCCCGGATTTCGCGCTTGACCTTTTCTGGAGGTTATTTATAGCGTTTTGTTGTTCAATCTAAACAATCAACGTCCCCTCATCAGAGAGACGTAGAAAATCAATCATAACAGAATGTTATCGACGAAGTTCGGGAACTATAACCTTTCGCATTGACGCTATCAGTCATCGATTGCAACAAGTACAGGCTTGTGATGATCAAATACACAACAATAACCATATACAATTTTTGTTCTTTCTATCCTGACAAGTGTTGTCAGAAATTCTCTTTATTTTATTTGACAACCCTCCTCGTTTTGTTTTATTTCAATAGCTGTCTATTTCTAAATTCATTGATGAATAATTTGATTTATGAATGATATCAAAAAAAGCTACACAAGCATTTTTATTCCAAAATGTATTTGGCATAGCTACGCTGTTACCTGACTTGAATTTATAACAGATAAGATAGTGGAAACAACTCATTATCTAATATTGCGCCTTATTAGGATTATTGGTAACTGTCTACATTAAAAAACAGTATTTCTGATAGTTTTCACGTCCTCATTTTGAGATAATTTTATTATTATTATCAGCTCTAGTGAGCTCCTTAATAACATTGTATATGTTTATGAACAACAGTAAAATCAACATTAATACTTACATACCTTTATTAGTAACTTAATTATGTTAATCACAATGTAATTACAATTCTAATAAGGAAATTCATAATTTAGTATGCCTTTATAAGGCAGGGCAAAGCCTCAGGGCTCAATTTCTTTAAGTACCTACTTGAAAAACACTTCAGATAATTCTTTCAGCTTATCTACTCTAATAGTAGCTTGGATTTAAATCAAAGACTTAAACTGAAACAAATTTTTTTCCATTCTATATTTTTGGCCGCCAATTGGAAAGGTAAATCTTATGGATCAAATCTCTCCATGTGATTTGGTATGCATTTTAACTTAATACCCTACTCATTGCAGATTTCATGGTCTTCTATTGTTATATTACCATTGGGGGGAAGAGGGCGAGAGGGGGGGGCACACAAGTAGAATATTGATTAAACTTAACACTCACCATCAAAATATTTTTTGTTTAGACACATAGCCGACAAGATGTGCGACCGCAAGGCGGTGATCAAGAATGCTGACATGAGCGAAGAGATGCAGCAAGATGCTGTCGACTGCGCAACGCAGGCACTAGAGAAGTTCAACATCGAAAAGGTAAGTCTGCTTGTGTGACCATTTAGAACTCTATTTCAGCATATCTATTACCATGCCATGGGAATTTTGGGTTATAATATATTTTTTCTAGAGATACTTACTTATTCAAGTTAATGCTGAATGAATCATGACATTCCACATATATAATTATAATTGCTTTAATTTCACAAAGAAACTAATAAATTATATCTAAATAAATATTATGACTAACTAATTATGAACTTCACCAATATACACACTCACACATTATAAATTAACAATAAGCTTCGGTGTGCAAAGTTCCCACGAATGATAACTTTGAGGTTTTCCTGTTGTGGTTAGTTTTATTTCTAAAATATAATTCACATAATTTAATCAATTAAATTATGCATTTAAATTGTCTTTGAATATGAATGGAATTAAATGATTTCATCAGAGCTGGAAATCTCCTACTGGACAGTCTGGTTGCATGGTATATAGGACAAATTTTGAGGGTGTGTGTTGCATGTTTGCAGGACATCGCGGCGTTCATCAAGAAAGAGTTCGACAAGAAGTACAACCCGACGTGGCATTGCATCGTGGGGCGCAACTTCGGGTCGTACGTAACGCACGAGACTCGCCACTTCATCTACTTCTACCTGGGCCAGGTGGCAATCCTGCTGTTCAAGAGCGGCTAGGCGGGGCAGCGCCCCTTCAAAATTTTATGTTGTTAGCACAGACGCAGTATTACCTACCGGGCGACGAGTGCCCCCGGCCGGCGGCATGTGAGTGTGACGTGTGTGTGTCTGAGCGAGTGTGAGTGTGACAGGACTGGTGACTGTGTGTGTGACCGGCACGCCACGCGACTAGGACTAGCCTCAAGCCCACTGTTTATTGTTTAACGATGCTGGACATTAGCTGCGTCGAATCTCTTCACTTCTTAGTCCCCGGCGCACTCGATGTATGTTTGTACTGTGTTAGCTATACTTAAGAATCGATATTGACTTGGGTAAAACATTCACTTCTAGTGTATTTATATTAAAAATTTTAGTTAATTATTCCTAGACTTATTACCTAGCATAGCGTAAAAGTCATATGTTAGTATATAACTAAATTTATTGTTTAATTTCTTTGTTAATACACCCTGTGAAAATATTTTTCAATACTTCTTTATTAAAACTTTCTTACAAACCAAACAACATCTATGATTGTTTATATTTTATGTACCTTATAGTCCTATTTTTATAGTTTTTGTTAAAACATCTACACTTTACACCAACTTTTCAAGAACACAAAATACTAAGAAGCAATCAAACTAAATGTTAACGAATAACTTCTAGGGAAATTCTAGAATCTGAACAAATACGATACTGGCAGTTATTTACATACCAGACCACACCATACAACATACATAATACTTTATGAAACTGCTCCCATTTGAAAGCTCACTTTTAAATTGTCTAAAACACCAAAAAAATCCATTCCTCTTTGCTTACAAATTCAAATTCAGTGTTTCAAGAAATGCAAAACCAGCATTTGAGTGCTCTCAAATGCGAGTAGTTAATACGAGACTAAATATTATGTTCAGCTTCATTTACATACATTACATGCGGTCCCTGAGAACTGTTTCAAGATCGAATACTTACTAAACTTATTTACCATACTGATGGTCGCACTCTTGCGCATCAGGTCTTGAGTCCGGCTTGGCCGCACGTTCTATCTGCCATTAATGTGGCTGGAATAGTGTAAATTAACCCAAATACCAACCTCTTTCTTTCACACACATTTAATCTGCACAATCAACCCATACTCCCGACATTTCAAATTGTCTGCTCTTGTGATTATATAAATCGGGATACTTATCTAGGATCTAATGTTTTGTATTATGTACCTAATCAAAATAATAAAGCATTTACTTTGACTGTATTTCATGAAATCTTTTTATTACATCCACCCATAGATATTCGAACTGCGTGTAAAGTATCCAATTAGAACAAGTGAAACGGCAACCTTGCGCGCTACTCAGCAAATTGTTAATTGATTACCTAGTAGGTAAAATAATTATTGTTCATTCGATCCAGTTTGTTTTATGGGTAGGTGCCTCATTACCTGTGTGAATAGATAAAAGAGATAACGTAGTGGCCTCGTGGCTTTCGATATTACCTAGGGTTATGGTAAAAATGAGCCTATAGGGCTTCAGGGGTTGGGTTTAGAGATTTGGGTCACCCCGACTCGGAAAGGTTAGGTTAGGTTCGAAGGGGATGACGGTGTTTTAAGGGTGCATCGACGGGCACTGGGATTCGGAGTTCAATGTAGTCTTCACAACAACCACGGTGGGGAGCTTAACTCGGGACACGTAGAGCGGCGGCACCATGATGTCCAGCTATCTAATTGCGTATCTTATTTTCGTTGCCCATTAACACTAATCTGTTTCATTTCGACAGTTCAACAACATTGATTGCGTTTTCGAACTTATAAAGGCAGTTGTACTACTGTAGCGTCAGCGAGGAAGGGACTCTGTCGGCTATTTTCTCGCTCAAGAAACGTAGGTACATTAGATATAGGTAGGTAGGTACATTCCGTGTAAAAAAAGAGATGCATATATTAATAGTGATCGCTAACTGTTCACACCGCCAGCGAGCCACCGCCCCTGAGCGACAAGAGCTATCAAAGATTATACTCGCTCAGCGATACTTGCTCAGTGATTTTCGCTTGGCGGTAAGAACTCACGCCGAGAGATCAAATAGCGGTCAATCGAGTGGTGCGATGTGATCGCCCGTCGCACTCGGACATTGGCTGATAGCCCAGTGACAACTATTGGAACTACACACTCGCTGCTCGCCAAACCGTTGTCAGTTGCTAGTTTAACTCGCTACTCATTAATCGCTGGCGGTGGGACAACTGCCTAAGAAATGGGCTAGCAATTTGTTTCAAACCGATTCAGATTGTGTTGTGATTGATTGTGTTACGCAATTAGGGAGCAGAACTTACAAGTTACCCTCTAGGTACTGTTATGCGAAACAACGCGGCAGTAGATCTCCCTACTCTTTATTACTTATAGTTACACCCTCTAAGGCCGTATACAGAAAGAAAGCTGGTAGCCGGCGCCGATTAACCAGCGCTTATAGGAACCGGTCCACGCAGGTAACCGGCGCAGGCATTTATAGATCGGCGCCGGCTACCAGCTTTCTTTCTGTATACGGCCTAAGTTTCCACCATTATAAATTACATATAGGTACAAATGTTGTAATTTTACATGGGGTGACTGGGTGGATAATTTGTTTGCTCAATAATTAGGATTAAACTGAACTAAGGTAGGTCTGTCGAATTACGCCTAGAGGCTAATTACGCCTATGCTAAATAACTCTGGTTACATAATAGATAAAATCAAACTTAATACCTAAGCATCAAGGATCATACATCCCGAAACAGTCCCGGCTCGCGCCCACGGCGTTCCTCACTCCGCGAACTAGTAATCGAATGACATACGTGGCGCGTTGTCACTGTGCCGTTTTTAACAACAGAGCGGGGATTTCGCGGTAAGTTTTGAATGAAATTTGTAAGTTTAGTAGTAAACTTGATGGCTTATTTGTTACTATGATTATTATGATTATTCTACCGTTCATAAACAATTTTTCTATAGCAGGTATTAAGCAGTCGATTTTCCATTATTTGTCAAACTTATCAGAAGTGTCCTCGACGGTAATTACGCCCAGGCGTTATTACCCATAACAAATGCTGCCATAGGCGCTTTTAACCATCTCGTGTGCTTGTCACGAAAGGAATTTATTTGAAATATAATTGCTTGTTTATATAAAGTTTAATAATAGGTCTTTACCTATGAAATTGCCGATCTGCAGTACTGGCCATTTCAAATCAAAATAATTTTTGTTTGGCTAAGAATTCTAATTTCAAATTAATTTTATTTTAAAAACATGGATTTTTTTTCCAAAAGTAGTCATTTCTTTATTGATTAGTGTTACATTTTCATCGCATTTCAATCTTTTTCGTCATCATGGATACGTTAAAAATTCGAGTAATTATGGAATATGAGTACCGTCGTGGCAGCAACGCGGCACAAGCGGCACGCAACATCAACGACGTTTACGGAGCTAACACTACAAACCAACGCACCACCTGTTATTGGTTTGCTCGCTTCCGTTCTGGAAATTTCGACCTGAAAAATGAACCTCGCGGTCGTCCGAAGACTTTGGTCGACAATGACGAATTAAAGGCGATTGTGGAAGCTGATGATACACAATCTACGGCTGAATTAGCAGCAGCTTTCGACGTTAGCGTCAAAACAATATTGGTCCATTTGCGTCAAATTGGCAAGGTAAAAAAGCTTGACAAATGGGTGCCCCACGAACTCAATGATCGCCAGCGCGAAGTACGCGTCGAGACTTGCCTTGCACTGCTCAACAGACACACAAATGAAGGAATTTTGAACCGCATTGTTACCTGCGATGAAAAATGGATTCTGTTTGATAACCGCAAGCGCTCAGCAAGTTGGTTGGATCCTGGTTCAGCACCTAAACAATGCCCTAAACGAAAACTTACCCCTAGAAAAGTGATGGTCACTGTTTGGTGGTCTAGCGCCAGTGTGATTCATCACAGCTTCTTACCAAACGGGGTGAGCATTACTGCAGATGTGTACTGTGAAGAACTGAACACAATGATGGAGAAGCTGGCGCATCTCCAACCAGCATTGGTCAATCGCTCGTCTCCGCTGCTCCTGCACGACAACGCGCGACCTCATACTGCACAGCAGACGGTCTCCAAGTTGCAAGAACTGGTGTTGGAAGCTCTCCGTCATCCGCCCTACTCACCAGACCTTGCGCCTACAGACTACTACTTTTTCCAGAATTTGGATAACTTCTTGGCGGGAAAAAAATTCAATACCCGAGAGGCAGTACAAAATGCCTTTGAAGAATTTGTTGCCTCCCGTCCAGCTGATTTCTTTAAGAAGGGCATCAATAAACTGCCACTGCGATGGCAAAGATGCATTGATTGCATGGGTGATTACTTCGATTAATACAAATAAAAAATTCATGAAAAAAAATCGTTTAAATTTTTTCATACAAAACGGCAATTTCATAGGTAAAGACCTAATATGTAGTGATAAGTTACTGATGTACTTTTTGCGTAAAAAGTAAAATAAATAAATAATAAGTTCATTTTTTCAGGATAAAAATATGTCAACTTTGCAAAAAGCGTACTGTTACTGTTCAGGTGCAGGTTACTCTTCAGGCAAACAGGTTATCCAGTTATAAAGCACCTAGTACTTAGTTATAATATCCCTAGAAGAACATTATGAGATTATTTAAAGAGTGGAATGTCCAAACTAAATTTAGGTAATCAAATCAACAGGACCAAGATTTTGTGAAAAGGATTTGCAGAAATATGATACGCAAACAAGCATTTGAGTTTTGTGAGTCATATTATATTATTATAAAACATTGCTAACAATATTAACAAGCAATTAAAATACATAGAAGAATTTAGATGTCCTGACGGTTGTGATACGTAGATTTGGATAGGCGATATTACCTCAATTGGGTAAAATAACGCCTATAAATGTTTTTTATATTTTTATTTATTTGATAAACTATGTGCCATTGAAAAATAAAATTGAAATTTGAATTTTAATATACAGACCAGTCATATTTTGTATTTTTTAAATACAATATTAGCCATACATCTCATGAACACATTCTGTTCTTCATCTTCATTTAATAAATGAGAGAAATTTACGTTATTCCTTAGGTAGGCGTAATTCGACAGACCTACATTATAAATCGACTTTTGGTGCTGACGGTACCCTCATAAGTAGTTATGTTTGTGCTGCGACTTCGCCTGCCTCCGAAGGCAAAAACTTCATGAAAGGGTGTGTAAAAAACAAAAGCAGGTAATAAATAAAAACTTAATTAACATTACACTTTCGTAGGTAAATACCATAGAATAATAAAAATAGCAATAGCACGTACGACATGCTAATATTTCTATTGTATGCTGTTTACAAGGTCATGGTCGCAGGGGGTGGCAGCAGGAGTCGTCTACCTATGTTAATAAATTCCATAACGTTGTGTTTAGAGGACGTAATAGGTTAGCTAGTTTCAAATACCAACAAACCTTCATAATTAAGGTCTACTATTAAAATAATTGGCCAACGAAGTTCCAGGCGTAGTCAATACATTGTACCTGCTTGGTAGTTAGGTACATACCATAAATTGCGAAACCTTCCTTTCATTACATTGCCTATTTCTCTGCATAATTGTCGAAGTGACGCGGAGGAATTAGGAAAATGTGAAATTATGAAAAAAAAAAGAAAATATATTTAAAAAAAACTTTTCTACAGACGAAAATATACGAATAACCTTCTCCTTTTTTAAATTCGGTAAAAAATAATACGAATATAAGGTAGGTACCTAAATGTCTTCCTTTTACGTTTGCTCCTCGCTGGCTAAATAGGTCAATTAAGAAGAGCGAGCGCTACTATGGTGCTGCAGACGATCGGCTCTAGTCAAGGTTAAACTATGTATGTAAACAATTTAGCGCTCTTCTGAAATCGATAAATCCAAGTAACCTGCGTTTACCTATTGTATTGTTCTATAAATGCATGACGTTCTATCCTAGATTTGTTAAAGGCGCCGTGCCAGTGCAGGTACCTACCTACTACATACCTACATGCAATGGAACTTTTTTATTTTACCTCTTTAAAAAGTACCATAGCAAACGTTAGCGGTGAGAGAGAGGGGGAGAGGGGGAAGCTGGTAAATTACATTACTGAAAGGCTACTTGCATCGCTCGGAAAAATGTTTTCTATGCTAGCGTTAAAAAAATTACCTACATACATGTTGAGTATTAGAGGTTTATTAAAATTTTATAAAGGGGGTCAAAATTTTCGTTATTTTTGCAATAGGGACTAGAAAATGGTGTGTATTTTCGAGTTATAAACAAAAGAAAATAAAAAAAAGATACAATCCTGTTTTTCAACTGAAGTCGAGGTGTTGGTTTGAATTTTAGTTCATGACATCTAATTTTATTTCACACATTTCGCCACTGTTTTCCTTAAACTCAAACTCAAACTCAAAGCATTTATTTCAATTAAACCATTTACAGGCACTTTTGAATTGTCAAGGAGTCAGTCAGTCAGAAATATGAAGCTAGTTGCCCATTCCAATGCGTAGTAGGTACCTATGGAGAAGAACGGGCAAGAAACTCCATGGACACTCTTTTAAATCAAAATATTGTTACAATATAATGGTTACATTATTCATGTTGAAATTATACATGTGAGAACAATGTAGAAAGCACGTTAAAAGCGTCCGCAATTACAAAATAAGCACAATTCAAAAATTAAAATAAGCCATGGCAGCTAAGAAATGACCAGTCACAACTGACGGCGCCCGTTCACGAACATGACGCATGGATCAGCACCATTGAGCTCAACCATTTTGAAGGGAGCTAAATGATCCAACACATACGCCACCACCAGCGAGACATTTGAGTGAGCATGACATTCCCAGCCGTCAGGGCACATTCAAGTCAATGAAAGACAAAATACCCGGTAAATGGTAGCTCTATAGTACATAGTACTCACACCTGTGCAATTATATAATACAAAGGAGAGATTGAGTTTATACAATGCAAAGATAGTCTTACAATCTTCAGCAGCTCCAACAGCATTTTCGAATGTTAATTAGTTAGTTGTGGTTGTGGAGCAGGACCAGCATTTATATACATACGTACCATAAAACACCGAAGCCAGTAGGCATTTAACATTTTCCAGCTGAGGTTTTAATACTCATTCGACCCCCTGGATAAACTTACAATATTCCCACTTCCCGGTAGGTAATTATTAATTAATTGGTAGTGCTAAAGGAATCTGGAAAATACTGGTCAGATTTACCTAGTTGAGGATTTTAGTTAGAGGACAACATTTTAGGTGAAAAACGTATAGCTCGGTGCCATCTTAGTGCTGTCAAACTAACACAACTTCATTCTAAAGTTATCAGATGGATAATCCTACAACTAATCAGTTAATCACCTGGATAGTGGAAATAACAATTTATCTGTAGGTACCTACAAGCTAATGTTAATGTCCATTCAATTGGAAAATGTTTACTAAATGTTTACTTCTAGTTACTTATCAAATAGACACACTGCAGAACAAACAAGTTTGTAGATACGAAATTATCTTCGCAGAGTAGATACCAGCCAGCACTGGATGTGGACACTACTTAAAAATAATAAACGACACAGAAAATCCATACCTACTTAAAGTAAGTCCCTACTTATTAGGTAGTTAGTAAAGAAAACTTAAAACGAATGTTAGTAGGTATCCAAATCCACACTTTCGAATGATGTCATGAAAGCCATCAATCCTCCCCTAATCAAACATCGGAGCGCTACAAAGACGCGGCAGGCCCGCCAGCATCCTGAACTTGTTATGTTACCCTGCACACGCTGGGCGTTGTAACTTGTACATACGCCTTTGCGTATACCTAACCCAAGTGCTTGCTACACTGTGCGAATCAATATACCGAACTGTTGCTATGATAATGAACTAACTTTAGAGAGAGAGACTATTTGAAGAAGGGCTACTGCTTGGGGGTATAAATAAATATAGGTACTTATGGATCTATAATCAGCCTATAATAATGTTCCCACTGCTGGGTCACAGGCTTCCTCTCTGTGAGAGGGAGCGGGCCGTAATCCACCACGCGGGCCCAGTGCAGGTTGGTAGATGTCACATGTCTTCGAATTTTTAGTTCTAGGACATGCCGGTTTTCTCACGATGTTTTCCTTCACCATTTTAGAGCAGTGCTGATTAAATAATTTACACAAAGCGCTGGTCAGGGTTCGAACCTACGACCTACAAGTCGTAAGTCACGGCCGTTACCACCCGGCCACCACTGCTCTATGGTCACAGTATTACAATAACGCAAGTGCCCGTCAAGATGGAGGGACCAAGTCTTGGACTTCAAATCAGCCTATATGTATACTTATGTATAAAATATTAATACTGTACCTACATCTACTATTTGCTAAATTAGCAATAATTTAAGCTACCTCAATGTATACATAGTTATATACCTACCTAACAAAATCTTTTAAGTACTCCAATTTGACGTCATACCATACTTTGGAGTTTATTTACCTTAGGACTAGCTAATAACGTGAGGATGCATTTAGCATCTCTAGCCATGCTATGAGCTATTAAGTATACCTAATTAGTTATTCTAACAAATCAACTTAGCAAATCTAATTGGTTACTAATTAAAATGTTTATGGCAATTGCAATTCTGGCAAGTTTGATTCCTACATATTGGCCCAAAATGGTTGTTGGCGACGCTGATTTTGAATTTCCAACGACTCCTCGGTGAATTTCGGCCGTCTTAAGCAGTTTAAAATTCCAATAGAAAAGTGTACTTACCTTCATAAACATAATATTAGGTCTTTACCTATGAAATTGCCGTTCTGCAGTACTGGCCATTTCAAATCAAAATAATTTTTGTTTGGCTAAGAATTCTAATTTCAAATTAATTTTATTTTAAAGACATGGTTTTTTTTTTCCAAAAGTAGTCATTTCTTTATTGATTAGTGTTACATTTTCATCGCATTTCAATCTTTTTCGTCATCATGGATACGTTAAAAATTCGAGTAATTATGGAATATGAGTACCGTCGTGGCAGCAACGCGGCACAAGCGGCACGCAACATCAACGACGTTTACGGAGCTAACACTACAAACCAACGCACCACCTGTTATTGGTTTGCTCGCTTCCGTTCTGGAAATTTCGACCTGAAAAATGAACCTCGCGGTCGTCCGAAGACTTTGGGCGACAATGACGAATTAAAGGCGATTGTGGAAGCTGATGATACACAATCTACGGCTGAATTATCAGCAGCTTTCGACGTTAGCGTCAAAACAATATTGGTCCATTTGCGTCAAATTGGCAAGGTAAAAAAGCTTGACAAATGGGTGCCCCACGAACTCAATGATCGCCAGCGCGAAGTACGCGTCGAGACGTGCCTTGCACTGCTCAACCGACACACAAATGAAGGAATTTTGAACCGCATTGTTACCTGCGATGAAAAATGGATTCTGTTTGATAACCGCAAGCGCTCAGCAAGTTGGTTGGATCCTGGTTCAGCACCTAAACAATGCCCTAAACGAAAACTTACCCCTAGAAAAGTGATGGTCACTGTTTGGTGGTCTAGCGCCGGTGTGATTCATCACAGCTTCTTACCAAACGGGGTGAGCATTACTGTAGATGTGTACTGTGAAGAACTGAACACAATGATGGAGAAGCTGGCGCATCTCCAACCAGCATTGGTCAATCGCTCGTCTCCGCTGCTCCTGCACGACAACGCGCGACCTAATACTGCACAGCAGACGGTCTCCAAGTTGCAAGAACTGGGGTTGGAAGCTCTCCGTCATCCGCCCTACTCACCAGACCTTGCGCCTACAGACTACTACTTTTTCCAGAATTTGGATAACTTCTTGGCGGGAAAAAAATTCAATACCCGAGAGGCAGTACAAAATGCCTTTGAAGAATTTGTTGCCTCCCGTCCAGCTGATTTCTTTAAGAAGGGCATCAAGAAACTGCCACTGCGATGGCAAAGATGCATTGATTGCATGGGTGATTACTTCGATTAATACAAATAAAAAATTCATGAAAAAAATTCGTTTAAATTTTTTCATACAAAACGGCAATTTCATAGGTAAAGACCTATTAATTATAATAAGTATATTTCATCTCCGTATGTGGACATTGGCCTTAATTGGACTCTTATAAGCTACCTAGCCTTTGGGACTTCAAGTTCAAGGGCTCGGTCAAAGAAATTTAATGTGTAATGTGTAGGTACAAAAATTCCGTCGTAGCATGCGGGGTTAGTACTTTATAGGTAGTTAGGTAGGTAGGTACCTACCTAGTTACGTAGCTATAGGGATATCGATTTTTACATATTTTTATGGTAAGTAGTACCGCAATGCTATGGTTGTAGCGTTTCAGAATAAGGAAGTAGGTAGATGCGTCAGATGTGTGGGTGTTGGTTCGAAAATAAAATGTAGGTAGGTACATGTACGTAGGGCAATTTTAATAATGAAACCCCTTATTGCTTGGAATTTAGACATAACATAGGTACCTCTCCCTATACACAGACGACATGTGATGTTATGATTTAATTATTCTACTTAATTAATAAATTATCCACGGGCATAATTTTAAGTAGATAGGAGTCATTATTTTTTACAGCTGATCAAATTAATAATCTACCCTGGTCGTCCCTGGTCCATGTATGAACTTAAGCTTCCCATCCCATCATCAATTCAACAAGACGGCAACTCACAATCATTATAATCAGCCTAATACTTAGTAGTCCACTTCTGGACGTAGAGGTCCACTGGTGGACGCAGGCCTCTCCAATCGCTCGTAATCTCATTCCTCGAGTATTCCCATCCTGCTGCTACCAGCCACCCTGCGATCTTCACACCTAACTCTACTAATTTACAAAAGTAACAATGGTCTAGCCATTGTGATCTTTTAACAAATCTGTCAACAACTCACAATAATTGAGATACCAAAGCAACGTTTATAAATTAGTAGACCTGGCCCCCCTGGTAACTGAGGGTGACCGTACGTTTGCCGAGTCGCGGTCTCCACTGAAGACCTCATCTACACCAGTGATCATCGGTTCTACGGCTAATAGGTATGGCTAGCCTTTGCGAGTTGCAACTTATTGCTTGCACTGCCCTTTTTACAGGAGGTAAAATGTGTAATGGTAAAGGAGGCAAACGACAGAACTGGAGGGCCTAGACAAGTGACAATCGCTTCCAAAGCGTTTCGTATTTCTACAACGACTTTCAACAGTATTGACATAAGTTTTTCGATAGCTTACGTCCGTCCTATACATTTTTGCCTTTTCCATTATCGTTATCGCTAATAGAATGTCACTTTGTCTTGGGCCTCAGGGTCGCTACGTGCTTGTGGAATAAAATATCGACTCATCGACACGAGAAGAAGAAGAAGGTGGTCAAACCAGACTTATCGTCGTCATATCGACGGCAAAAACACCTAAGTATCACTAACATTACATTATAATTTCAGTCCTGTCAATTTTGTGGTTCCGATAAACTGACCGCAAATATCCTCTCGTTCCTTCCCGACTTATCAGGATGGTGTTATGTGTTTGCACACGGATTCCCTGCCGTGTGCAATAGCGTACGGGTATAAATAGTGTGTTCCAGGGTCGGAGGTCCATACTCGAGCCGTGGACTACACGGCTTGAAACAAAAAGTTTTAGTTTTTATTTATTTTATTTAGTGAAAAATCTTGTGGTAAGTGCAATTTTGATTTTTTGTCTATGTTGTAAACTAGATTTTTCGTTTTGTCTCTTTGTTGTTAGAATTTAGCGTCATGCTTTTCGAGGGTAAGCAGTATCTATTTAGTTCCACTTTATCTGGCAGACCTTCTGACTCGTTTCTCTTTATTTTTTTTATCTATTAGTATAGGTGGTGAATTTGGGACACTAAAGCAGATCCGTAACGTACTATTTAAATTAACTATTATAATATTAAAATAGTAGAGTATCTATAGTTATTGAAACAGAAATACTCGTTATAAACATATTAGGTACTTATGTAATCATATTCCACAGTTATAATTATCATACTTGTAGATATGTCATTAGTATTCCGATCATGCGTGACTCTATTGAAACTGTACCCCGGAGACACGGTGACACTTAATATTGTATCATTTGTTGTAATGTAATGATATTGATGATTGTATAATTGAAGTCGTTTGTCGCTTAAGCAGATTATCTGATAGATTTTGAATTTATTAATTTGGGCTTTGAAACTGTCCCAATTACTCCTAATAAGTAGCCTAAAATACTTACTCCACTATAGGACCGCGACAATAGACTACTGTAGTACCTACTGTTGAATCTTCCATACACCTCCTCTGCACCAGCAAAATAGATTTTTATTCATAGTAGGTAACCTATACCTACTAAGCATTTTATGTGGGGTGTAGGACGTGTAGGTACCCAATAGATACTAAAATCCTTCTTCTCATGCGCTCAGCATCCTAATTGCGTAATGCACGATAGGTCAGACTTGGAATCGGTTTTAAACAAATGTCTAATCCATTGCTTCATAAGTTCGAAAAAAAAATCTGCTCAACAACACGAACTTATGAAGCAATGGATTAGACATTTGTTTAGAACCGATTCCAATCCTGATTAATCGTGTATTACGCAATTTTAGGGTGCAGAATATGGTCTGTGCTCTTATGTTGACATGATTTTACTTTCACGAGAAAAAACTCGTCATGCTATAGGTACCTACTGAAATGATGAGTCAGTTATGGTCGTTTTGTTTCAATTGTTCAATTTTCAGTGTAATAGTTTTATTTGTTGATTCTTATACCAGTTGACAAGATGTCGGACGCTAAGAAGAACCTGCTGCTATTCTTCGACCGGCCCTCGGAGCCGTGCTTCATGCAGAAGGGAGAAGATAAGTCTGTCTTCGAAATCCCTCAGCATTACTATGTAAGTTTTAAAGCGTAAGACATGAAACCATCATAATCCATAATACATATTTCTTGACTGTCTGTTTAATTTCGGAAGTTTATTTACAATTCATTGTAAGTAGTTGAAAAACATGTTGCAAAAACATGTTCTCCCATACAATAAAATATACAATCTAACATTAACATTGTAGGTATACAAAGGGAAAAACTTAAATATAAAAGAAAAGCTCATAGTGCATCATAAAATCTTCCGTATAACCGTCCTTCGGACTGTACCCACTTATAATGTAACAACCCAAGCTTAGTTTATAATTTATTGCTGCTTTCTTGGATATTTTTGTTTAGTGTTTTCACGCACGACTCGAAGCCAGCACAGCGGGAGCGGGCAACATATTATTCGATTTTTCCGTTTGGAATTTATTAGTACCTAACAGCCCGGACTCTGGATTTAATACCCGGCTCATAGTAATATGCTCGCCTCCTATTGTTATGGGGCTTAGCAACTGGCATAATGGGGGTGTACAATTCACCTCTGCCTAGTTGGTTACCGCTTTGTGGAATGCAGGCGCGATTTTATGTTATTATGTAGGTATATGTTTTTTCCAGCCCGACAAGTACAAGGAGCTCACCACCACCATCGCCAACCGCTTCGGCGACGACGCCGGCCGCAGCATCCCCGTGCGGAACATCGCGCTGCCCAACCTGGAGCTGCCCATGCAGCTGCCCTACAACGACAACTTCTCGCTGTTCGTGCCCAAGCACAGGACCATGGCCGCCAAGCTTATTGATATCTTTATGGGTAAGTGGAAAAAATACACAGTTTAAGGGTACAATGGTGCCGATTCTGTTGTTCACAAACTAAACTAACTATATAAGTTCAGTGCATCTTTTCGTTTCTATTTCATTAAGAAAAGGACAGGAGATAAATTTTAGTTTAGTCCTGTCAAACTGTCACTACTCCATACAAGTTTAGACGCGATTAAAAACTTGCCTACCAAATTACGTCAATTTACGTCAGGCGCTGATTAATTTGACAGGACTAAACTAAAATTTATCTTCTGTCCTTTTCATGATGAAATAGAAAGAAAAAGATACACTGAACTTAATTTAGTTTAGTTTGTGAACAACAGAATCGGCACCACTGACGCGCTAACTGTTGCCATGGATTCTGCAGATGATTCTAGACTTCCTAGCTTAAAAATATTTCGTCATTTAAAAAACCAACAGCAGCCAAAATATTTAAAAGCAAAAAAAAAACTGAAGAATTTTATCTCTGGGGTGTCTAGAATGTACCTACTGAACCCATGATAAAAGTAGCTGCCTCGCCTCGCAGCGCCACCTATTGAAAATGTTTCAAACTACCTACTTCCTAAGCTCAGTAACATCAACACATCTCTATAGTATGAAATAATATGAGGACTATATTTAGCGGTTTCTTTCAGTACTTCGTAAAGAAATTCCCCATAGTTTAGCCACCACAAGACACAATGTCTTAGCCTACCTAAGTTCCTAACAAGCTGCCGTATGTTCCAGGTATGCGTGACGTAGAAGACCTGCAGTCCGTGTGTTCGTTCTGTCAGCTGCGCATCAACCCGTACCTGTTCAACTACTGCCTCTCTGTCGCTATACTGCACAGGTAAGGAAATATTTCTAGATAGATAATAGTAGATTGTTGCATCGAGCGCAAAGTGAGTTATTAATGCACGAGGGTTATGTGTATGTGCGGTCATTTATACTGGAGTCGCCTTTGGAGGAAAAAAAGAAGCGTTTATTTAAAAAAAAATCGCGAACTATATAACAATAATAGTGTTTTGTTACTGTGCAGGCCCGACACGAAAGGCATCAACATCCCGACGTTCGCCGAGACGTTCCCCGACAAGTTCATGGACCCCAAAGTGTTCCGCAAAGCCAGGGAAGTCAGCAACGTCGTCACTTCCGGAAACAGGGTGAGGAAACTATATTAGTAACACTGAAGTTCTAGACAATAGCGAAATCGTCATGACTCTCTTGGAGCCGAGGAACAGGTTTTCAGAAGTTTACACTTCGACTTATTTCAAACTTACACCACACGATTTATTTTGCTTTGTTGAAGACTCCCCAAGTGAAGTAATCACCTAGTTCTTCCAAATCTCTCTCAATCTCAAATCTAAGGAATCTAACCGTACTGCTAAAATACAGAATGATTTTTTTAGATGATACTTCAAGCTTCTACTGGAATTATGATTTTATGACCTCTATTTTGGACAAAACGAAGATATTTTGTGTAAACTTCACCAAAAATAGAACCCGAATCCTTCAAATAGGTACAACTTTTTGCTTAAACTTTTCAGCAAAAATCATCACAAAGCTCATCGGATTTTTTTTCCCCTTAGATGCCAGTAACAATCCCATTAAACTACACAGCAAACGCCGCCGAACCGGAACAGCGCGTGGCGTACTTCCGCGAAGACATCGGCATCAACCTGCACCACTGGCACTGGCACCTCGTGTACCCCTTCGACTCCGCAGACCGCGCCATCGTCAACAAGGACCGCAGGGGAGAGCTGTTCTACTACATGCACCAGCAGATTATTGCCAGGTGAGATTGAGCATCACAGTAATAGGCATTAGTACAATGTACTTATAGTAAACTTTGGTATAAAAATTGGTGTCGATCCCAAGTAAAATGAGACAAGGACAATGAAGAAGAAAAGTAAGCTTTGGAGAGAAAATCACTTTACAGATTTGTAAATCTTTAGAAACATCTTGGACTAACTGGTAAACCAAGTCAACCAAACCAACCAAGTGAGATATGAACAAAAAAACGAATATCATCGACCTAAACCAAAGCTAGCGTGACTTGTGACTTTGGGATTGTTGACCTTTTACTAGCCACTGCAAAAAAATGCACTGCAACATGAAATGTGACACAACAAACAACTATACGAATTAATTTCAACGTGTGTTACATTGACGTGCGAGATGTCCCACTACATTTAACCAAATGAATGTAATATTCTTTATTTCCCGTCAGATACAACATGGAGCGCCTGTGCAACGGCCTGCCCCGCGTGACTCGCTTCCAGAACTTCCGCGAGCCCATCTCCGAGGGCTACTTCCCCAAGCTCGACTCGCAGGTCGCCAGCAGGGCGTGGCCTCCGAGGTAAGATTCTATTCCAACCAGTTGTTAGTGATCCCATTTTGCTACTGCTGAGATTGAAGCCTCCTTACATAGAGCATTATTGATATAGTGTTTAGACTTTGTTATATCAGCCTAAGTTTAACAATAAAAATAAAAAAGTGCAATTTTTAAAAGACGTCGCTGCATGTACGTCCATTTGAATCTATAGTACAGAATAAAATGCCGAGTAACCATTTTACTCTCAAGTTAGCTTCCCGCTGTCATCTACCGGAAATAGTTCAAAGTGCTATAGCCTACGATGCTTTCAGAAAATTGACTAAATAAAATAAAATGCTATGTTCCAGGTTCGCCGGCACCGCAATCCGTGACCTGGACCGGCCGGTGGACCAGATCAGAGCCGACGTGTCTCAGCTGGAGACCTGGAGGGACCGCTTCGTGCAGGCAGTCGAGAGCCAGTCCATCACCATGGTGAGATGTGGCGATGTTAATTGATCACTTTTCGTTCGAGATGATTTTGTCACAATCATTTTGATAAGCGAAATACGAAGTTTTTAGCTAGAAACCCCACTATGAGAGTCTGCAAATTGTGATGTTCTTTTTATGGATTAGTGCAGTTTTTTTAAGGTTTTTTGATAGTGACAATACTTACATTTACTCTTATTCTCTGCAGCCGAACAATCGCCAGATGCCGTTAGACGAGGAGCGCGGCATCGACCTGCTGGGCAACATGATGGAGTCGTCCATCATCAGCCCCAACCGCGGCTACTACGGCGACATGCACAACATGGGACACGTGTTCATCTCCTACTCGCACGACCCCGACCATCGCCACCTGGTGAGTACGGCGAGTACAGCGTGTACTCGCAACAGGACAGAGTAAAGCGGAGAGGAGATGCACATTTCGTCAGTGTCTGACTTAAGTTTTGTATGGTAATGAGGATGGCGCTCAATCTAATTCTTTGTCGTTCGTCCCTCAGGAGCCGTTCGGCGTGATGGGCGACTCGGCGACGGCGATGCGCGACCCGGTGTTCTACCGCTGGCACTCGTACATCGACGACCTGTTCGCGCTCTACAAGTACAAGCTCAACCCTTACACCGATGATAAGGTGAGAGTAAAGAGAATTATATTATACTAGCTGCGCCCCGCGGTTTCACCCGCATAAGTCGCGATCCGTGGGAATATCGGGATAAAAATTATTCTATGTCCTAACCCAGGGCATGGTCTACCAATGTGTCAAATTTCATCCAAATCAGTTCAGTTTATAGGCGTGATGTTATGATTGTAATGTAATACTCTCTTTATTAAATACTAATTTGTACTCAGTTCCGCGCAAAACGTGAATTTCCGTCCGAAAGTAAATTGCAAGATGTTACTTACTAACAAGTTACTATCGGATAGTTTGTGATGCATTCATGAAGAAAAACAATGGGAAATGGTCTTTGTATAAAGTCCAGCTACTTTAAATAAATAGTTCGAAATAAAAATAGTAATCAGCAAGTAAATCAATTGCGTTCTGGCGCAGCCATAAACACTGCAATTCAAATTGTGGTTTCCATTACCGCACAAAATAGCCACTTCTACGGTCCAGTATAGCCCTGTGGTGGCATCGCCACATAACAACTACACCTCACACTGATGTCACGCGCATCTTGCATCGCGCAAGCAGAGTTTATCGTACGACGAGTATATATACAACGTCCCGACATCAATCGTCGGGCAGTAGCCTACCAGAGACGAACCCGATGGTCGCAGGATCCTCCCTTTTCTATAGAGGATGAGTGAACATTACACCCTGTTGCTCATACCTCCATAGCCCTACAGATAGTAAGTACCAGATCTGAGTATCCTTGCATGTCAGGATTTGTGTTTCTTTACTTCTTTTTTTCCAATTTTGGATCAACGTTTCAAAAACAGCTTCTCTGATGTTCCAGCTGGACTTCCCCGGCATCCGCGTGTCCAGCGTGAGCCTGGAGGGCGCGGCCGGCGCCAACACCATCGGCACGTTCTGGGAGCTCAGCACCGTGGAGCTCGGCCGAGGGCTCGACTTCACGCCGCGCGGCTCCGTGCTGGCGCGCTTCACGCACCTGCAGCACCAGGAGTTCACCTACGTGTGAGTACTAGCTCCGTGCTGGCGCGCTTCACGCACCTGCAGCACCAGGAGTTCACCTACGTGTGAGTACTAGCTCCGTGCTGGCGCGCTTCACGCACCTGCAGCACCAGGAGTTCACCTACGTGTGAGTACTAGCTCCGTGCTGGCGCGCTTCACGCACCTGCAGCACCAGGAGTTCACCTACGTGTGAGTACTAGCTCCGTGCTGGCGCGCTTCACGCACCTGCAGCACCAGGAGTTCACCTACGTGTGAGTACTAGCTCCGTGCTGGCGCGCTTCACGCACCTGCAGCACCAGGAGTTCACCTACGTGTGAGTACTAGCTCCGTGCTGGCGCGCTTCACGCACCTGCAGCACCAGGAGTTCACCTACGTGTGAGTACTAGCTCCGTGCTGGCGCGCTTCACGCACCTGCAGCACCAGGAGTTCACCTACGTGTGAGTACTAGCTCCGTGCTGGCGCGCTTCACGCACCTGCAGCACCAGGAGTTCACCTACGTGTGAGTACTAGCTCCGTGCTGGCGCGCTTCACGCACCTGCAGCACCAGGAGTTCACCTACGTGTGAGTACTAGCTCCGTGCTGGCGCGCTTCACGCACCTGCAGCACCAGGAGTTCACCTACGTGTGAGTACTAGCTCCGTGCTGGCGCGCTTCACGCACCTGCAGCACCAGGAGTTCACCTACGTGTGAGTACTAGCTCCGTGCTGGCGCGCTTCACGCACCTGCAGCACCAGGAGTTCACCTCCGTGTGAGTACCGGCCTGCTGCTGGCCGGCAAGACCATTAGCTGGAATGTGATCTACCGGCCGACATGTCCTTAGATGGCGCTGAGCACTTGTACCGTCAGATCTAATGGGTCACTTGCTTTTTTGCTATTTCTCTTCGTCGGCATTTCATTATTGAGCACCTCCATTTGATACTTTGACTTCATGGAGCGGCACATCACCGACACTACAAATTGTTCCGATTCCTGACTCCCGAAGACCTAATTCCCCTTATTAAAAACGTACAAAATCTAGTCGCAATCTCAACTCAGCGACAATCATGTCAAAAACTTGTCATAAATGTCAAGGTATTTTAGACAGATTAAGACTGAGAGCAGATTGTAACGTTCTTAAAATTACGGGAACTGCCCCTCTGATCTCTGTGTGTTACGTCCTCTTGGTCCTTATAGAGACTTATAAGTCTCTCGGTTGATAAACATTTAGTCATTTTCTATGAAGGCGAATAGAAGTCCGTAAACAATATTTTGCCGTGTTCTTCGCAGCATCGAGTTGAACAACACAACGGGTCAGGGCGCGATGGGCACGGTGCGCATCTTCATGGCGCCCACAGTCAATGAGAAGGGAGAGCCTCTCCCCTTCGACGAGCAGAGGAGGGCCATGATAGAGCTGGACAAGTTCACCACTGGACGTGAGTACCTACATCATACCAAGGTCTGGTTGACCTGAGAACAGAATGCCAAGACAAGCGGTCGCTTATTCTGGATCTATACGAAACTATGTGGCGTCCGACGCAGCCTTGGGCAAACGTTTTCATTAATTAAATCTCTACAGTTCTTTCACAGTTATTTTGTCTCTGCAGCAATCTTATTGTAACGAAGATAAAGATCACTGATTTTGACAGTGGTTCAAAGTTTCAAGCTTTTATTTAAATTGCCTTATTAGTTAGTATGTATGGGTCAAAACTTGTAAGCTGAATTAAAACCACTTCTTGTTATCCTATGGAGTTGAAATTTTACATGTCGGTTCAGTTTCGAAGACCATGCAAGTTTCATATTTGTGATCATAAAATTCACAGACATCAATTGACTTTCAGACTAGAGCTTGCTATCCAGTGTCCTATTATACGGCTTATTTTTAGGCAAACATTTACTATAATAATGTTTTCAGTACGTCCGGGCAACAACACCATTCGTCACCGCAGTCTGGACTCGTCCGTCACCATTCCTTACGAGAGGACCTTCCGCGATCAGGTGTGTAATACTAATAGTGTACAGAGTGCTAGAATGTTTATAAACTTGTTCTATATTATGAAGAAGTAGAGAAGTTAGCAGGTAGAGCTTCTGAAATGACTTTACGAGTACTAAAAAAATTAACAAGACAACTGTTATTATTGCATCTCTGTTTTCTTTATAAAAAGCATAAATTTGTCTATCTACCTGTCCCAGGAATTTTGTATTAATTGCACTGAGACATTGTTTTCAATAAAGACTATATCTTTCAAAGAAACGAGCCGAATATTAAAATAATTCTCCATAGTTCTCAAATTCAACTTTTGTGATAATCCACTCATGATTAGTGAAAGTTTCTCGTATTGACAATCTGTGTCGGCCCGCAGTCGGCGCGGCCCGGCGACCCGGGCGCGGCCGAGGCGGCGCAGTTCGACTTCTGCGGCTGCGGCTGGCCGCACCACATGCTGGTGGCCAAGGGCAACGAGCAGGGCTACCCCGTCGTGCTGTTCGCGATGGTGTCCAACTGGAGCGAGGACAGGGTATGTACTGCGTCGATACGGCGTTGGTGAACATTTGTGAAATTATATTAAAAATACAAGAACACGCGCCAAAAGATCCTTGTACAGTCGTACCTACTAAGGTGTGGGCCCATAAGTATTTTTATGATCGTCCGTCTCCTCCAGGTCGAGCAAGACCTCGTGGGGTCGTGCAACGACGCGGCGTCGTACTGCGGCATCCGCGACCGCAAGTACCCCGACCGGCGCGCGATGGGCTTCCCCTTCGACCGGCCCGCGCCGCAGACGGCGCTGGGCGACTTCCTGCGCCCCAACATGGCCGCGCAGCCCTGCAGCATTCGCTTCGCCGACACCACGCGCCCGCGCGCCGCGCGACGGTAGGTGGGGGGCAGGGGGGGGGTTGAAGACAGTCATTTAATGAATAAGAGTTTTGTTGTATTCTGGTCCTGCAAGTTGTATGTTTCGACTGTAAAAGCCTATCTCATGCGATAATAATACGGATTTATTTATTAAACCTACCTGTTTATGATTTCTGTCAGCCTGATGTCTTCAACTTGCAATTTGAATGTAACTTTGGTATTGCCTGAACATCGATTATGAAATGATAATATCTTGAAAGTATAACATGTAAAGTAAGAAAAAACTTCCCCCTCCATAGTGAACCTATTTAAAACCCAGTAACAACTTGTTATTCTAAGCTAAATAGTTACACAAGTGCAGTATACCAATGTAGAAGCTACATTTTGGTAACTAATATAGATGGCGCCACATATAGGTACAACTTAAGAAGATATTATAAACTTTTTGATAATCCTATTTACCTCACATTTATTCTTTTAAATATAAGTTCCATTTACTCTTTCTATCATAAGTCTAGTTATAAGCTAGTGGTGCCATCTATGTGTGGTTAACCTCACTATTGGGTGTGTAGGTCAGGCCCGGGCGTGTCTCGCGACACTCGTGCTTCCCCCGCGGAGCCGGCGCGCAGGCCGTGCGGCTGCGCCGGTGATCCAGCCGCTATTATTAAGAAACCTTACTATTATACCAAGTGCGATCATTATAACAAACATCATATCTTGTAATAACTTACTATTGGGCAAACTTATAAAACCTATTACACATATAAACATAGCCAAAGCATTGATCAATTACTTTACAAAGGTTTAACAATCAAAAGCAACTTTCTACACACTTTTGTGTCTTCTTGCGCCCGCTATGACCTGACATACCTGACAGGGACAACTTCAAATCTTCCCCTTACTTTGTTTGTCCTGAAAAGCTTGTTTGAGTCATTTGTTGTCGTAGAGCGTAACTTCAGCCTTGAGCGCAAATGCGTTCAAACATTTTGGCTCTCATAGCATCAATCATAGAAAGAGTTTTTCAGAAGACTATAAACTAACACTGTTTTAATAAACGTAGGTACACACAAACATGGCTACCAAACACCTCCATAATTAAATACAAATCAATTAACGATTGCACTAAAGATAACCAACACAAAAATATGTCATTAACATTACATCACATTATTTTATTATTGATTTAACATACATTTTTATTAAATGACTGTTAGTGTACATATTTCTAAACCTGAATGGGTTTGTCCACTGTAGCACATGAACATTCCTCCTCAAACACTTGTATAATAAAATATCATGAGAAATCTCGTGATGCACTGAAGAAAACGAACCCTTTTCTAAACACCAGTTAACGGGTTCAATAGGTATTTCAAAGCGAAGCTTGCAAAGTTACCGTCTAAAATAAAACCTGGACATATTAGTCTGAAATCTAAAACACACACTATGGTGATCAATGTTCATTCATGCTGCCTATGAGAAGTGGCTTTTACCCTGAAATAGGAAACTGAAGCTGATGTTAGTAAAAAGCTGATATTTTTGGCCTGCAATAGGAAACTGAATCTGATGTTAGTAAAAAACTGATATTTTTGCCCTGCAATAGGAAACTGAAGCTGATGTTAGTAAAAAGCTGATATTTTTGCCATGGAATAGGAAACTGAAGCTGATGTTAGTAAAAAACTGATATTTTTACCCTGCAATAGGAAAAAAAACAACAGGTATTTCTCCATAAAATACAGTTTAGTTGTTACTGGAGCGACCTCGGCTATTTCTTAACGGATTCTGATTTCATTTAGTTTTAAGTGTTATGTATAAGTTTAGATATAAGTAAACGGGTCTGTAAATAAATTAAATAGTTCTTAATTTTATGTACATAGTGTAAATACTTGTGTTCTTGAGACTGAATAAATTAGCCTTTAACCAATTTGATGTTTTATTATGTTCTTTATTTTTAATTAATTCATGTACTAGTGCATATTATCGACTTTTCGATAAGTATCACACACACACAGTCACACATGAACAAAATACCTCTTGGAACAAAATAATTGTCTGCGACCTTCCAGGACAATCAACTACTTTGCCATTGAAAACTGTCATGATTTACCGAACTATTTATATTTTCATTTTATTTATGTACTACGTGTTCCTTTTGATAAACCATAACTCTAGGGTATTATTGGTCAAAGAATCATCTGGCATAAACAGGGTTGGCATAAAACAAACAAGTTGTTTTAAAACACTTATTTTAAACATTATTTAAAACATTTTGAAATAAAAAAAAGTTTTTTATTAAGTGTTTCAAATCACAGTTTAAAACAAGTTTTATACAATGTTTTTAACATTTAGAAAAAAAAAATGGTTTTAAATCAAATTTGAATAGCGAACGAATGGAAATAAATGAAAGTTATAAATGTTCAGGGCTTGAAATAGCTCGAAAAGAAATTAAAAAGGTTAGATAGAGATTTTTATGAAGCAAGTACCTAATTCCCTGCAAAAATTTTAGATAAGGGGAAACCTTATCTAAAGTAAGTATGTTCATAGATCAGATAATAATAGTTAGTAATAAGTACTTAAATCCGATCGTTTTTTTTTAAATAGTCTAGCAATGAATTATATTAGGTCTGATCGATTTGTGTTGATAATAAATTAGATAAATCGCTCAAAGGAAAAAAAACTCTTGTTTAAAACATTTTGAACTGTTTGTTTTAAAAAAAAATCAAAAAAATGTTTTTTTTCCAACCCTGGGCATAAATATGAATTAATATTATTCTTTTTTTTTCGTTTGAATTTTTCATACAAAAAACTGTTTTTGACAACGTCGCATTTTCTTAGCTTTAATTATGAATGATTGGTTTGAATGAAAATGATTTACTCGTTTTATATCAATGAATCATTGATGTGACGTGATACACGTCGAGAGTTTAGTGAAGTTATCTTCGTACTATGTATTTTTTTGGAACACTTGTTCTAGGACGTTCTGTATTATTTTAATTTTATCATAGCCTTAAAGTTATGGGACATGGAAGAAGGAACACATTGTAGAACAATTTTATATTAACTATTTATTTCGTGCTAGCTGCGCGCCGCGGTTTCACCCGCGTAAGTCTCGATCCCGTGGGAATATCGGGATAAAGAGTATCCTATGTTTTATTCCAGGTCATGGTCTGCCCATGTGCCAAATTTCATCTAAATCCGTTCAGTCATTTAGCGTGAAAGCGTAACAAACAAACAAATCGACACACAAACCCACTTTCGCATTTATAATAATACTAGCTTCCGCCAGCGGCTTCGCCCGCGCACTATGTCGATATAAAGGCTCGTGCCGGGCGCGACAGGCAGCGGTACCTTTGTCGACAAAGGTACCGCTGCCTGTCGCGCCCGCGATTTCGCGTCTGTTTGCACGAGCCTTAAAGCAGCCTATGTCTTTCCCCAGGCTGCTATCTATCTCCTTGCCAAAATTCTTGTCGAAATTCGTTCAGTGGTTTAGGCGTGAAAAGATAACATACAGACAGACAGAGTTACTTTAGAATTTATAATATTAATATTATATATAATATATATTAGTAGTATGGATAAGTTAGGATATTATCTGTCACATTTTACTAATACCTATAGACCTATTATAGTGGCACAGTAAGAGTGACTGCAGAACACGAATACGTGATCTTGGGTTCGATTCTAAGATTCGGTTAAAATAATAACATTTTACTACATCAGTTAATGTGCAATCGGGGTTTTATTGACGCTTCACAAGTGTGTATAGTAAGCTAAGTTCAAACCCCTTACTCGAAATATTACATACTCACCCTATTAGATCAGTTTCTGAAACTTATTAATCAGTTATTGAATTTCACATCAAATTGCTAGGTTGCTGTTGAATCGGTTAACAAATCACATCATAAATAAGATTTGACAGTTGCTTTACTTATTTAGAGGTTTGATCAAGTTTTGAGAAACATCTGGTCTAGCTGATAGAGCAGACTGTTCAAAGATTTAACAGGACTATCTGCCAGGTATGTACCGAGACTCAATTAAAAAATATAGTCTATAGGAACACCGCCTGCAGGCGCTGCCTTCTGGCATATAAGACGAGGGAAGGTGGGACTGTTACTTACTCCGGTTCCTGTGTAACGCTTGTCAAGGCACATCCCTGGAGTCCATATTTATGTTGTGCCTGGGGTGAGGTCGCGTGTCGAGGAATCCGAAGTCGAACCGTTTACATTGGTAAGTGATTGATTAAGAATGACTGCTGTATGAAAGAGGTTCTAGACCACAAGAAGACTGCCTACTATGTATTACACAACATACATGTTAACAAAAAATAAACGTTTTTGGATAGCAAGGTTATCTTGAAACTCAAAAACCTGACCTAAGTAAAATATCTCAGCAATGCTATAATCAATTAATTTCATATTAAATACCCATCGAGGTCGGTTTGACAGTTATCTGTTGATAGCAATGTATTGTGTGCTAATTAGAGACTTTCTTTAAATTGTTGGGCCGGCCATCTTTGGAGCACAGTTCTGGCAAACATGGCGAAGACTGCACAGGTAAGCTAATTAGGTACTAATATAACCATAACTGTAGGAATTGTGAAGTGATAACTCTATTACAAAAGTTGCTTTTTAAATTAAAAAAGTGGAAGTGTGTTGTGATAAAAGCTCTCTTTCGGAATAACTGTATATTATTGGTGAATATAAGCAGTTCAAAATCTGCCCTTTATTTGAAGTCGGTATAAAAGGGAATGGAAAGAAAAGGATCATACGATCAGACGCGCCCACTCCGCGGTTACTGTATTGTTAGCTGTAGTTTAGTACGGAGCGGAGCGGGGGGGGGCGCGTCTTCGTGGATGGCACTATCTACAGTATGATTCTTTTCTGAATTCGAGCCTATGACGACTTAGGAAATATCGACTAAATCAACATCTGTATATTTTGATGTCAGCTTTGACAGACATTATAAGTAATACTTTGCCTAGTATTCTTTGTCTAGTATTCTTTCATTGTAAAATGGTTTGTAAATAAAATAGGAATTACTTATTAGTGTCAATGCAGATGATGCAGACGGATTAATTTCTTGTGATATTCCTCATAAATTGTTAACGTTCTTAAAGTAACTAAAAGCTTGTTTAACCGAAAGTAATTAAGGTACTATTTGAATGAAAAAATATTGTTTTGTAAGCCCTATAATCATAGCACAGATGAATGCTACTGAACGTACGATTAAATAATTATTTATTCATCCACGACATCGTAACAGAGGGGCGTATTAATAATCGCTGCATGGTATTCTATCATGCTCCAATTAGCCCATTTCTTTTAACTCTATCGGAATTACATCCTTTTATAACTACAGAATTCATTGGCAATACTTTACAAAGCTCGCACCACGTAGCGTTGGATCAAAGCTTATAATATATTTCATCGCGCGACCGCTATAACATGACGGTTCATCTAAAATGTATGAGGAGATTCGTCTGCGGATTGTGCGGTGAAATATCACGATATTTTGTGCTAGATATGACCTTGTTCTAAACTATTTCAGTGGATATAACTTTATTTATTTGGATCGCCAACAGAGGCATAAATTATACACAATTTCATGCAAGTTTACAAGAAGAAGGACAAATATAAATGTGTGCTTCCAATTCTTTCTCGTATAATCTAAGTAGGTATTGGTAGTACAGTAAGTTTGAAAATGCGAAAATATTAAAAGAAATCAAAACATACATACATCACGAAAATCATCAACAAAATGAAATATTAACCAAATAAATTATTAACTTCTCAACTGTCACAAATAACCATAAAAGGCAATAGACAAATAATAAAATAATTATGACTTCGATATTACGAATTTTATGAATGCCTAGTCGGAATTTCTCGTCTACAGTCATAATTTTAAGTTACTTTCGTCCGGAGACAATCGTCTTTCTTGCCTTCTTGCTTCATCAATTCTATTCTTCAGCTATGGATTTAACGTGCTCTTTAATCTTTTACATCCTCTAAAAGAATCTTGTGCTTTAACTTCCTTAAACCCAATTAGCTAAGTAACGTTAAGTTTTGAGTTCGGAGTTGATAACAAACATAAAATAAATAAATAATTAATTAGTTGGGTGCTTGTGGTGGTAGAGGATTGCTTTTACTAATGACTCCACCTATCAGTATTTAAATCATCGTTAATTGTTGAGGATTTTAAACTGCAGTTTAGTCTTTTGATTTTTTATGATCCGAATTCCGATTAACACCCATATCATATCATATTTCAATACCTAATCATCTCATACAATGCACGTCTATGTACTTTGAAATGACCGTGGCCATTGTTATTCACAGATCCTGCTTCTGCTGCTGATTGCAGTGGCGGTGCAGTCATACGGCGGACGGCGCTACTTGCGTGGTAGGTCTCACGGACGCTCCCGTAACCCTTACGACTACTATCACCGGAGGCATGGCGACGCTGAACGCCCCCATGAAATGAAACACTATCCAAACAGACATCACCAAAGACACCCATATAATCCCGGTGATCAGCCAGCAGGTCATTCACCACGGTTGAGAAACCCAGCAGTGCCTGATGATAGACCATTCGCTGGTTTGAATCCGCTTGACAACGACGATTTAGAATCCACATCAACGACCGAGCTACCGTCCTCAGTTGATCGGGTACCGGATAACAACTCATCATTCAGTGATGACGGGAACCCTAATAGCGACGAATCAGTGTCAAATCAAGGATTGGATTTGACAGGATCTATGAACAATGATAAGCCAGATGATGTTGCTAATGTAATAGAAAATGGAAAAACCCCGGATCTTGAAGAGCCCGATCATATCGGTGATAATATCGACGGGTATGAACCGTCGTCGGGTGAAAATCCTGATGGTACTATAAACGTAAATGGCATGTCACCAACAGGTTCAAACGACCGGCCAGATGGTGATGGATCCATAAATGGATTATCTCCAGGTGGAGATGACGATAAAACTAATCTTGGTGACCTAGATAACAACATAGATGATAATGTAGATGGCAATAATTTTGATGGTAACGTAGATGGCAACTTAGATGGTAACGTAGATGGGAATGTAGATGGTTACATAAACGGTAACCTGCCGAACATTAATTTAGACAAACCAACGGGTAGTATCAATGTAAATAGTTTAGAACATGGTGAAAACGATGGTTCCGCATCAATTGAGTCACCAACTGGCGAATATGATGATGGTTATTTAAAAAATTATGGAATGTTACCTGAACATAAGGATAAGGCTGGTCGCGATGGCAAAAATATTGATAAAAATGAATTATCACTGAATGGAGATGATGGCAATATAAATGTTAATTGTCTTTCACCGGGAAATGATAATAATGAGCCCGAAGATGGGGGTCAAAATGGAAACGGATTGTTACCTACCGGTAATGGTGATAACTTGGGTCAAAGTTCTATAAACGTTAACGGTTTGTGCCCGGGTGGTGATGATAGTAAACCTGACGATAATAATATTAACATTAATGGCTTGTCACCAGGTGGGGACGACGCCGACGGCCATGGCAAAAATGATCATGGAGGGCTGCCAAGCGAAGACTTAGGTAAGCCAAATCATAATAATATAGACGAACATGGGTTTGGGCCCAATCATAACCATCATCATGATCATGGCATTCATAAACCCGATACTAGCGATTTAAATGACGGTGAATTACCCTCAGGTGATGGATCCATTGGCGCGCACGTCAATTTACCAGACATAAACGGCCATATTGACCACGGTGGACTGCTTCCTGAACCAGAGCCGGAAATAAGTCCAGATATATCAGGACATATTGACCCCCACTTTAAACAGCCGGTACCAATCCCGGAAATATCTGGACATATTGACCTAGATCATCCACAAACAGATCACATTTTTCCTGGCGACGATATTTTATCTAACCCTGGCGACCATATAACACCAAGACCGATGCCGGATGTCCATCGAAGACCTGATGATATTCCATCAATTGAAATACCTGATCAAATAGACAACAAGGGCGATGGCAACAAGAACAACTCAATGATGATACCGGTTCTGATACCAGGAGGCGGCCATATCATGGTGAACGCTAATACTTTGGGTACCACACCTTCCTACATCATCGTGATGATCAACGGCCAGCCAACGCTCATACAGAATCCTGGTGGTCTTGGCATCGGAGGTGGAAATGCAGGATCTTTGGATCTCAGCAATCTCATACTTGGAAACAATAGATTGTCAATTGGCAGTAATAATGGTGGAGCTGTACTGCCCAGCTGGCTAAACGTAGGAGGAATTATTGGTAATGGTGGTGCAAGTATTGGTGGCGGCGGCATTGGTATTTTGCCCAATATGCAACCTATTTGGATTGGTTCACATATGCCCAATTTTGGAGGCGGCGGTGCTACTGGTGCCTCCTTCATCATTCCAAACAACGAACCCGTTCAACCTCTTCCAGTTCCGATTCCGATTCCAAGGCCAATGCCTCCTCCGTTGACACCAAATTCAGGATCCAACATAGACTGGAAAAGTTTGTTTGATCTCCTGGCTAACATTGATTCTCGTCTTCCTAGGCCACAACCGCCGCAGCCTACAACCCCACCACAACCCAAAGAACCATTACCTACCCCACAACCAAGCTACCCGTCATACCCGTACCCACAGAACCCGTACCCCTACCCACCACCTTACCCTTACCTGCCTTACCCTTACCCTCCTAACTATCCCTACCCTAACAATAAACCAACCGGCCCCAGAAAAAATGTTCCCAATATTGGCGAAGATAAAGATACTGCAAATTTCCGGCCGGAACCTCAGCCTCAACCGCCTAATCCAGATGTTCCCATAGTACCCGGCCCGGAACCCCAGCCTGAATCTCGCCCGGAACCAGAGCCCGAACCTAGTCCGGAACCCCAGCCTGACCCTCGCCCGGAACCACAGCCCGAACCTAGTCCAGAACATCAGCCTAAACCCCGCCCAGAACCCCAGCCTGAACCCCGTCCGGAACCTCTGCCTGAACCCCGCCCGGAACCTCAACCTGAACCCCTACCGGAACCCCAGGAAGAACCCCTACCGGAACCCCAGGAAGAACCCCTCCCGGAACCCCCTCCTGAACCACAACCTGAACCACGTCCGGAACCCCAGCCGGAACCCCGCCCGGAACCCCAGCCAGAGCCCCGTCCGGAACCCCTACCAGAACCCCGTCCGGAACCTCAGCATGAACCCCGCCCGGAACCACAACCCGAACCCCGCCCGGAACCCCAACCCGAACCCCGCCCGGTACCCCAGCCTGAGCCCCGTCCGGCACCCCTACCAGTACCCCGTCCGGAACCTCAGCCTGAACCCCGCCCGGAACCTCAACCTGAACCCCTACCGGAACCCCAGGAAGAACCCCTACCGGAACCCCAGGAAGAACCCCTCCCGGAACCCCCTCCTGAACCACAACCTGAACCACGTCCGGAACCCCAGCCGGAACCCCAACCTGTTCCCTTAGAACCTCACAAAGATGTTCCCCGTGAACCCCGCCCTGGTCCTTTAGAGCCCCGGCCGGAACCCGAGCCTTATCCTCGTCCGGAACCCCAGCCTGAACCCCGCCCAGAGCACCCAGATCATCATCATCATGACAGGCCAGTTATAAACCTGCCTGACATACACATCACGCTCCCCAAGCCAACCCATATTGGCAAACCGAAACCTGGCCATCCTGGACATGACAGCGGCCTCATTGACATCCTCAACGTCCTCCTGAAGTTCCCAGATAGGAACTCTCATCCACCCAAGAACATTGGACCCCTCATCAAGTTACTGCTCGCTATCTTGAAACCTGGTGACAAAAACCCGCCTTCGATTCCAAGCCTGAACGGGGACATTAAGGGCCAGCCAGAACTGGGCAACCTTGGCCATATACTGCTGCACCTTTTGGATGGCCGTAAGGAACCAAACCTCAACGTACTAGTCGAACCAGGAATGGACGAAGGCACACGAGCCAACCTGATACTACTGCTGCAACTTTTGGCCAACAATCTGGAGGGAGGTAGTGGCTCCTACCCAAGCATGGGCTACTATCAGCCCGAAAACCCATTGCTATACTTCCTAGGTCACTTCCCTTGTGATCATCCGAATATCCAAGCGCTATCTGGAATGCAGTCCAACTCCAACCTTTGGCAGCTGTTGGCCAACATGTATGGCCATAACTACGGCCAAGAGTTGAGGCTTGAGAGATCTGCGGAGGAAACTGATGATAAGCCAACTGAGGCTGGGCAGGCGACTCAGACGAATTAGACGAATTTAATTAAGTTTTCGTTAATGTTTCGAATGCTATAAAATAAAAAACAACAAAAAAATAAGGTGTATTTTTTATCCCCAAATAAGTAAAATAAGCCCATCATTCACAATAATGCATTCATTGAATAATAAGATGAGCTCAGTTATGCAGTCGCTCCACATAAAACACTAGTATTCACATGCATCCGGTTAGACTGGAAGCCGACCCCAACATAGTTGGAAAAAGGCTAGGCAGATTGATTGTGCGGGAAAGTCCGAAAGGGATACCGGGACCTTGGCAATAGGCAGCTGAAGGAACATGGTGGGTTTTAGTCAGTAAAAGTCTGACACGCCCTCCCGCTCCGCCCAGAGGGGTCTTTTGATGATTTCCAAATCTCAAAAAAAAAAAATGCAGATTGATTGATTGAACAATAAAGAAGAGTTTTATTTTTTGAAACCATGGAAATTATCCCCGTCATGAATTACAGAGGTGGTGAACAAAGGTGTTCTTTTATTAGGAATAAATGATTAAAATTCATTTATTCCTAATAAAAGAACACCTTTGTTAATAATTTTATTATTCATCATTCGACGGTTTTTATGGACATAGCATAGTAAATGAAAAACCGCAAATTAAAATATAGACTGTTTTTATTAAATGTGAACGCGAATTATTAAATGTAAACGTACTTGCCTAAGTCGTTGAATGTTGAAACAAAACTAATATTGTGGTAGACTCTTAACTAGTTCTATATTTTTTTTCTTACATTCCTTTACTTCGTAATTATAAATTGTCAAAAGAACAAAGAAGGCCCTAATGTTTTAAATTTTAATCATTATTTCCAACTAGAAGTAACAATTCTACGAGCTATCATAACTATAGCGTTTGGGTACAGTGTAGTAGACATCGCTGCCTCCCCTTCGAGGAATACATTCGTGATGTTACGTTCCCGTTAAAAGTTTTCTAAGGAAGTAGAATACACGCACTTAGATGCAGTACTTAGATAAAGTACCTACGAGTAAAGTACCAGTACTTCAGTGCAGCAGTACTCAGGTACGTGTAGTGCTATGAGAACAAAGTGCAGTGTCGAGTGTTAAGTAATGTTACGGCGCTTCGAGGGTGCTTGGTTACCCGTTACCTACTGGTAGCGACATCTATTGGTAATTGTAGTTAAACTACTAAGGTAGTGTGGTCTGGATGCGGTCCATGGTAATAATTAAAGTAAATTAAATAGATTCTTTCTTGCGCCTGATTATTATTCAAATTCTGAAACTATCACTACTCAAAGCATTTAATTCAATTGTGGCGGTATCTACATCGCCACATGCGAACTACGCATCAAAGACCTGACGTCAGACAGACGTCACATAAATCCTGCATCGCGCAATTAAAGTTTACCGTGCAGTGGACATATATACAAGAACCCAATAGCAATCGTTGGGCAGTTGCCCGCCAGACACAACACCCGTCTGGTCGGAAGATTCTCCCTTTTCTATGGTGGATGAGTGAACTTTACACCCTGTTCTTCATACCCCTAAACAATTAAAACAATTACAGGCACTTTTAATTTCTCAAGGAGTCGGTGAGTAAAAAAGTTGATGTTATTGAGAAGAACGGGCAAGAACTCCGTGGAGCATCATAACATTATCTTATTTTACCAAACTGTTAAAAAAAATCTGTATCCAGTAAGACATAATACAGTCAGAAGTCCTACATAAATATATTATATAATATCTCACGCTTGTATCTGCAGAAGAAGGCACAGGCTTATCAGTCCATATTTCTCCAGTTCTGTGAGTGGGTTCCTATTAGGCCAGTTTGCAGTTTCGAAAGACCTGTGGTACCTGAATGGTGCTCGAAACACCCCGAAATTTTTCGACTTCTTTCAGTTTTTGAGTTATAACTTCTAAAAGTTGCATCCTACGGAAAAAGTTGACCTACATATGTACACTTAAAGAATACATGCTTTATATTGGGTGCAATCGTAGCGGGAAATGAGACCTCTCCTCGAATAAATGATGTTGAAGAGAGCTACTCACAAGTTGTTCCACCCTTGAGACTTTTCTGGAAAATATCATTTTATACGCTGAAGCCAAATCCATTAAAGAGCACCAAGAGGTCGACATGCTCTCCAGCGATTATGACGTGCTCGTACTCCTGGCTGACTTTCCTCGTAGAACGATTATTTTAACCAATATCCTGCTTGAAATCTATTTTAATAATATCCCAAAAAATCAGTACTGACAGTGCAATTTGTGAAGATACGTATACAGGATATATGGATCTGACGTATATTGGATCTCCAAGTGTTATTGTTGTTTTTCAGTTGGATTTGCTCAGTAGCAGACCATGTTAAGATGTGTCAAGCGGCTCACCCCTTTTATTACCCGACTACGGCGAAGAAAAATTAAAGTAATAAAAACTAAAACCCAACTACGACTAAAAAGGTATAAACAAGACACCACAGACAGACAAATTAAAAATCCGGAACCACACGTGTTAGGGCATAAATCGAACAGATTACGTGTGACTCCGGATTTTTAATTTGTCTGTCTGTGGTGTCTTGTTTATACCTTTTTAGTCGTAGTTGGGTTTTAGTTTTTATAACTTTTTTTTAAAAATTCTTTTGGGGTTATAATATATATATTTTTGAAATGTGCTCATTAAGCCCTTTCATTTGATACCCAACATGGTACGAATAAACAATTTTTTTTTAGTTCCTTACTTTATGTCCTCTAGAGTGCGCCATTTTTACGTCACATAGCCTATAACCAGCGGACGATCAAGACGCTTCCAACGATACCTCACTTGTTAAATTGTGATGAGTGGTTTAGAAGATATGAGGGAACAGATGAACATACATACATACATACATACATACCGGTCAAAATCATAACCCTCCCTTTTTCTTCGCCGTTGGAAGCGTCTTGATCGTCCGCTGGTTATAGGCTATGTGACGTTACATTAAATTAAAAATGGCGCCCTCTACAGGACATAAAATCAAGAATTAAAAAAAAAATTGTTTAATCGTACCATGTTGGGTATAAAATAAAAGGGCACATTTCAAAAATATATATATAACCCCAAAAGAATAAAAACAAAAAAAAAAATGTAATAAAAACTAAAACCCAACTACGACTAAAAAGGTATAAACAAGACACCACAGACAGACAAATCAAAAATCCGTAGTCACACGTAATCTGTTCGATTTATGCCCTAACACGTGTGACTCCGGATTTTTAATTTGTCTGTCTGTGGTGTCTTTTTTATACCTTTTTAGTCGTAGTTGGGTTTTAGTTTGCATGGAACTTGGAGCTCTGTTACTATGAAATTGCTATCACAAAAGATCTAAGGAGTAACGTTTTCCCAATCTAGGTTAAACTAGTTTAGGTTAAATGCAGTCTTCTAAACTCATACAAGAACCAGCATACTCCATGCGTACACAGTGCAGGCATCGAGTGATGTTACATAACGGTCTCTGGAGTGCCTTTCGAGCTCGACATGCAGCCGCATAGCAATCGTATCCGGTTTTCAGAACTACGCTACGGGTCGGAAGTATATTCGCTTTGACCACCGAATATGAGGAATGAATAAAACATCGACTGACGAAGGTGTGGAGTTATGAAATATTACCTGAAGTTAAAAAAAAAATATCCATACCATATGCGACTGTTTTAATTTAAATGATACGAGGACGAGGGGTTCCCCTCAAGAGGACAGGTAGAAGCAACCTATAGCCGTTACTAATAATTTGCAAGCATCAATCCCATCAAGCAAGCAATAATTGAGTAAGTATTAGTCCCATGATTATTAGTTAATGTTTTCTGGGATAACCTGTTATTCATGATGTGATGTGATACAACTAGATACTGTGACACCGGGATAACCAATACCTATAGTTCAGTGTGTTTTGTAGTGTACCCCAGCCTTACTATATGTGCAAGCAAAGTCGAAGGATCGTTTTTTTTTTTTACAGTGGTATGTCATCATATTATGACTTAATGACTTCTCCCGCTCTGGCTGGAGCGGAAGGGTATATCAGACTTTTACTGACTAAAACCCACCCGTGTTCCTTCAGTTGCCTGTTGCCAGTCCCGGTATCCCTTTCGGACTTTCCCGCAACCCTAGCAGGAAAGGCGAAGGATCTAATATTTAAAAAAATAAAATTTTCATCATTTTCCCAATCCTAGAAAAAACAGGGAACAGTTTATTATCAATTTGACTCCCAAATACACAAATCCTCAACTACTTCAGTATACAAACTGAACGTTACGAAGTAAATCCTTCTGAAACCGATTCCGATACATAAAACATAACCAGGTACAGAGAGCGAAGGAGTAAGGTGAACAGGCTAGCAATAGCACAAACGCAAGCTACTTATAAAATAATAAGTTTTTTCCAATAGTGTTTTTAAAGTAACGTTTTTTTTCTACATCTGCAAATTTTAAAATTACAATTTAGAAATAATGTTTATGGTTTTGATAAAGCCAAAAAAGGAATGATAAAACTTAGCTTGATTTCATAACAGGTAATTAATCTGGGTCAAATACTTCTATTGGCAAGCATAGTGTCTTCAAGATAAAGATATATTTATTTGCTCAAACATGTGTATACATACAAGAACAAAATGCATGCAGGATCACATAAAAAAATAAAGCTTCATAAAGGAATGAGTCTAATCAGAAAACAGGACGCTGCTGCTGCCTATTTCATCGAAAGATGCCTTCATACCCTTTGCTTACTGTACCAAAGCCTTCGAATCAGGCGTAAATTTGCATCGCGTAGCCTATATGTCATGCGAGTGTTACCCTCGGGAAATCACCGGGCAAACGGCCAGGCAGACCTCTGGGCACGGGCAACCCTGACGTGTGGCAACTTGAGCCTGTAACTAGGTGAATATGAATAATTAATGTACATAAACATTGTAGAAAGTGAATCTGGAATCGAGCCCTGTTTACAAAGGTGTGTTTGTCTGCTGGACCAGTTTATTCCTGTTTAAACTGGTAAATAACGGTTTTTGTGTGCTTTGTTTAAGGTAGGGGATGTGTGGAGATGTTACCTATGTACTTTTGACTGTACTGTATAGTGTTTATTTATCTGTGCTTACGTGTAAATAAAATGGACTCTCTGGGTTGGTTAATTGTTTATTACATTGATTGACTCCAACTTAAATAACTAGTAGCTCTGCGAACAGTAGACCTCGCAGGCACATACTTTTTGCAACGATTTATCTTTACTTAGTCGCGCCAAAATAATCACACTGTTAGTCACGTGGGGTCTGTGCGGATCGCAAGAGTTTATTTGTGAATCAAGGTATCAAAGTAGGTACGGTAGTACCTACTCTCTAAGTCCATAAACGTAGATACGGGTCCGTTCGAAACTTTGGAGTTAGGGTCACTCCAAAGTTTCGAACGGACCCGATTAACTTAATTAACTTTTCTGAACACTCAAAAACACATTGCGTGTAAAGGTTTTTACATTGAGCGGCAATCGTGCGCGGCGGCCGCGCGTGGCTTTGGACGACTGCCGAGCGCGAACTCTTCTGTCTACCTGCTGTGTTTGGAAGAATTATTAGCAGAGCTACGACGCACGCAATCGCTTTCTTGCCAAGTGAAGTGCGCGGCGGGTCTATCTGTCGCGCAAACATTCGTCGGTTTAGTCCACATCAGAACGCGGCGCGGCAGAAATGTGTCCTGCAAAACATGCTGTTCGTAATGGAACTATTTTATAATAAGTACAATCTCGCTTTATAATGTTACTAGCGACCCGCTCCTGCTTCGCACGGTTTTTAGGACTTGACAAAATATTGAGATTTTTTTGTTAAGTAGGTATATAACTTTAATAATAACGTACTACACATATAAACCTTCCGGAATAAATTCCCTAAACGCTGGTGAAAACCTCAACAAAATCTGTTGCGTTGTTTAAAAAATCAACGCGAATATAGAGATAAACACGAAAAGCGACTTTAAATTATAATCTGTATCGATTACAATGTGTTGGTACAATCCGTCATTAGATATTAGCTCCGCTATTATTTTTATTCATCAGACCACTGTTCCGGCTGTTGACACGGTGTTTGTGGACTTTATTAAATATTGGACTGCTAGTTCATAGTAAAATATTGTGTACTAGCTGCGCCCCGCGGTTTCACCCGCGTATGTCTCGATCCCGTGGGAATATCGAGATAAAAAGTATCCTATGTATTAATCCAGGTTATAAACTATCTGTTTCCCAAATTTCATCCAAATCCATTCAGCCGTTTTTGCGTGATTGAGTAACAAACATCCAAACACACAAACTTTCACATTTATATTATTAGTAGGATAGTAGGATTAAGCTAGATTTATCTCAGACCAAATAAGTATTAATGGCAAAATCGTTCCTATCGCTCACGACTACTTATAACAAAATCAACACAATCTATCTAATATTAGCCTGCAGGGTGCTTAATTAATTAGGACTATTTAAAATAGTAGATTATTCTTATGTGATTATGTTGCCGTGCGATGGCCAAGTCATTTTATTTATTATACCTCCAACTGTCATTAACGAGGCACAATAGAATTTTAATTGCTATCGGCCTTTAAAAGGCCAATCAACAGTAGAGCGGTAGAAACAAAGATGTCTAATATTGATACGGTCACTATAAAATGTTGTTAGAATAATTTAACTAATAAGATAGGTTATCACAAAGTTTCTGGATAGATGCTCCCATAGATAGGTAGTTAAATTGTAAGTATATAATAATTAATAATTAATAAATTAACCGACTTGGTGACATTAGATCTCACAACTGGGTTGCGAGACTTGCATTTTTTCATGTTATGTTTTTAATGGGATGTTATTTTGTTGAGAATAATAGTGCTTAAAATTGATCTAACTTTAAAAAAAATGGTTTGATCTTCTTTTTCAATTAGATCTGTCAGTGGGCTTCATCTACCTTAGACCGATATCAAATCTTTCTACTTTATATTAAGTATTTCATCCACTCTGACACCACGTCGTCACTTTCACGTAGGTACCTATCTTTTCTTCATAACTATTAGACGTACTATCATGCGGTTAATTAATTTCTAATTAAAGGGACATTAAAATCGGTTTGTCCATTAGGTAGGTCGGGTTTTCCACTGTGTTTCGTTTAAATTATCAACTCAGTGATTAAACTATCATTTGGTGGCTCGACATGGCGCGTATCATACAGGTATCGTAATTAATTTTATTTATTTTTGAGCGTTAATTGGAAGAATAGATCTTGTGAGTGAAAACATTCAAAAATTTACTTATGTTAATTTTATTCATTTATGTTATGACTATTAAGTTCGGATTCTAGGTAACGTGGCATAGCTGTCAAATATTTCACTGTTCTGATTAATTTATCATTATTACTTTTGATTTATGTATTTGGGATCACCAGCAAGGGATACATAGATACAACAGAAATCACAATAATACGAAAGTTTATGTTTTCTTTACTACTTTTTATTATGAAGAAGCTGTTACCCGTGACTTCGTCTGCGATCCAATATAAAAAGTACGCCAAACGTAGCGCATGTCCTTCTCCAAGTCATAGTCTATCCAAATTTCATACTATCCATACTAATATTATAAATTCCAAAGTAACTCTGTCTGTCTGTCTGTATGTTACCTTTTCACGCCTAAACCACTGCTTTCAGTGGTTTAGGTTTATATATATAGATGGCATACCGGGGAAGGACATAGGCTACATCGACATACCACGCGGGCGAAGCCGCGGGCGGAAGCTAGTATTATATACATACTTTCATACTTATTATATTATATATTTTTACGCTTTCATGCTAAAACGGCTGAACCGATTTGGACCAATATTATAAATAAGTACTATTATTATAAATGCGACTTATGCATCGTATTTATAATATTAGTTAGGATTTGAATACTTATAACATCGTAAGAAAGAATACTTTTTTTGCAAATCCTAATATTCAAATTTAGATTTCCAAAACAAGTATTTACCTAGTAAGTTTCCTAAGCCTTTTTTACACCTGGCACTGTTTGATAAATTAATCAAAACAGTGAAACATTTGACATTTATTTACAACATCGCCGCGTCGCCAACTTTCAGAGCATCCTCTTTAAGTCAGACAGAAGCCGTTTTTACGGAATCTTCTTTCTAGTGTTTTCCTCCTGTATTATGTATGATGGTCATTTGTTTATCGGTTAACTTAACATACCTACAATTTTCTTGAACTAAACGTCCTAAGATATTTAACTGAATGTTGTGGTCTGTCGGCCATACCCCAATATTTGAGAATCCATTTTGAAATGACTAGTAGGTAGGTAGTTTCCGAAAATGCACTTCCATACGCCAACAATGCTACCGAAAGTTTGTTCAGGAGCACAGAGCTTACGATTACTGACAATAGAGTTAGTCAAACAAGAACGAACAACTCAATTATTTATAGATGTGCAACGATAAGTTCCGCCAACACTAATATACAGGCAGAGCTTGCATGCTATAGCTATCTTTAAGTTCTCATGAATATGAATAAAAGTTATTCATATTCATGAGAACTTAAAGGTGAGCTTAAGGTACTATGGAAAAGAATTGATTGCCAAATACAGGCAGCCTTTTTATTTTGATTTTCATAACGTAAAACAGTGTTATAGTTGCTGTAATAATATCGAATTATGGTAATTCAATATTACCAAAATTCGATATATATAATTTTTTCCCTTTGTACATATTGCTAGACTTAGATTGTATATTTTATTTAAAATTGTAAATATAAAGTGCAATTTGGTAATTCAATAATTACATTAACAACCTACTTTCAAAGTTATTGTCCATTATCATTCATTAATTAGGTAATTCATATACGAATGCAGTTATTTCCCGGAAGTTGTTAAACACAGATTTATTTTTACAAATAAATTACATTTCCCACCCAGAGAGTTGATGGGATGGCACGTGTAACTGAACAACTCTATACATTAATGTATCTGTACTTTTTATTTCAGGTGCTGCTACCTCTGGTATGCGTGGTCTGGTATGCAGAGGCTCAGCTCCACATGCCATTCTTTGACCACATCCCAGGGCTTCCGCAAACGGCTCGACCTATATCAGACGGTCCCAGAGACCGATCTACCCACAAAAATTACAACGGCGGCCATGACACATGGTTTCAACATTTTGGTAATCCAGATGAACACTCATTTAATTCTGACAGCCACGAAAGAGATAAGTCTTATGAAGATTATGATCCGTACTATCATGGAGATCCATATTTTCAAGGCAGCGATTGGGGTCAAATGCCAGGGATAAATAATGTGTTTAACATTCCAAATCCAGGCTATAACGACCATAGACATCAACCACCACGTAAGGGAAATAAACCACAAGAAAAGCCAAAACAAGATCATAGCGGTGGTCCAAATATTCAAAAACCCGAAGAGAAACCTAATGAATTACCACCAATTGACAAAAAACCAACTGAACAGGACAAAAATCCTAAATTGAATGAAGAAAATATTCCAGACGTGAAAAGTAAATTAAACGAAGCTAACATTTCCGACGTGAAAAATAATTCTGACTTATTGCCCCCAAAAACAAATAAGATCAAGAAAGAAGATGAAACAGCCGACAAATCCAATAAACAAGTAGGTTTGGACAAAAAGAAGGATTTCTTACTGGTTGGACAAGGTAATAATGGGAATAACGTATACCTTTTACATGAAAACAATCCTAACCCAAGCACAGTAATTACACCTAATCAGCCTGGCAACAATATAATTTATGTTCCTTACAATCCCGGACAAACTAATAATCCCGTTTATCAAGTTATTAATGGACAGGCTGGTTCTTTACCAACAAATGCTCAAATCACACAAGATAAGGCAGGAGTGTCAAGTGGTTATAATAATGTTGTATTGAACCCTGGACAAGCAACTATGAATGTCAATGCGGGTAACCAAAATCCTGGCTATGTTACGATCTATACCAACGGACAGCTAATGCAAGTACCTCGTGTTGTTGTTAACTCAGCACCAAACAATGTACCTATACAGAATGGAAACCAAGGACAGGGAACTAATTATATTATTGCCAATACCGTTCCCAATTATGTACAAAATATACCAGGTACCCAAAATCCTGGCACGAACGTTATTTATGCCACGATCCCAAATCAAGCATCTAATAGTCCAATATATGTTCAAGTTCCAAATTGTATTAATGCCATGTCTAATGGTTGTGGTTCAGGGAGCGTTCAAGATAATAATGGTATATCAAGTAACGGTTTAGCAAACAATGCGGTGTTTTATCAGGCAAATCCGAATACGGTTGCTCAGGCAAATCAAGGCCAGGGAGTGATAACAGTAGCCATTCCGAATCAGGGTGCCGTATTTAGCAATCAAAATGGTCCGTACCTGCAGGCAGTTGAACTACCAGTTAACAGTGGCTCAAATGGATACAATCAACCAATAGTATCGAATTTGGGACAAGGACAAAATGCACCAAATCAAGGAGGTACAATGAACAATCAAAATTTGCCAATACAGACAGCAGTTCAACTGCCAGTTGGCAGTAGCAACAATGGTTACAACCAACCAATAATATATCAAGGACAAGGACAAAATATACCAAACCAGGGAGCTACTCAAATGCCGAGTGCCACTAACAACAATGGATACAATCAGCCAACAGTTACTAGTCAAAGACAAGAGGTTAATGCAGGCCAGAGAGTTTTTTACAACCAATATACGCCTCCACAGCCTACAGTCCAAATGCCAGTCAATAATGGCTTAAACGGCTACAGTCAGCCTATGGTATCAAATCAAGTACAACAACCAAATGCACCAAATCAGGGAGTCACAGTAAATAACCAAAATACTCCATTACAGCCCGCAGGCGCAGTTGAAATACCAATTCCAAACGGATACAACGTTAATCCTCCGGTCATAAATCCAAATCCAACAGTGAATATGGAAAGCCGGGGTGACATGTCTAACAACCAGAATGTGCAACCACAGCCATCGGTTACAGTAAATAGTGGCTCAAATGGATACCAGCAACCACAAGTGGCAAATCAAGGAGATCAAGGGACCAACGCCATTGTCAATATCCCAACTAATGGTGAAGTAATCAACCAAGAATCCAATAACGCTCAACCACTAGCAACATCGTCACTAGTTTTAGACAGTAACAATTTGTCATCGTTAGGCGCTCAACCAGCAATCATGATTTCCGATTTCAAAGACAAATCGGGTGACAAAAAAGATAAACAGAAAAGTAAAGATAAAAAAGAAAAGAAAGATAAAGGAAAGCAGGAAGATAAGGAACCTAAAGAAGATGAGAAACCTAAAGAAGATGAGAAACCTAAAGAAGATGAGAAACCTAAAGAAGATGAGAAACCTAAAGAAGATGAGAAACCTAAAGAAGATGAGATCCCAAAGGTTTCGGAGCCATTTACTAATAAGATGGTAGATGTAAAGCGTTAATTAAGATGTTGGTTTATTTCCACCTTTATTTGAAACTAGCTGCCCGCCCCGGCTTCGCACGGGTAGCACTAAGTACTTATCTACGGCGCACCTACCCTACCTACCTACCGACCTACCCGACCTATCTACCTACCTACCCTGCCCTACCTACTTACCCTACCTACCTGCCCTACCTACCTACCTACCTACCCTATCTACCTACTCTACATACCTACCTACCTACACCTACCAACATATCTACCTACCCCACCAACCCTACTACCTATCCTTCCTACCTACCTACCTTACCTACCCTACCTACCTACCTACCTACCTACATACATACCTACCTACCTAAATACATACCTACATACATAGGTACACCGAGATATCATCAAAAAAGCCATTGTATACTGAATGTATGAGCCGGTATTTTTTGGAGCTATACTTACATTTTTATTAAACTCGTGATATCTTTTGAATAGAATGTCCGAATTTAATAATTCAAAAAGTTATGTGGAGACGAAAATACAACAAAAAATGAAAACACTGGCAATACTAATGCATAAGAGTATTTTGGAACTATCAAATAAATCCTAACATCGAAATTAAAAACGTCATTTTTTCAAACAAACTAAATAGTGCTGATGGGCCGACTATGCGGTTTGCCGATCTTTGACTAGCTATCGTAACTAAACTATTCGATATATTATATAGTGTAGATTAATTTCAAACTTTCGAAAAATTTAATAATGAATAATATTATGCTGCATAATAAATAAATATATTTCATGTTAATGATGTTTATTTTTACTATATTATGTCACATCCCAGTCGTACCCCAGTAGAGCAGTGGTGGCCCAGAGGTAACGGCCTTGACTTACGAATTGGTGTAGGACGTGGGTTCGATCCCAGACAGGCGCTTTACGTTGTGTAAATAATTTCATCACCACTGCTCTCAAAACGGTGAAGGAAAACATAGTGGGGAAACCGGTATGTCCTAGAACCAAAAATTCGGAGACATGTGACATCTACCAACCCGCATTGGGCCCACGTGGTAGATTACAGCCCGCTCCCGCCCGGAGAGAGGAGGCTTGCGTCCCAGCAGTGGGAACATTAGGGCTGATTATGCTAAGTCACATCCCATTAATAATCGGGTTACAACAAACAATACACACAATGTATGGTAACGGGTGAAAAGGACGAATTTTTTGTCCATTGTTTGCAAGCAATAATAATGGATAATGATCTGTCAGCTGATAATCACGAAACAAATGAGTAAGGCCGAATTAAAAAAAAAATATATAAAAAGCTTCAATTAATTTTTCTTAAATTGACGGTTCTCTCTCTTCCTTTGTTGCAAAAATAACCTTTTTCATAACAGGCTTTTAACCATTTGGCATGTCTGACTTGAAAAATAGCTCTATCATTCTTGCTGATTTGCCACTTTTTTCACCGAGGGGTAAGTCATTCTCGTAGACCTTAAATACTGATACAATAGATGAAGTCTAGCTTGAAAGCCAAAATGGTTGTGGATTCATATCAGAGATATGATCTTTCTTGCATCCAATATTAATAAAAGGAAGATTAAATACTAATTAGAACATCAATCTTAAAAGCTTAATCAGCATCTATTTAAAAGACAATAATATCCTACTTTTCTCATTTAATCTGATCAGACCTCCATCTCGACTACCCTTTAACCACAAACTGTCTGAAACTTAAGACAATCTGTTCTTAGAAACTCCTCTCGGTATGAACAAATTGCTCTGAAACTTGTCCCGTGTTCCGCCCCCCATTGACCGTTTTCAGTCGAGCGATCAAAAACAACAGGGAATCGATCGCTGTGCCTCGGGTTCAATTTTGTGTAAACGGGCACAACACACTGCTGACGAACTGAGTTGTCTGTGTACTTATGTATGTGGGTTGCATACTTATGTATGTTACATTATGTTTTTGTACATGAGCTTCGAGTTGGGTTTCCTTCAACAGTACTCGGGATAATGGTAGCTAAGTGATCTCTGCTGCAATTGCAAGTGTTCGTTTGTGCTTGTTATACAATCATTGTTTCGAGTTAATTATGTCCAAATATGGATGTACCTACTGTTTAATTTGAGAGTAACTGGTTACTAAAGTTAGCCCCCATTGATTACTTTCCTGTTGCTGTAGTGTTTGGAACTGGTCACTATGTAGCCAGTCCAATTCAAAAGTATACCGGCTTGTGATTGTCCCACTGTAGGGCAAATACCTCTTCTCATACAAATTCACACGGCTTGTTGGCGATGTATGGAATACAAAGTCGGAGTTTCCTTACGCTGCTTTCCTTTTATTTCTAGTAGCACTGTCAAGATAAACTTAGAAAGTAATAAGAAACATGAGACGTTTTTCAGTCATTTCTTAGTGAATGTTGCAATGCAATGACACGTATTGCACGTCATAAATGTACGTGACCTTATACGATAGGAGATATTGCAACTGTAATAAGCACCAGATGTAATATTACATTTAATAATTATATACCTACATATCTGCCATCAAGCAGCGTACTGTGTTCCGGCTTGGAGTAATTCGTAAACTCGTCCTACATGCCGACGGCCCATTAGGAGGTTCTTTTGATTTTCTGCAAGTCTTCCTAAATGGGCTGTGTAGGACGAGTTGACGAATTACTCCCGGCTTGAAGGGTATGGGTGCCGGTGTAATATGGCAGCCACATGAGGCTCTCAGCTTCGTCTCTGCGATGGCAACGCATTTGCAATGTCACTGGTATTACAGCTGGCCTATTCTGTAAAAAGCTCACCGTGAAAACTTTGGTGAAGTGAAATTGGAATTGACATTATTGACAACTCACTCACTTACAGATTAGAGCGGCAGAGCCCGTACCCGATGGTGAACACCTACCATCAGATTGCACGCCTGCTCGAAAATAAAAGACGGTAAATATTTCGAAAGTGTTTTTATTAAATTATTAAATATGAAATCTCAATAAATCAACAACTCATTGTTATAATAATTGTTCTGGTTTAAAACTTTCTTAACAGATGTGTTTGTGTAGTGTATTGTGCGACTTATATATGTTTACGACTATAATATTATAAACATGTTGAACGATGTCAGTACAAAGTATATGAGCGATATTTATTTTGTTATTTTAGATGGATTTTATACTTTTAGACATTTCATAGGTCACAGAATTAAAATAAAGCACAATTTGCCTGCTGCGTATTACAGTTCCAGTGCTCCTTGAAAAGGTTCAGTCGTGGCTCGACTGATCAACATCCGCATTCTCTCTCATCTCATCTCATGTCGGCACGAGCTTTACGAGGATATGTTAGCTCATGCCGCAGTAATACACCTAAGTACATAGGTTTTATTAAATTCACCTTACATTAGGTATCCGACACGCTATGTTCTTTTCTCTGCTAGACCACTTGCTAATACTGACAACGTTCAACATCAATCCAGAATGTTAATTCAGTTCAAACATTTATATTCATATTAACTGATAACAACGTTTTCCACAATATTTTACGTAAATTAAGCAAAAACAACAAACATTTAAAGAGGAAAAACTATACGGACCATTTAAAAACCTTATATTAAAATCTTCAGCGAGATTATTTTAAAAATTTCTTCGTTTATAAGTATCATAATAATTTTTTTTTTTTAAATCTGAGAGATAATATTTTTTAAATGATTTAAAATCTTTTTTTTTAGTACTATTTAGAATTAATATAAGCATACCTTCGTTCTAGACTATCACAACATTCAAAGGCATAAGTTTGGACCTTGGCTTGCAAAGGATAAAGGGTGTTCTCTGACCCTGGCTGACATTGGACAGGCACTTTGCGTAGGTACTCGACCACTTTCTGATGGAAACAAGGTGGAATCAAAAGTATGGGTAGAGGCGTGTCGGTACCGTCATTACAGGATGATGGAAGTCATCATCAAGGATATACTTGTTAATAGTTTCACAATTTGGAAGGGAAAACACCTCTGAGGTAGGTAGTCAATAAATTAATTAGATGACAAGAAACAGTAAAGTTTAAATGGTGTTGACTTTGTTTCAAATGCAACATTTACTTGCAGAGGATAAAGCAAGTAAAAACTTCAAGAAAATGAGAGAATCGCGAGAGCACAGTACGGTCCTGTTCGTAAGTGTCCGGGATTAGCAACCTCAAGTAGTCAAGTGTGCAAGATGCCTTATTTTTACAAGAATTTCATCGAGGTAAAATATTTTGCAAACATATTGAACACCGTGAATCTTCATGTTTATAAATTTTATTCCATTATTAATTTCTTTGAACAAAATTGATGAATTTCGTAAGAATGTTTTAATATTGTAAAGGTTGCCGATTATCAATTTATCTCAAAGAAATGATTACGGGTGACTTGCCACGGTCAATTTGCTTATTTTCAGGAGACAAAGAAAACAAATAATAAATCTATTGGAAGAGCAATAATATTAATGAACACCGTCTTAATTAATAGCGAGCTATTTTGGGGTTTTAAGACACTTTAACATGCTATTTATCGTACAACGAAAAATTAATATTTTTAATTAAGAAAACCAATAGATTTGTTATTAAATACTGGTATTCAGCTGCATCCGGTTAGACTGGAAGCCGACCCATAACACATAGTTGGGAAAAGGCTAGGCAGATTGAATAGATTTGTTATTAAAACTTCTCAATGATAATCTTTTGAAAAAATATAACCAAGCATAGCAAAAATATAATGTAAATACAATGTGCCTACATTTTTAATTTTTTATTCGAGCTGCTCTGCAAATGGATAAAGAATGACACCTGTCCGAGGTGTCAAAATATAAAAAGAATTAGAAATAAAATCTACTTAAACTATTACGCCAAGAGAGAAATAAATGCATCTAACTTCAAGCACGCTGTTATTTGCCAGATATATAAAAACATAATTTGATCAATCTACCTATGCAGTCGAATGCAGAAGAATAGTAAAGTATCCGTCAGAGAACATCGTAGCAGAACGTGGACAATAATAAAATTCCTTTTACCTAATATCTAAGCTTGGACTTTGTTAATTAAAATATTTAATTACTTAAAATCTTTTTTTCTTATTTTACACAAAAATCGTAAGTACTTCGGTAATCGGGACCCTGTACGCTAACATGAACCCACCCACCCACCTTACCTATGATTAATTTATAACCTGTGCATTGTGCTTATCTAAGAAACTAAAAAAAAAACATTTGTTTTAAAATGGCGGAAAACATAAAATTGTTTACAAAGTTTGTACACATTTGTACGTTACCTACCATAAATAATCGATATACTTAGTCAAATATATTCGAACAATGTATTTGTAAACGTAAAACCTAACCTTAATAAGTTCCCAGTTCCCGAATCCTTACCAAAACATCGAATTTCCCCCAGAATTGTTGCCAAAATCGAACACCTGAATTTCCCAATAACTTCCGCCATTTTGCTCGATTTTCGCGCCATAATTTCCGCTTGACATAAATTGGCAGAGCTGTCAACACAATGCACAGACTATAAACGCGCTCACGACTCAATAGATGATCATTATAATTGAAATTAATTTGACAGTGAAAATTGGTCAATCTCTTAACGTAGCTGCTCGCTTTATACATGCGCCTTAACCTGTAGGTAGGGCGCACATTATCTAGGGGTCTAGGCAGTTTCATAAACTTTGTTTACTTATAAAATTTTGTTCATGTCGTTTGCCAAAATGATGAGGAAGTAAACTGTTGCTATTTGACAATGGTGCTTTGAGTTAGATCAGCAATTCCGGACCATTTTCGCGCCCGGTTTTTTGAAGCGCAATACCAGTGATTTATAACATAAATAAGGTGCTTACTGCAAACCACTGGCTTTGCCAGATTTCCGGATTAAACGTTTATTATTCGGCGAATGCCATCTGCATGATGGCATTCGACGAATAATAAATGCAGTATAAATTGCTTCCATCAAGCATGCAATAAATTCAGAAATGAAAACGTAAGACCCTAACGAGGCACAATACTTATTTTGCAATTTAAATGACATTACGCTTCTGGCTGTTCCATGAAATTCTTTCTTAAAAATGCCCGCTGACCCCTAGAATTAATTAAAATATTATTAAAAATAAAAGTTTTATGAAAATACAATATACCTACTTGGAAATATTAAATTCAGATAAATATTTGACTTCTGATAGACATTATGCAAGTGGTTTCAAGGTTTCGTAAACAGTTTACCACCAATGTTCCTCATTGACATCGTTTGTCAGACCAAGCGAAACGTCAACACGAACGAGCCCATTGTATTTTGTATTTTTATAAAACTGTTGTTTACCCTAAACGCTTATACTATGTACAATGATATCAAACAAGCATTGAGCAATTTTTTATGAATTAATATTAAAAATATGCTAAAATATTTACAATATGTAAACGGCCTTTGTAAAAGTTTGCTCTGTACGAGGCCGCCTGTTGAGGCACGTAATGTTTCACATGGCAACATTTTATCTTGTTGGAACAGTTATTTTTTTATGTGTTTGCAGAATATTCGTGTCTGTAACTCACGTACCTATACGAAGGATAACTTTTGATTGATTCTTGTAGCTATTTGTATAGAAGAGGATGATACGAATAAAAATTTAGGATCATAATGCCAGTTGAGCCTTTTGTGTCTCAGCAAGACAGCCTCGCGTCGTTATAAAGACCTAATTATCTTATTAAAAATATTTAAGTGCTTTAAATGTCAAAGAGGACAAATGTTATTTAAAATATTTACAATATTAAGTGAATAGGACTAGCGGATGAATGAATGTTAGTAATTTTAAGTGAAAAGTTTAAGATTTCTTCGATAAGCTGTCGTCAAAATCCGAGTCAATTATAATTGAGACTTTCTTAATTTTACATTACTCAAGTTCCGATTTAGAACATTAATCACATAGCAGCCTAAAATCTCAAATTTTGACGTCAACAAGATACTTATTTAAAATTATTAAAAAAATATCAATTCAATGCATTTTTTAAAGTACGAGGTAAGAATGAAAAATTTCAATGCTAGCAACATTTGTATCAAAGCTGCAACATTGCTGTGCCGATGTCCAATGGGCTATTCGAATTCGAAGACGATTTGAACGCGGAGCAGCCACCGGGCGGCGCGGGCGGTCACCGCGCGCCGCCCGCCGCCCGCGCCGGCGCCGGCGGACTCGGAGGACTCTTCGAGTCCCTAGAGCTCGCGTCCAGGCTCTGGTCTCGGGACTCTTGCACAGATTCGAGCCCAATGTCAAATGAGGATTGCCTGCTGAAATAATTATTTAGTTAAGTAAAGTGTATCTAATCATCCACTAACAAAAGTTACGTTGAGTTTTTATTCATTTGCAATAAACGTAAGTAAGGTTTTCTAAAGAAACAATGAGATGTTACACATTACCGTAAGTCTAAGCGGAAACCTGAGTTTCTGAAAGTTACATGTACGTCGCATTTAAACTAACCAACATTGACCACAAGTTTCAATCTTACAAATAGGTAATTTATGACGAATTTCATCAATGAAACCGAACCGCGTTCAAGAGCTGTTGCAGTGTTAATATTGCACAACAGTGATGACACTGACAGCTCTTGAATTCAGCGAACAAAAACTTATTCGCTGACTGAAACTACTCCAAATGTGTAACCAACCTTTCAGTCAGATAGTTTCCAGGAGCTGACAGCGACCGGCCGGCCCGCGCCAGCCCCCCTCTCTTAGTGGCTGCGGTGGGCTTCTCGGGCTCGCCGCGGGCACTGGTGGATTCTCTGCGGGAGGTGCTGCCTTCTCGACTACGGAGGAACGGGTTCTGGGGACAAATGTTTAGATTAGCAGAAGTCTAAGTTTCTTTTGTATGACATTAAGTTCTTTGTCACAAACTACACGATAAAATAAAGTTTGCCAAACGAGACATCACTTGAATTCTCGAACCAATACTATGATCCGGGCAACCAGTGTAATAATAATCAGTCTCACACTCAGGTTTATTTTGTCACCAGCACACAGGTTGTTCAGGAATAGCTTTGTTACGATAGAAGATTGTGTAACTATATAAATTACAGATTTCAAGCAATTTTTGAAACAAAGGACCTTGAGATTCAGACCTTGAGATTCTTATTCTACAAAAAGAAGGTTAATAAATAAGTACATAGCTAAGAACATTTTAAAGTCACAGTGGCCCATGTTTGGATTACGGGATTGGGAAAAGCACAAAAGGTTTAAATCGAAAGGAAGCAGTCCTCACCTGGAAGCTGTGCTTCTTCAGCATAGTCTTGATGAGTATCAGCGTGGACAGGTTGGGGATGGAGGTGACGACCTGCGCCATATCTTCCTCCGTCACTTCTACCAGCCGGCAGTTCTCCTGTTCTGACGGCAGGGGATCTTTGCCGCCGTCTGTTATCCACTCGTGATCCTAGGTGAAAGAAAGTTGAAGTTACCAAAAAAAGTAAAGAAAGAAAGCAAATGGTCCTAACTGGTCAAGTCTGTTTTGTGGTGGGCATGAATGGTTTTTTACACTGGGATTTTTCCTCAATGATCGACGTAAAAACATGAAATTTAAAAATATCGGAGGTTTTGCTTTGTGGGAAACCCGGATGTTACGAAGTTCCTTTCGCTGTATATTGTGTAAATACAGAGCCATCTAGTGTGGTCTCCAGATTCAAATTGGGGTCAGCAGGGCATAACGCGTTTCCATCACGTGACGATTACTGCCCGTTTACTCATACCGCAAGCCGCGTTAAAGAACTTCGTATCAACAACAAAAAACCAAAATGCTGCTCTGGAATCTAGATTAAAGAAAAAATACTCGTAGTTGTTTAGGTTAAAATGAAAAAATAAATAGGTTCTTTTAGATAAATACACTAGAAATTCAAATTACGGAGTGTATTTGTATATCAAGACTTAGAGCTAATACTTGTGTGGAGTTACGGATGTTTGTACATTGCACTGAAAGCTTTACTAATTGGTGAGCACGTGATCAACGTGGGAGAGCAACCAATGCGCATAACGCAAGTATGATAAGCTAATTTGAATAAAACAAAGCGTCCAAGTGCGAGTCGGATTCGCACACGAAGGGTTCCGTACCATCGTATAATTTAACACTACATATTGTTTACCCCATGTGGTGAGCATCATCGAGACTCCTCCGTGCCTCGGAATGCATGTTAAGCCGTTGGTTCCGGCTGTCATTCGTGGATCTTTTACAGTCATTACGGGTCGTCAGAAGCCTGAAAGTCTGACAACCAGTTTTACCAAGGGGTATCGTATTACCCAGCTACTGGGTTGTGGAGGTCAGATAGGCTGTCGCTCCATGTAAAATACTGGTATTCAGCTGCATCCGGTTAGACTGGAAGCTGACCCCACCATAGTTGGGAAAAGGCTAGGCAGATTGATAGATTTTTTTTCTGTTTTTTTTAATTATTATTTGTTTTTGTAGCGGCCATAGTATAGACACTCTGGTTCAAGTGTCTATTACGGTTCATAAGATACAGCCCTGTGACACACGGACCGCGAAGCCTCAGTAATAGGGTTGACCCGTTGGCACCCTTTGGGTACGAGTTTATATGTCGGGCAAAGAGTTATTGAGTTTTTCCATAGTGTAAATTAACTCATTTGAGTGTACTATAGCTCCGCCTCTAACCTAACCTAACCAAACACGTTTAAACGAAATGTAATTTTCTTTTTCACAATAAACTATTTGTAAACCTCTGTCTAACCCTGTGGGGGTTACAGGCGTGCTGTTCGAGTTAGCACTGTCCAATATCAATTTGGCAATGATTCCAAGTGTGTAGCAATCTCCAAAGGATTGCTAATTAAAGCTGTAGGCAATTTGTAAATGTCCTACTGACGTTAAAGATTAACATAAAACCCGAACCAACACAAAGCAAATAATATTTCTCGTTCAAAGCGATTTGCTATCGTTCCTAATCCAATCAGTGCGTTTGAAAAGGTCAAATTGCTCCACTAATTGCGTTGACTTACATAATTTGATTATTCTTGGACGAATTCGCTTTATTACAACGGGGGTGGATTCGAATCATTTGAACCTTGAACTTTTGAGAGACATTCTCATCTTAGAGTAATTATCTAATGACATCTTAGCACTAGATCTGTACATATAATATTCAATGGTGTTGATTATTTTTTCACATTCGACCACGTCGACGTCACCAGGCTGCTGCGGGACATCACAACCCTAAGATCAAGCCTGGTCGAGATGCAGTTGAAGTTGGAAGCATCCCTATCCACCATCAGTGATCTACGTACCGAGGTAGCAGATTTACGCAATACGGTATGTATGTCACACGAGCCAGCTACCAACGTCAACACACGTCACGGCGCATTATTTGCATCGCGGCTTAGTTTCGAGTCAGCAAAATTCGACTCGTCGCCGGCCGCCGTCACTGCAAGCGATGCACAACCGCGCCCCGCCCTCATCGCGTCCCCCATCGTTGGGACGCCGACCAATATGAGCACGTAAAAACCGGGACGTGCTTACTCGGCCGCCGTTATTAAAGCTCCCGCAAATCAACAGCGGCAACCTAATACCAGGGGTGCCCAAAGGCCCTCCGAAGCAGTTCAAAGCTCATTACTGCCGGTAACAAGCCAAGGACAGGCTGATGAAGAAGGCTTCATTCGTGTGGAGAAAAAGAAGAAGAAGAATAAGCCTGCTTGTCGCAATCAGTGCGGTACCGCATTGAGTGGTCCTGACATGTTGCTACGTCCCGCTATTCCATCGACGCAGCTGTACTTGTCACGGTTACATCACACCACGAAGGCAGAGGAGGTTGTGGAGTACATCAGGATGAAGACAAAGTTCACATTGAGAGTCGAGAAGTTGGAGTCACGCCATAAGATTAACTTCAACTCGTTTGTGGTGCGGGTTCCGACTCATCACATGGAGACTTTCATGAAGGAAGAATTTTGGCCGACCGGTGTCGTGTATCGGCGTTTTCGCGGAAGGCTACATGACACCACGATTCAGCGCAATACGTCGCCGACCATACGTAAATAGGTTTTTGTAGTGTTGTTTTTATTATGTATTAGTTTATTATTTTGTAAGATTATTTTGTGTATTTTTTTCTATGGGCCTTAGTTGCCTGAAAATAAAGCAATTATTATAATTATTATAATTATTATTATTATTATTATTATTATTTTTAGGATTGCGTAACGTAGCTTATGTATTAGCTTATTTTTTTTGTGATTTGTCACAACAATAAAGGCGAAAAACAGGGATGCAGAATCTTCCTCGTACGTAACTGAATTAAACTCCCAATTTATTAAGGTTTATCTGTTGGTTCTAGGCAAGAATTTAGCCATAATAGCCATCAAGGTGACGAATTGAATTCTGGATAAACTTAAAAAAAACATTTTTAAATTGTAAAAGGTACAAAAAGGAGTACCTAAAAGTTTGTTGTTTCCCACAGCTGGGCAAGTTATTCAATGGTTGAGTTTTTTTTTCAAAACAGCCTCTTCAATCATGTTTTTGCAAATTAGATTCATAAGAATAATCATCCTACCTTAACCTCCTGCAGGTTAATCCTCGTGACCGGTTCCTTATCCAGCATTCTACTGAGCAGGTGTCGCAGCTGCTTCGAGGGCTGGATCCTGCCAGGGTAAATCAGGGGTTCTGCCAGGACCTTCCGCTGCAGGTCCACCGCCGAGCTGCTGACCCACGGCACCTTGCCGGTCACCATCGCGAACAGGGTCACGCCGAGAGACCAGATGTCTGCTGCCTGGAGGTAAATAAGAAGTGTTACAACGCTACAAGGTTCAGAACTGACGCCGTCATCTCGTAATACAATTTCAGAAACCTTTCAATGTAATACAACAAAACTTCCTTGTAGCACTATAGTTGTTTGTAGCACTATAGTTGTTTGTAGCACTATAGTTGTTTGTAGCACTATAGTTGTTTGTAGCACTATAGTTGTTTGTAGCACTATAGTTGTTTTTTATTAGTGACATGCTGCAGACGTGTGCCAAATAAACATTTTCGTTCTTTTCTTTCTTCAGTCATTGGATTTCCATTTTGATTTTGATCAAGTTTGAGGTATTCCAGCAAACAGAACTTTGGAGATTTCATAAATTATTTAATTTTACTTTTACGAAATTATGTCAAGTATTTAGGTACTATAGGATTATTTGGCTGAGTATTCATAGCTAAAAGAAGATTACGTCTGTTGTACATGATAAAGCTTTTACTCTCCAGATTTCAACAGCATAGGTACATGATTCTACCTCTGTTTAACACTATCTAGATCTACTTCTGGATATAAACATTACCAACATTTCATTTCATCTACTACTAACATCATTTACAACTCGTGTTTCAACTCACCTCTCCACTATACTTATCGGCGGGCGCGGCGGCCTCGGGCGCGCGGAAGGCGGGCGTGCCCACCGTGCCCGACACGCGGCCGGCCGCCGCCAGCTCCCCGCAGGCGCCCAGGTCGGCCACCTGCACGCGGCCCTCGCCCAGCAGCAGGTTGGCTGGCTTGATGTCCCGGTGGGCTATGCGCTGGTAGTGTACTGGGGGGTAAGGAAAATGGTTAGGAAAACTAAAAAAAAAAACAGCGTATTATAAGGTCACACTTTTGACTTGGATTTTGCCAGAGAAGTGACATTTATTTATAGGTAGGTTTTGATAGGTCATATTCTTTGAACGGAATGGGCATAAAGTCGTGAATTTTTCGGCAGATATCTAAAGACCATGAATAAGTAGTAACAAAGCCAATTTTCATAAATCCAGCTTTACTGGAAAAGCAAGTGCACGATCCGTAGGTACACGTACGCGTGTGCCATATTCGATCAAATAAACAAAAAAATAAGATGCAAGGATTTTGCTGAAAATGATGTAGAATGAAAATAGAAATCGAGATGTAAGATGAACAGTAAACACTTCTTCAATCATCGTTTTATGTACCTGTGACAGAAATACGTAACTTGTGGTCTAGGATAGAGAGGTCCGAAAAATGTCTGTAGCTTTTATCCTATATTCAGGGAGAATAAATATTTGTGTGGAGTAAGTAGGGATATCTATGCATGTAATACATCCCATGATCCTGGGAAGGATACTTTAACATGTTTTCCATACAAATGTTTGTTTTGGTCGAACCAATCTTATGTATTTACTGAATATGTATGTTGTGAGAATCAGCGATCAAGAATATGTAGTACAGTCAACAAAACAGTTATGTATAAAGGCAAAAAATATCATCTTTCCACTGGTTGTCAATATTCTCTATTTAGCGTAGAAAAATTACAACGATTACTTATTTCTAAGGTCATGAGTATACAGTACAAATTGGAGTCTGTTATGTTTTAATTCGTTTTAAATATGAGCCTACACTTAATAAGTAGGTACCAGAACGCGATGTCAAAGACTATGTCTTGTCAGGTACTAAGGGTGTTTTTAATATCGTGCGGATTTCATCACGGATGCGGGTGCAAGTATTTATTATAATGCGTGGAATACGCACGCGGGACGCGGGTCGTGATCCTGGGCAGCAGGCCCGCGCTGGGTTTGTCATCCATTGTACACAACAACGCATAGCAGCCCGCAGAAAAAGATCGTAGAATAGCTTGCTTCACGATGCGTAAAATTTTCTACATGCGGGGCAATCCTGCATGCGTGATGAAATCCGCATGATATTAAAAACACCCTTACTAGGTACTACTCATTTATAACTGACTTATGTCTTATGTTGACTGTACGCAAGGAGTTTGAGGAAAACGATATTTTTTGTGAATCGGATATTATGGGAGGTTTATAGATGGACAGCAACATCCTCTTCTCTGTCAATAAAATAAGTTATAAGTTATTTATCCATAACATATTCTATCAAATACCTAGTAGGTATGTTTTTTTCTTTTTTGTATATTGGCATCTTGTTTTTAGATAGTGAATTGATTCAGGCTTGACTTTGCAGAAATCCGTACCTACGTAGATATATTTTGTAACCTATTCCGCTTGACTATTCTTCAAGAGTCCTAAAAAACCCTGTAAGTACACCGAGCGCTGGAAGCAAAGTCTCTTTGGGGGGTGGTAACACGTCGCGTTCTGGTTTGCAATTGGTCAATCGTCATCCTGAGGATGCCTCGTTGAAAGGTGAAACACGTGTTGATTTCTTACAGGGTTTTTTAGGACTCTTGAAGAATAGTCAAGCGGAATAGGTTACTAAATATATCTACGTCTATTGTATCTTGTTTTTATATAGGTACATGTATTTTTTTATCATTTAAATTGTACTTTTGTGTGCAATGAATATTTTTTAAATCTATCTGTCTATATCTGTTCGTGCTCAGCACGGTGACACTAGCCCTGGCTGTGTTGTGAGATACAGTTACTAGTTCATTTTCCGTCCGAATTGCATATTTTGTAGTAGTTGTGTATTCAGTTTCCAATTATTGATATTCACGTAAAATATTGTAAATTGACGGGCATATGATAATTGGTTTCAACTACCAATTCCCACAGTATTGGCACATTGTACGCCGAAAATTAGCGGACCATTATAAAATGCATTTCACTGCCTGAATAACAAGGAAACTGAACGAGACACAATAGAAATGTTATTGTTAATACGCCTAAGGGCGTTAAGTGTCGGTCATTGCGTTAACCGTTGTTAACAGTGATTACCTTTTAGTGAGTAACCTTGCATTCAATAAAGATAAAGCTGTGACAAAATGCTTCGTCTCCTACCAAACCTCTCCCGACGGGTTGTTATTAAAATATTACGACATTTTTACGACTAGATAGCGAGGAGGGGGCGCCAAATCACACCCCCCCTTCATTAGCCGACACGAGACTCGCATACATAATATTGACTGTAATAAACGGAGTAATGTGATTTTTACTGAAACGAAGTTACTACAATATTTCTTGGTACTTTATGATCTTGTTTAAAAAAAACGGAATCTAGCCTCACAGTCCAACCATTCACAGTTTCCCAGTAAATAGTTTAGGGGTATGAGGAATAGGGTGTAAAGTTCACTCATCCACCATAGAAACGGGAGACAGACGGGTGTTGTGTCTGGCGGGTAGCTGCCCAACGATGTTGGATTCTCGTATGTATTTCGATCGCGCGGTAAACTCTAATTGCGCGATGCAGGATTTATGTGACGTCAGGATTTTTGTGTCATGTCAGGTCTTTGATGCGTAGTTCGCATGTGGTGATGTAGATACCGCCACAATAGTAACAAACTAATTTTATTATGCAAACAATAATGAACATAAAAGAATAATTGCATTTAACTTAATAATTTGTGGCAGTTGAGAAAGGTCTCGAACTAAAAATAGACTTTAAACTTCACTAGAGTGTCGTAGAGGAGAGGACCACAGGAGAGATGTCCACGGAGGGGAGCGTCACTTCTGAAGTTGTAACATTATACTTAGTTTAACGACTCTGCGGGGAACAGGTGACCTTTCTTAGAGCAACCATGCAAGTTTAGAACTTTGTTTCTCGGTCGATGTATTGTAATTGAGAGTTCCCTGAATGTACCCAGGGTTCAAATGAATTAAAAACACAACCCTTCCTTGGCATTTCGGGTAAAAAACGCAGTGAAATAATTAAAGGAGATTGCCTAGGTTTGGACCAAGTGCTGCCTAGGAATGTGAGTTGGTCTTTAGTACTGTAGCATACACATGAACGATAAAAAAATAATTAAAAAAAAATTGATCCCAGGAAATATAAATAAATCCAGTTTTTGTGATAATGAATAATCTTGCATTAAACAACGTTTTTGATATATTTTTTCTGAAAAATGTATTTCGGTTACACTAACATCGTACCGTATCGTCGAATGAAGACAAAAACCTATTCTTTTGTATTATATATCTGTCGCGATCCCTCACCTGCGCTTGCGGTGATAAGCGTCCCTTTGTTACCCGAGTCCGTTTTGCTCAGTCTCACGTCACTTGTGATCCGTTGTGAACGCGACTGTGCATATTTTCAAAATATGCACAGTCGCGTAAGCAAACTATTCACCATAAGACGAAATATTATTTTTCACACCACCTGCTCGACAATGTCAAATTATATGTCATGCAAACCTAACCTAAAGTAAGTCATTTAAGACCTGAGGTCTAGCAGGGTAATAATATTGTACTGAATTTCATTATGACCCTGGCTGGTCATTAATGTGATGTGAATTTGTAACATAAAGTAGAACATTTACGGTAAGTTGTAGGTACATTCCATGCATTCACCATCTGCACTAAAATTAATTGTTCGAAAATCGAACTGGCCACCACGAGTAGAACATAAAAAAAAGAAAAATAGAACACAAATTATAAAGAGGCGCGAATACTGAAAATTGAATTTCTTTGATATACAACAAATTACTTAACTACAATACATACAAATTTTCACAAAAATGTCGAGTGACGATAGTGATTTGACTCCGGAGTACATTAAATCCGAAGCCATTGGCATTGCCAACAATCTACTCCCAGAAAAGTCCAAGGAATCGTACATTAAGGCCTACGACGATTTTTACAAATGGAAAACTACAAAGGGCATCAAGTCTGTATCTGAATCAGTGCTTTTAGTCTACTTCCACCATTTATCATGTACAAAGAAGTCAAGTAGCCTATGGTGCATCTATTCGATGCTCAGGTCAACAATAAGCATAAAAAATAATATACTTACAAATTAATACATACACCAAATTACTGGCATTTTTAAAAAGGAAATCGGAAGGACATTGTCCTATCGTCGTAATAAATACTTGGATCCTAGTACTAATGCTTTTTATAGTCTCGTAGATGGTGTGAAAAGTAGAGTATTCTCCTCGGGGATAAAGGTGCCTTCGTCTTGGGCGAACTTGAATCCCACGCTGCACTCAGGATTCTTGTCTTAACTCCCATGCTTTGCTCGGGAGTTAACTCTAAACTCCCTCGCTCCGCTCGGGAGTTAACGCTAGAATCCTTCGTTTTGCTCAGGATTCAATACGGCGCCCGCTACATAAGACTACTTTATCTCCTTAGTGCATAATCTACTATTGTCTTGTGCTGAATATTTTCCTTGAAACAACGACCTCGACTCGGGGGTAGGCCCCCGATTCGAAGCCAGGGCGTTGTTTAACCTGCCACATTAGCAATTCCTCTAAAAGCAATTTCATTTCCTGAATTCCCAGAAAAAAAAACTGTCAAACAATTGATTGTTGCGCGCACACTATGTGCTTGGTCTGGTTTATTGGGTTTGCTAGGCACCAAGACGTGATTAGGTGTCCTGCTTTGTCCCTAGACACAATAATAATCGATAACGATGAAGATGATTAATCAATATTATTGTATTAGTTTTGTTAACGGACTAATTAGTTGTATTATTATTTTACATGATGCAATGCCAATCACTAAAATACAACTAATTACTCCGTTAACAAAACTAATACAATAATATTGAATTTATTTATTAATTTTCTTCATCGTTATCGATGAACTGTTTGATACCTAACAAATTAACAATTATGTACTCCATCATCAAAATACAATTAATACAATTATAATTGAACGCACAATAACTGTTTAATAGTTGATTTTGTATATTTGTTGCTATTAAGTTAATTTTTTCCAATAAAAATATTCAAAACAAGGGACTGTTTTTCTTTGGACTCCTGGGATAGATTTTTATGCGCTTTGACATACAGATTAGTGGTGGTCTGAGGAACAAAATGCACTATGTGAGTATTCTAAGCAGCACTTGGTCCAACTTCCATACAAAATTAGGCAATGTCCTTTTTTGTCCCGCCCCACGTTCTAGTGTAAAAAACCGGCCAAGTGCGAGTCGGACTCGCGCATGAAGGGTTCCGTACCATTATCTATAAAAACGTCAAAAAAATCGTGTCTGTTAATGGGGGGCTTTAAATATTTGTTTTATTTTAATTTAATTATTTCTTTTTAAAGTGAATATATATCTAAATATTCTGTGCGTATTTCAACCATCTACCTGTTGCCGTTATGAATAACGATAAAAAACGAGCAAAAAATCACGTTTGTTGTATGGGAGCCCCCTTAAATATTTATTTTATTCTATTTTTAGTATTGTTATAGCGGCAATAGAAATACATCATCTGTGAAAATTTCAACTGTCTAACTATCACGGTTCATGAGATACAGCCTGGTGACAGACGGACAGACAGACAGTTGACAGACAGCGGAGCCTTAGTAATAGGATCCCGTTTTACCCTTTGGGTACGGAACCCTAAAAATAGCGGATGTAAAAAATACTTCGCACAACTTTTAATTGACACGGTACCTCTCCACAAAACTTTATAAAAACCTATTCGTTTTGCTGGCGTAAAAATTAAAAAAATATATTCACTTTTGCATTTAAAATGAAGTTAGTACCTAGATATTTTTACCAATCTAGGTACCTACTTTTCAAATGCTCAAATTATCTAGGTATGTTGATTACTGAAACTCAAACATAACATAACATCACGCCTTGCCTCCCCGAAGTGTTGGGCAGAGGTGTACCTGTAGCAGGTACACCCACATTTCGCCAGCTATGTTCAGTTATGTACATAACCTCTGTAATGAACTGTTCACATGAAGTCGCGGTTACTCACGGTACTCCACCCCCAGCAAGGCATCCCTGATGTATTTCCTGGCGAGGTATTCACTCAGCGGCGTCTCCGTGGGGATGTCGATGACGGGGCCTCCTTCCAGCAGCTGGAACACCAGGTACAGGTGGTCTTCTGCTGGGTCGTCTAGCACCTGGTGACCAATTTTTACTTATTAATTAAAAACTTATGCACATGTAGAAATAACCGTACAATGGCCGGCTTAATATCCTAGGCATTTTCTACCAGTCCATATTGCTTAGGGTGATGCAGAGACAATTAGTGAAACGCGAAGAGAAAGGCTCATTTTCGACGGTAACTGGGAGTCTGGGATAGTGGTTAGACGTACTTTGATTGTTATGACGTTGCGGGTTCCATGACAGTTGAATATAATAATATGAACTAGCGACGTGCCCCTGCATCGCACGGTTCTAGGACTTGACAAAACATCGAGACTCCTTTACTATTAATTGTTAGTTTATATTAATGTTATATACACATAAACCTTCCGGAATAAATACTCAAAATGATAGTGAAAATCGCATCGCAGAATACGTGGCGTATTTAGACGACCAACGCTGTCACACGGACAGCGACGTTAATATATAAATACGTTGGTATATAATATAATATATATTTAGTAGTTTCATTATCTCTGTAAATTCATTATGCAGCGCTATTTTTTTCGTTGCAATTGGATAATATTTGGAAGTACCTCGCTTGGGTGTCCTGAAATATCACTAGGGGATTTTACTATCGCAATGATCAGGAAATAACATTAGCACACGAAACTTTTTAACCTTACTACATACCTACTCCTAGGGTTTGTGAAAGTGAGACCGGATAAGGAAAATGGAAATAAAAAATATTCTATGTATTCTGTGGAATTGTCTTTCTGAGTCATCATCGCAAAGTCTGAAAAGCTAAGAAAAGAAAATAGTAAATATTACCTTAATATAAGAAAAGAAAGTGAGAAAATAGACGTGTTATTTACCTTCTAATAGAGGGAGTCAATATGACGAAAGGTCAGTTCTGTTTATGAACAATTAACAGAACCGTCATCCTTATTGTGTTTGTCGTTCATTTGTTATTATCAGCAAACGTGGAGTCATTTATTTTATTAACTAGTAAGCAATTATTGTCCTTTGAGATATCTATTGTTTACTCGAAAACTTTTTTTTTGATAGTAGGTACGCCATTAGGGATTTTCCAAATAGGCGCAGTTTTGAGTTTCTTTAAATGACGTTGAAAATTGCCTAAATCAATAGCATGGTAATTAATTAAGTTTCAAGGTTGGAAAAACGACAGGAAACTTTAGTAAGTCTTAATTTAATTCTTCTCTAAAAAAGTTGTAGCCCTCACCTCAACCAGCTTGACAACATTAGGGTGGTCCAGTTTCTTGAGCACAGCTATCTCGCGGTACACCCTCTGCAGGGGGTCGGGGGGCGGGCCGGGACCGGGCCTCCGAGGGGGCGCCCTGCCGAACAGCCCCGCGCGCCGCATCAGCTTGCGTTTCGAGAGGATCTTCATCGCCTGTGGAAGGAATGTGGAGCAGAAATTTAGGATATTTTTCTTTTAACTACTATAATATAATCGTATCAGAAGAGGGATTTTTTTGTTCAGCTATATTTATTAGTGCGCAAGTTTTGGAGATCAGGTAAAATCTCGTAAATATTGAGGTTAAGTAACTTCACTGTTTATAGTTTTCAAATTCCTAGTAACGCTTTCCTTTAAATTACATCACATAGATTAGATACTAACTGTGACTGTAATGATTTCCGCTTGGTAGAATTAATGAAGTAGACGAAACTTCTTAGTTACGAGTATCATACGTACGTAGAGCCGTATAAATTACTTGTTTTTTTCCATTAATTCCTAAACCACAAACAATTGAATTAATTATTCGAGCAGTCCATGAATCGGTCGAATTGTTTTGTTTTTACGTAAGAACATCAACAGCCACGGGCCTAACTAAACACAAAAAATCTGTACGCGTTATTAGATTTCCTCTCCCGTCGCTCGCAGATTGACGTTCTTCAAGGCCTGCCCTTTGACATTCAACAGAATATTTCATATTTTTTTATTGTTTCCGCTCCAAACGGATGTTGTTACACAGCGATGTAATTCCTTTACATATCCTAAGTGTTGCTTTTATTGCAAGCGAAGCAACCCACTTGCCAAAAATTACTACGAATTGTTTTCTATGTAGAAAACTCAGTCGCTCCATGTAAAGTACTAGTATTCAGCTGTATCCGGTAAGACTGGAAGCCGACCCCAACATAGTTAGGAAAAGCTAGGCAGATGATGATAAACAGAAAGATCGACCCGAAAATAATTAAATACCTAATTATATTGAGTGAGGTGATTTCTAATCTCTCGTATAGATCTGTTTTCCTCAGTTATTTGTGACGTTGCGTTGTGAGGAATTGACATTTTTGATGTAGGTTCGACCACAATAAAAAAATAATTGCTCCATGCTTATTTTTTTGATGACTTGATCGTTAGTTCTTTATATAACATAACATCACGCCTGTAATCCCCGAAGGGTTCGGCAGAGGTGTACTTATAGTGCACCCACATTTCGCCAGTTATGTTTAAGTCCCATGAAATACGGGGCGAGGCTATTACTAGATATCAACCGGGTATAAATATAGATTCCGGGCTGCTACTGAGAAATTCCAGATGGAAAACCAAATAACACTTTGCTCGAGCTAGGTATCGAACAGGGCGCCTAGACAACATCCAAGCGTTTTCTGCTCACGCTAAAGAAGGACCTCATACTATGCAGTAGTGCTTGTGAGCACTAGACCAACGAGACAGTAGAGCAGTGGTGGCCCAGTGGTAACGGCCACGACTTACGAGTTGTAGGTCGTAGGTTCGAACCCTGACAGGCGCTTTACTTTGTGTAAATTATTTCACCGCCACTGCTCTCAAAACGGTGAAGGAAAACATCGTGAGGAAACCGGCATATCTTAGAACCAAAAATTCGAAGACATGTGACATCTCTACCAACCCGCACTGGGCCCGCGAGGTGGGACGGCCCGGTCCCTCTCACCGAGAGGAGGCCTGTGTCCCAGCAGTGGGAACATTATAGGCTGATTATGTTTTAAGTTTACTCACATAATGCGTATCATCCTCTTCATTGTAGGCTAACTTGACGATCCCGTACGAACCCTGAAACAATGAGTTTACATAACTTCCAACTTATTAGCAGAGTTAGTAGAATTACACTTTTAGCATAATTAGTGGTTGAACTGGGGCTCGCGTTACATACAAGTAGGCATACTGAGGTCGTTGACCTGTTTATTTATGTAGATGCCGTTGAAAAATAAATGAATGATCTTTTTCATGTAAGTTTGCATTCATATTTTCAAGTTTCAGGAATAAATAGAAATTAAAAACATGGGTTGGTTGAGTAAGAATCACATAGCCTATTGAAAGGCAAATTTTAAAAAATTGTCTTACTAGCTTTATATCGTATAGATCTATAGATAATGAAGCCATTGTTATTTTATAGATTATAGCGGCCCACCTGATTTTGCACCTGAGATTTCGCAGATGCGTTGCTAATTTGCTATCCCAGACAGAGACAAATCCAAAATGTTTCATGTGCCTGTAACTACAACCGGCACCTACACCCTTTAAACTAGAACGCAGCAACGTTACTTGGCGTCAGAAATAGATATTGTGTTAATAGTTCCCCGGACGGACTTCTTCACAACGAGCTCCTAACAATGTATTCATGAATAAGATTTCCAAACATGAGGTTGTCCACAAACCTGTCCAATAGGCTCCAGCAGCCGGTACTGGTTAAGCTGCACGTACCCCGAGGCCTGCGCCAGCGACACGCGCCGCGACTCGCGAGGCGCTCGTCGTGGTCGTGGCGAGCCCTGGCCGCTGCACTCCGCTGACTTTGCCGCGTGCGACCGGAGCAGCGTCGAGCGGTCGCCCGTCGCTGGGTATGTGGACAGCCTCGGGTGAGAAGTAAAAAAGATATTATAGCATAACATAAGTTCACGCCTGTATTTTCTGAAGGTAAGGCGGAGTTGCAGATTTGCATGTTGTTTGTTTACCCACATTTCGCCAGTTATGTTTTATTAGGTGTCGAGCTCCTATCAACCTAGACTCGGGCTACTAATGCAAAACATTGCCGAACTTAGGGTCGGATTCAGGAGCCTCCACCAGCCGATCTACCAGTAGTTTCTGATTTCCTGTCCCATCAAGATTATTAAAGTATTCAAATATTATACAATTTTAATTAAAAATACAGTTTCTATACACATACATACTATAACCGCTTAATTTACCCTTACAGTGAGTATACCATAAATTGATCGCTACACAGCTTGTGGTCGAGCTGTGCACGGAACAACGCGTATGGCGACCTAATCGTTTTGACACTTGCACTTCGTGCATTATGAATTTTGTGATTAAAATTAATTGAACACGCTTTATAAATAGAAGAGAAATTTACGACAGTAAATTGTATGGCATAACTAACAATTAGCGGACATCATGTGTGATCACTTTTGTAAATAATTAGTAGTAAGTACCTAAGTATAGATATTAGAGATCGAGGATTAGTAACTAATAAAATTAGGTAGGTGTGGTTGGTTGAATTGTTATGCGACATAAACCCAGACTATCAAAATAATCCGATAAAAAATAAACCCACTCGTAACCAATACTTAAACTAAGTACTTATCATTAATTATTTAATGCCAAGTCATTGTTAAGGCTCTTACATACTGGCGCAACTTGACGCGGACGCGACTTTTATCAAAACAATTTCTGAGAAAACTTCACGGCGAACAATGCAGCGGCGTCGCGTCGCGTGACAAGTCGCGCCTGTTTGTGGGAGCCTTTATCCTATTAACAATTCAAATAATTATTTTTATAGTCCGAAAAAAAAGTCTTGACACTTGAACATGACCCGATAGAGCCTATCATTAAATATCTGGCATTTTTGCGGTTAAAATAATAGGTGAAGCCATTAATCTCAGAAACATCCTCGACAGACTTTAAAAAAAATTCTTTAGTTTTTTTTTTTGTTAAACTTGAATTTTTAGATACTTGTGTAAATGGTCATAAATTATAAATCTAACATGAGCCTGTTTGGTAACAGCTTTAATAAACGATCTTAAGCCTCGCGTTACAGGTCAAAGGGCACTTTACCGATAGCAAAAAGTTGTAAATAACAGTGACGGAGTAACTTAAAATATCGTCCATATACTAAGTACGTAATATTGAAGCTAACTCAAAAACTACGCAAGCAAAGTTAATAAAATTTATATGGGACCACCTCTGAAGAATGACCTACCAAACAAAAAAAGAATCATCATAATCAATTCATAATTGGCGGATAATCGCGTAAAAAACACGCAAAAAAAAAACATACAGACGAATTGAGAACCTCCTTTTTTAAGAAGTCGGTTAAAAATAAGGCCAGTTTAACGTCAATTACATGGACAGGATAGCCCGGTTAAGCAGCCGACCATCTAGGTTGACCTGCGAGATGCCAAAACAAAACGAAAAAAAAAAAACATTTACCAGGTATACTTCAAAACTATAGGGTTTACAATATTAGCTAATCATTACAAAACTAAGTAGAACATTGACTGTTTTATGCTATTTCAATGTCTAACGAAATTGATGGCTCATATAAAACCCTCAAGTATAATCTAGAAATCTATAATCTTCATAAATATAGGTGAGGATGACCGTAGTCCCTGCTATAGAGAGATTTGTGCCAAAACAGGGCTCCCAGCACATGTGACCGTTGATAAGTTTTCGCTGGGTTATTGTGGATAATATCCTCACTCCATATGTTACAGGCTTAGCGGGATCAACATGTCTTACCTTTTTCCTTATTTACGTTGTCGGTAAAGAAATGTCGGTCAAGTTTTATACAGAAAGTCTGAAGAGTAACTGGATGTCAAACACGTATTTACCTAAGATGTTGTCATTGTTTGACTACAAAAATACATATCAACATTATAAGTAAGTAGAGTTGAGATTTTTCTATGTATCTAATTCAATAAAATTTACTTTCAACCCCTTATAAATGAACCCAGAGTATAGTTACACCAGTACCTATTAACTTCGGTTAGCCATAATTTTTTTCAGATTTAAGTTTGGCATACGTTTACTCCCAAGTTTATTAATAATGAGCCAGTGCCTGGCTCTATAACTCGTCTGCACTGTGTTCGAAGCTTCAGCCTGAAGTTCACAAACTTTCTGACATATTAAAGTTGACTCATTAGTAGGTATTGCATTATCATTAAAAGGACTATGTTGTACCTGTCACCCTCTGGGGCCTGCCACCGACTCCTCTCATGCTCTCTGTTGCCACCGTTCGACACGTCCACTGCTGAGTGTCTGCAACAAAACATTACTCAGGTTAGATTATATGAGAAATTACCACCACAATTCACTTGTGGTCTAAGGGCGCAAGGGCCAAGACAGATGAATGGCATCCCAACTCCGAAACTACGTTCAATCTGTTATTTTTAGAGTTTAAGTCAAGATGCAGTTCATTTCATCCAACTTAGCTCTAAGGGATTAGGTGAGATGGATGGGGAGCTATCAGGCGTAAATAACAATTAATTGCTCTTTTATCTCTGATCGATCTGCTGAACTTGGTGGATAAGGTATTTTCTCCTTCAAGCTGGTGTACCGTCAAAGCAGTCCCACATTCTGAAAACTTGAATTAAACACTTCGTTTCTAATAACATTAGAAAGACCGACATAAACGTGCAACATCAGCTGCGACGCCACTATTCCAAACCTATTATTTTTCACAAAAAACAATTTCTTTCCACATGTTGGTGTCACAACACACAGATATTAACCCGAGCAGCACGTGCCAGTGAATTAGATTCACTTACACGTTACTTATACAAAGGGGGTAGGCAGGGATGGGGGTACGTGACGGACCTGCGTGATAACGACGGACGAATTCTGGACGGGACAGAATAATATAATCATGTTTCATAATTTGCGGAGGTTGTTTTTTTAGTAAATGAATTGTAGGCTGTAGGCCTGATTGTTAAGTACTATGTATGTGACTAAAATTATGAAGTGTCTAATTTTTAGTGAAAAGAGAATAATTTTATGGGTTCGCGTCACTGGCATGCTAATTTTAGCAGCTATGAGTATGACGAGTTGTATTGGAAAATGTATTATAATTGTTGCTCAGACTGCCGATAGATCTATTTGGTTTTAACGCTGTGAGCCAGCATAGCATCCTTTCAAGAAGGTGTATAAGTTTTCCTTAAAAATCAATCGAGCTCATGAAGAAATGTCAAATAACACATCATTTATTTATTTAGTTATTTATTTATTACTTTAAGCACACAAATGTACAGAGGCGGACTTAATGCCTGAGGCATTTTCTACCAGTCAACCTTTGGGTGATACAGAGACAAACAGTGGTAGGTGCAATAACTAAAGTTGTGGAATAAATCATCATCATTTGAACAGGGCCTTACCTCACCTAGAACATGCAGATTCAAAGCATACGAATTGAACTTTTATGATTCAACAAGCCGAGTGCACGAGGAGATTTCCCATCAGTAAAGAACTTCTATACTTCCATCGTCTATTTAACTCCTCTATTGTATTAATTTTCGAAAATTTTTATACAAAACAGGCTTTTAGATTCGGCGGTTTAGTTAAAGCTTTGGTTTCCTAAGGAATTGGTTCCCTCATGTTGTAACCGCCGGCCGTCATGAAAATTTGTCATTTTCACCAGTATTGACATTAAAGAGTGACAAAACGCTGGCCGGCGCGGTGGCGGCGCGGTGGCGGCGCGGTGGCGGCGCGGTGGCGGCGCGGTGGCGGCACGGTCGAGGCGTCGTGTCGCCGAGCACTGTGTGACCGTTAACCGTTTTCTTAGGAAACCCAAGCTTATGACAAAGTACCTAATATGTTGTTAACTGATTCGACAACAATGCACTTCTAAAACGATTCACTTTTCAAAAGTGAAAACAGCTTTTATAACAGAAACATGACGTTGTAATACCCCCACAAATATTATCACAAGCACTTATTCTTTCCCGCCCACATTCAGTCACAAATTGATATAGCACGTAGGCGAGGGTTTAGTTACATGTCGCCCTTGCATTAGAGGAGCAGGCAGGGATGTAAGTGACTGACAGACGAACAAACATTTTTGATATAACGTGGGGTAAATTGAATAAGCGGTGTATTTTGTTTCATGAAAACAGTTTTGTGGATTGGACGTCTAGGTAATGTCCAGTCAGGGTCATTAATTGCGAAGTAAATTGACACCTCGTCCAATTCGGTGATCGAACCCAGGACCCCCCGGTCACTAGTTGCGCAGGTGCGACCGTTCGACCAACTAGACACACACTAACTATTTACGTAGCATAACATCACGCCTGTATGCAAGTGTTAGGCAGAGTCCCATGTAATAGGGGGCGAGTCTATGGCCATCAACTGTACTGATACATCATTACTGAGACATCATTACTGAAACATCATTACTGAGACTTCATTACTGAGACATCATTACTGAGAAATACCAAATGGAATAACCCAATAACACTTTGCCCGACCCGGGAATCGAACCCAGACCCCCCATACTCATCGGTAGCCCTTGCGACCACTAGAGGCAGCTGCGAGCTGTTTTAGATGTTTTAATCTAGATACAAAACTGTAAAAGACATTAAGTTCCTTTTATATATTTACAAGACGAAGCTAATAGAGTAAAGACTATACGCTCAATCCAGTTAACTGTGAGTTTACTGCTGTTTTACGACCTCTCTGTGTGCTCACACCCCGAAGATGACGTCGTAAAGATATTTGAGAATCAACTCGGTTTTATAGACCGAGGATTTTAAATGTTAGAATTACTTAATTCGGATCTGATTCTTAAAATACGAACATGAAAGTAGAATCTTCTGAAAGTACATAAAACGTCGAGATATTTTTTCATGTCAGTGTAAAAATGACTTTAGCAGTTGTTTAGACTAGCAATAAATGGTCAAAAGAGTACACGAACTGCTGATCGCAGTATTGTCAGGAGACACATTAATCAGCATATAATGTCCCACTGCTGGGACACAGGCTTCCTCTCTGTGAGAGGGAGCGGGCCGTTATCCATCACGCGGGCCCAGTGCTGGTTGGTAGATGTCACATATCTTCGAATGTTTTGGTTCTAGGACATGCCAGTTTTCTCACGATGATTTCCTTTACAGTTTTGAGGGCAGTGGTGATGAAATAATTCACACAATGTAAAGCGCTTGTCTGAGTTCTTTGAGGGTGGGAAATCATCAAATGACTTCTCCCGCTCCGGGCGGAGCGGAAGGGCGTGTCATACTTTTACTGACTAAAACCCACCCGTGTTCCTTCAGTTGCCTGTTGCCAGGGTCCCGGTATCCCTTTCGGACTATTCCGCAAACCTGGCAGGCATCGGTCCTAACGGACCCCGTCAGGTGTGCTGACATCTCTATGTGGAACACGACGCGCCATCAACCCGGGCCTGGTCCTTATCGGACGGCTGACGGATGTGTCTGTGCTACACTTATAACATACTACGATTTACATAAACAACTTATTTACTGCCACAATAATGTGATAAGAACGACACTTGCATCAATGCGTATTTGTGAACACGTGTTCAATCACAAGCCATGTCTGTACTCCTTGCAGTCGTGTGATCGCTGACTAAGAGGCGTGTGCGCATCTGTTGCTTTACTGCACAAAGGATCCTTATAATATACTTAGTTTCTTAATTGATTTTGTATATATAAACAACTTCGAGACATATTTGAAACTGTCTTAGAAATCATAAAATAATAATAAGAATTTGTTACAAAAATGACCCGACAACTATGATTATTTGATCTGTAAATATCTTAAAAATCATTTTGTTGGGACGGTGGTCCCCAAACACGGTAGTTATGGGGGGTATCTCGGGGACAGATCTCAATCTCAACAAAAGCAGCAGCATCGTCATGTCTGCTACTGACTATATTGTAATCGGTATAAATACAGTCCGGGCAAATTAATTGTTTATCAAATAGACACAGCGATTTGCCGTATTAGGGCAAATTGCCGTATTAGGGCAATTTCATACAACTGTCAAGGAATTATCAATTTAAGTTGGTAGTTCAATTTTTTTAACAACTTAGTTATTTGGCATAATTATTTCAAGAAGACTGCTTAGGAATAAAATTAAGAGGAATAAACAACAGCCGTTTCCTGACAGAGCAGTGGTAGCCCAGTGGTAATGAGCGCGTACGAGTTGTAGGTCGTAGGTTCGAACTCAGCTGCCAGGGTTGCGGGAATGTCCGAAAGGGATACCGGGACCCTGGCAACAGGCAACTGAAGGAACACGGGTGGGTTTTAGTCTTTAAGAGTCTGACACGCCCTTCCGCTCCGCCCAGAGCGGGAGAAGTCATTTGATGATTTCCCACCCAAAAAAAAAAGACACATTTTACACAAATAATAATTTATCTAATATATATCATCAAGTGGACATAGGATGCCTACTAGCTAAATGTTATTTGTGCTGGCATACAGACATAAAAATAATTTGATTTAAAACATGCAAAGCTAAGTTCTACGCTAAAGTAGCCAGCTACATGGTAGCTGACTACGCCGTGCAATGCCGGCTACGTTAAAGTTGACTACGCCTCAGGGTTCCCGCTACGCCGTAGCAGACAACGCGTAGCAACTACGCGCAGGATGCCGCAGGGTGGGTCGTGCGGCGGAGTTCTCTACGACGTAGAAATTCATATTTTTTATGATTTTTTTTGTTACATATTTCATCATCATCATTCTCTTCCCCTACTCATAGAGCGATCCAAGTGATGTTACATCTATATACCGTATTTTAATGTTTTGTATTAACAAAAAAATTTTTTTGTACGTTAGTATAACGGTAATGTTTTCACGTTTGAGTTTCTGCTGCAGTTAGTTTATTAATTACTAGCTGTGCCCCGCGGTTTCACCCGCGTAGGTGTCGATCCCATGGGAATATAGGGATAAAACGTATCCTATTCCAGGTCATGGTCTACCCGTGTGCCCATCGTCTCCTCTCTAAAGTAGGGAACGTCGCGGCGGCGCGGCGTCGGCGTCGATCGGTTCGCGTATTGCATTTTTATACTCGTGATAATTTCGAAATTAAATGTCCGATTCGAATGAATTAAAAAGTATTTTACTGCTACATGCATACCCTTGATGTTAAAACTGTTTATTGGAATAAAAATTAATATTATGTTGATAAAACTCCTTCGCAAATAATGCATTAATTTCGAACAAATTTATTTTCATAAAAAAAGCTTATAGTGAGTCAATCTTAAAAGATAGACATGCTATTGCGGATTTTTCTTTAGAACTTTTTAAAAGGAACAATTTCATCATACATGATATTTGCGTAACTTAAACCGTTTACGCAGCGCACGCAACGGAAACTCTCAAAAAGGAATATTTGTTCCCGTTTTTGTAACATTTTTCATTTATGCTCCGCTCCTATTGGTCCTAGCGTGATCTTATATTACCTATAACCTTCCTAGATAAATGGACTATCCAACACAAAAACAATTTTCCAATTCCAACTAGTAGTCCTTGAGATTAGCGCGTTCAAACAAACTCTTCAGCTTTATAATATTATAAGTATAGATTTTATCTTAAAACAATGTTTATTGCAAATCCTTAAAAATATATATAGAGCTTACAACAAATCCAAGATGTAGAATACCGGGTACGACTGCACAAGCTTTTTGAGTATAATGTTCTGTGTGCACAAGGCACAATGCAGCGAAGGTAAACTACGTCAGAACGTATTGAAGTTAAATCTACGAAATTCCGACGGACTAAATTTCTCTACAATCTTTGTATTTACATATTTTATTATTACAGGATTGTAGTACAAAGTTAAATGTTGTTGAATTATGAAATGTATTCATTCGCAACGGAAATTAGTGGTGAATATGTTAAGAGATGTGTACAGTGTTGTAGACGGTTACGGATTTATAGAGATGAATTTGTTTGTAGAGTTTAGTAGTAGCCTAGTATACAGCGTGTAACAAAAACCCTGATACTGAGGGTGTTGATAAGAAGCATACATCATCATAGAGAGTCTATGACGATTATGTGTTTTTTTTTAAGAAAAACGAAAAAAAAACGTCACCGATTTTTTTTCCAATCGGGAATTTTACTGGTTTATTACATGGGGCGCGGGCGGCCATCGTCTACCGAGTGTCATTACATATGACCTCTGCAGAAAAATTGCTAATTTATAATGAAAATGGGGTAATCTTGGTACTTAAAATGTGAATTTCAAATTGCAATAACTTTTTTTTAAATTTTTTTTTTTATTCGTGTAAGTAATTTTATTGCAGTACCTATTACATAGTTTTTTCTATATGCTGCATAATTGTATAGTAATGTGTGAATACTATCTATAAAGCTTCAATTTACTGGGTTCGTCTTTAAACAAGTAATAATTTATTATTCATATTCAGTGAGTACATAAATAATAAACCTCCGTCATTAACAAGACACAATAGAATTTTAATTGTTATCGGCCTTTAGAATGTCGAACGACAGTTGAGCGGAGCAACAGGCCTATAATAATAGCGGTAAATTATAAGAAGAAATGATATGCAGCGGCCATTATATCTTCAAGTAAAGCACCTATAAATACCGACCTCATAGCATAGACACCTCGTTCCTAAACACTCTGTTATCTATGGCCACCACCCGTGGGCCACGGAGTACTCACAAGTACCCACATCTCATTACCATGCCCCAGATTATAACTAACATTTCACATAACCTTTTAATCTGTAGGGTAACCGCACCTGTTATCGACAGAATTTAGGATCCGGAATGTTGGCTTGTTAAATGAATTCGTCTCATTTGTTTTGTTCATTAGTGTAGCTGTAAAAAGGCTGAAGCGTTGGAGTTCTGGGTTCAAATCTTACGTTAAGCAGGTTTTTGGTCGGTATTCACAAAAGTGCATGTTTCATGGTCAACTCATTTAATTTAATTTTGTTAACCCCCCCACAAACTGACTTAGGTAGAAATAGCTTAACCTCAAACATCGGTTGTATTGTTTATTATCTATTAATAAAATAACGTATATTAAAGCGGCGTAAATTGTATATATATTATTATATTTAATTGTTTACAAACACGCAGCCTAATAAATTGCTGTAACATTAAAAATGCACGTATTCCGTCCGCTAATTGCGGTGGAATTACAAACGCATTAGATGGATTACTTCCCGCGGCTGATTGTAATACCTGGTGATGGTAAATTGATTACTTGTTTGATATTTGTAGACCTAACAAAGTGTGGTCATTAAACAAAAGTTTTTTAAATAATTAAATCATATTCAGTTACAGTACTAGCAGTTTCTACCGACATGTACATCTACGACAGGGAAATGTTTTTGTTGCTTTGTTTTTAGTTTTAAAATGTAAAGCTAGTTATCTTTGTATCCTGAACATAATTACTAACGAAATGAGAAAAATATATTCATCCAAAGCAAATTACCGCGGTTATTATAGGTATTCCGGAACATCTTTTTGACAGGAAACTTGGTCCCGGAAATATTGGAGGTCCCTCAAAACTAAAATAAAATACATAATAAAACATAAATATACAATAAATAATATTAAAGTGACTAAACCATTATTAATTGATGTCACGGCACTCAACAGTGGCTGTCACCCCGCTTCACGTATAATGACTGGTAAGTGTTACATACACACATAGTACACAATAATTTGCATGAACATGTCCTGTAATCATAGATCCCAGCCTGACAGCCGCTCATAAAAATTAACATATAAAGTAGTGTGAGGCATGTTATATGATCATGAAGGTGGAGACAGTCCATGTTGTTAAGTCAGCCAGTAAGTATGCCATTGCAAGGGTCAGACCCCTTGAGAGACAAAAGGAAAAAACAAAACAGCTGTTCCCTACAATTATGATCGCATAGCTCGTCAAACTGCAGGGAATAGCTGATTTTTTTTCGCGATTTCATCCTTGGTCCCATAGTGAAAGTTGTTCATTATGATGAAGTTCAATGACTGATAAGAGAATGCACGTTTATTGGCGTGTACCAAAATTACCTCCACGTGTGGTGATACATACATGTACTACGTGGGGCGGTGGGCAGTCAGCCTGCTGCCATCTTGCTAACTACCTAACTATTTCACCACGAGCGTGAGCCTCTGGTGAAATCCGCCCTCAATCGTTCAAGCAATATACAAGTTAGTTTTGAATTTCAGGATGTAGTGATCAGATGGTAAGACAAACCATATTTTAAATTAATTCGTTAGTTTCTTTATTTGCATTCGCATCTATGTTGTCGGAAAATTAATATTTAAGCAGTTTTCATATTGTGAGCAATATGTGAGTAATATTTAAGCAGTTTTCATAATCAATTTTTTTTTTCGGAGCTTTATTATTTCCCTTTTAAATTTGTAAACTTCGTAGAGGTACCCAGTATTTGTATGACAACAGGACAGCGGCGTCTGAAACGTGCTCAGAGGCACAAAGGTCTCTACTCTGTATACAAATCTCGTTTTAACTCATAGGACCGAAATTCTCGGAAACTCACCTGCATGCAGCGAGCCTGCAAGTTGATTACTGAATACCGTGAAGCCGTGACAGAGTCACAGATTGTTTTATATTATTATAGAATTCATCAGTGTGACTGTCAGGAATTGTTAACTGTGATATTTGTTGAAGTAATTCGTTTAAAGTCTTGTATTTCGGTCTAGTGTGATTTTGGTACAATTTATGTAATGTGACTTCTGTTCTGATTTACATTCCATCGGTACATTGGTCCGGGAGCTGCAGTTAATGCTGTCTTTTCGAATCGTTCTCTCTAGGGTGTACTGGAATTGGAGGCAATGACCTCTCGCGCCCGGCCTGGTCCAGGCCATGGTACGGAGCGAGAGGGCATGGGAAACCGTCACCTCCTTCTGCGAAGCAGTAATGCTCGCAAAGGAGGAGGCGGAACGCGTGAGGGAGAGGCAAAGGAAGGGACATGGGTGGGTTTTAGTCATTAAAATCTGACACGCCCTTCCGCTTCGCCCAGAGCGGGAGAAGTCATTTGATGAATTCCCATACCCAAAAAAAAAAAAAGGTTTTACTGGAAGAATAGCTAGGGAAAATAATAGGGATGTCAACATAGTATTAAAATAGTTATTTGCACCCCACAAGCTCGGAAAGATTCTGTTTGTCATTTGAAATCTGCGTGGAAAAGAGAATTTTCCCCGCTAGCGTGGAAAGAGTTTTTGAAATTCGAACCTTTCTATTCAACAATTTTCTATACCGATCGACTGATAATGCGTCAATACTTATTTTATGTCAGAGCGCCAACCTCATTATTAGAATAATCGCACTGGCCAGCACGAAAAAAAATCGCTCAACGCGCCTAAAGAAGTTTTCACATTAAAAAAACTTATAATTTTCTTTTGTATATGCAATTCATTTTCCACCATTTGGGTTTGTTTACCAGTGCAGAGTTAGTGCAAGTGGTACATAATGCCGAATTGAGCTTTCTTCCGGAAAAATTGCGCGAAATTACCTACATAAATGCTCTTTTCTACGCAGATTTCGAATGACAAACAGAATCTTTCCGAGCTTTTGAGGTGAAAAATATTTTTGTCCGTTAGATAGATTATTAAAAAATATTGGATACGTTTTCTTTTTTTTACGTAATCAAAAAATTACTGCAATACGACAATACATTGAGTTAAAAATGTGACATGACGGCATGACGTCACTGGTCAGTAGATTTTATACTGACTTGTGACGTAGTGAGCCCCCACTCCCCTACTTACATGCGTTTTATTTAAATCATTTTTAATAATAAGTTATAGCAAAAAATACGTGTATAATATTTTTTTATTAACTGACTGACGGACTAAATAATGTTTTACCCAGTCAACATCCCTTTTGAAGCAAACTAACACCTAACGTCAATTTGCCGAGATAAAGCCATTTCATACTGTAACTGGCGAAGGATGGCGGTTGTGGTTTGAATATCCAGACACATATATATTTGTATATAAAAAATCATGTTGTTTTTTTTAACACTTTTGTACACATCTCTATCAAACTTGTCACACTATCCTACATATTTTAGAAGATAGCATAATGTACTCGGCGGGAGTTTTTTTGTAACCACCTATACTTGGTCGGGTTACCACGGTCTTGGACTTCCTAATCACTTTTATCTCGTTAATTATTATATCTACTACGCTGAAATTTTACAGGCATAAAACTGAACTAAGCATCTAAAAATTATATAAAATTCAGTTTATATAATAAACAAAATAACTCCGCGTGCATTGTGACCGTGAACGTGGAGAACTGAATATCATCATATTTTTTTAATTACTTACAGTATATTAATGAAACTTCACATACATTTGAATGCCGCTACAAGCTACAAAATAACGTTTAAAGTAAGTCTTTAGAGCTCTTATTCAGAGTGTAAGGACCTATTGAAGTGTTTTTATATTTAATTAAATACCCCGTAAATGGTGCATTATTTTGTTTTTTTTATTGCCCAACAAATTTAAACTAATTCCTAAAAAGTCATGTACAAAAGATGATAAGAATCCGCTTAACCGTTTCAGAGATCCAGCAAAACCACAAACGTTACTCCAGCAGGATGTCGAATAACTTCGCAGGCGAAGAAAAAAAAAAAAATTTAGTGCTAAATTTACCAGACTACTAATTATATAGCTAACATTTATTTCAATATTCCCATTTTTTTTTTAAATGTCTGGCTGGGGTAACTTTTGAAACGTTACTCCAGCAGGAACTGTTTTTGTGAAATAAAAAAAAAACTATAAGTGCAACAAATTTAAAAATGTGCGCAACATTTACAGAAGCTAGGCAACTAATTATCTATAAGCTTTAAATGTCAATTTTCGACAACATTTTGCTAGGGTAACGCACACGACAATATTCGTTCGCTTAACAATTAGTATCCCTCACTTTATAATAATAGTTACATTATAGCCACTTTGCCTCCAAAAAATGTAGCTAAGTACAAATACTGTTAATCCTTTGTTATACCTTAACACCCGTACATAGGAAACGTGGTTTTACCGGAACTCTCAGTAAATTACAAACAGTTTAATGATAAATGCTCTTCAATTTCCTTGATAAAATATTCACCTCCCCACCGTTTAATATAGGATCGGAATCAAGACCGCAAACCGATACCTCTGCTAAATATTTAATGAAACTAACCCCATTCTGTGATGTTCATTGATGAGCAGGTATTCAGCGGGAAGGGTAATGCGCTGCGGTTAGGATATGGATGGGTGGATGTTAAAATTGAATGTTGGGTAGTAGGTATTTTAGGTCAGCTGAAATTCAATTTCGCAGTTAGCATTTTCAGTCTATTTCTACAAATTAGGAGAAACTACCTAGCTGTTGATTTGTGTATCCGAGAGCTAATCTGAAGCTTTCGTACGAAAACTAATCACTTTGGAACTTCATCCCTACCCTGTTGAAATGCAAAGCAGTCAATAATCGAAGGTAAACAAACTCAACTCGCTCTAAGCTACGTTTCTAACGGAAGTAGTGGCAGTGAACTAGAGATTATGAAAAATCTTGAGTACCTAAGCATGCATGCATGCGAGACAATACAGTGAGATTATGTGAGTGACAGTAAGGTTTCAAAAAACGCTCTATATTTGGTATTTCGTGTGACCGTTCACCCCTTTCTTAGGAAACCAAAGCTTTAGGCATCAGTAAAAAATGCCACATGCCATACTTCAATCAGTGAATTCATCACATTAATCGCGCCAGTTGTGTGTACTACACTCGTCGGCTTTTTTGAAGGACATCGCCAATAATTCCGGTATTTTTAACCGACTTCTTCAAAAAGGAGGAGGTTCTCAATTCGTCTGTATGTTTTTTTTTTTGTGTGTGTGTTACTCGATTACTCCGTCAATTATGAACCGATTTTGAACATTCTTTTTTTGTTTTGTAGGTCATACTTCAGAGGTGGTCTCATATAAATTTTTTTTAACTTTGCTTGCGGAGTTTTTGAGTTAGCTTCAATATTACGTATTTTGACCCACTTAGTGTATGTAGACGATATATTCTTTGACTCCGTCACTGTTATTTACATAGCAGGTAGTGGTATTCGAATTTGCGTGGGGTAGGTACCACAACTAAAAAATGAAAAATAAAAACTTTTTACAAAAAAAAAACAACCGACTTCAAAAAAAACACAAAAAAACTGAAAAATAACTTTAATTTCGGAAGTCGGTTGCAAAAAACGAAAATTTAAAAGCAAAGACACCGATTTGTCCTTCTCTACAGTCTAGGGCCTCCTCCCGGCGTTGCCATCAACACCCGCTTTATAAATTCGTTTTGTTAATCGCCTTTCATTCAATTTGCCTCTTATCCTAAAATTGAAAGTAAATGGTTTCCTTCCTCCACAATTTAAAAGTTAATATTATGTGTTTATGCTAAAAGCTGTAATATCCGACCGGGATACTTCATACAATGTTCTAAATATTCCTCTGGGGGAACATTTCACAGATCTGTGGGCTTTTTATGAAAATTTTATAGTTACTGGCTTTAAAAAGGTGAGACTTGAGAGGTAGGTAAATGCAAATAAATGTATTTTCAGTCTGTCTTCTTGCTGGTAAAGGCTTTCGAAAATAATAGGTTTTGTTTTCTTCGTGGTTGCAAATTCCAATAAGAAAAATAAAATTAATAATTTGTATGAACATGTATAGTTTATATGATATAATTACAGCATCACGCCTGTATTCCCCGAAGGGTTAGGCAGAGGTGTACCTATAGTACCCACATATCGCCAGTTATGTTTTTAGGTCCCATGTAATAGGGGGCGAGCCATCAACTGTGCACAAATCCAGACTCGGGGCTGCTACTATGCTTTGCATGAACACGATGGCAGCGCGGCTCCCGCTAAGAAAACGACCCGACCCGCTCCCGACACGCACTCGCTTTGAGTGTGTTTGGAGCTTTTCCACTTATATTATTATCTACGTAGGTACTTACTCATAAATATTATTGATATCACTCTTTCATTCCATTATCAGAACAGATTACGATCTGACCGAAATAATTGCGTTTCGTCTTTTGTAATATTCTAAAAATAGATTGGAGTCTTGTTAGCCCGAGGGACACAATATTTGTGTCTTATAATAAAACCGAGTCGTTTTTCTTTTACAAATATCTTTTGAGTGAGTCGGATTTATATTTATAGAAAAGGTAAATACTAGCATTACAGGTCATCGTTTTCGGGTGCTGAGCATTATGCTGAGCATTGAACATTGTACTCAGCATAATTCTGCTGAGTAGAAGCCTTCTTGTCGCAGTCACGGCGTGCAGCTGCCGACTATCTCCGTTCCGTATTCGCGAGTATACATCTGCTTTATTGTTTTTTTTTCATTCCAATTATCTTATCTTTTTGTGCACGTGGTTCTGTGACATAAAATAAATATATTTTTCTTTCATTTCGGTAAATAATTACATTATGACTAGTATTTGTCTAGAAACAGGAACTGCGCCATGTTGATACTTCATAGGTAATGTAGCAGTAGGTTACTAAATGAAATGTTTTTCTTGGAAATATATACCTGTTCGAGATAAGTATTCATAAAACTTTTTAACAGTTTTTAATTTTCCTCCTTCCTTGTTAGTAAATAGTAAATATAAAGTAAAAAACTAACAAAAGTAGGTACGCAATTCAATAGAATTATGGATATTCAAGCAGACCTCCATTGTCACATTTAGATATGTGACAATGGAGGTCTGCTTGAATATCCTATACTCCACTCAAATATTAAGTTGAAAACTGTCAAATAAATCACCAAACTGAGCATGGGATTTTAAATGTCCTAGAAAACTGTTCCAGCCTTTAAGCCAAGATTTAACATTTACCTAACGCGGGCCGTCAGTGTCCATAAAATCCCTCGCACCCCCTTCTCACCCCCTTTCGTCCACGTTTGACCCCCGTTTTATTATTTACAGCTGTGTTCAATCTCGGATACTGAATTTTCATTTTCTCATGTTTTTAGAGTAAATAGGAACATTTTATGAGCGTTTTTACGCGTTTTCAGTGGTTATCGTCTGCAGTCAAAATAAGGGGTAAAATTTTGAAGGAGGTACTTGACTACTTTGTAATTGTTTAGGGAGTTTAAAAAAAAAAATAGTAATACAAGTTGAAGTAGTTAGATTGGTTAAAAATTCATTTCTAATTTTATGATCTTTTTTCTATAAAAAGATCAATTTTCTGCAAATCTTATCAAACTGCATTGTTTGCATGGATATAGATAGATATCTATAAATTATCATATTATAAATTAAAGTCGATTTTCGTGTATTTCTGTGTGAACGCGTTGTTTTTCTAAACTACGCACCGGATTTTGATTGCTTTTCAACATCATTTACAGAATTGATTCCTGAAGATCTATGTGCATATTACATTTATATTTAATTTACATATTATAATAAGAAATATTCATGTTTTGTCAAGACGTAAACGTGTGAGGCAGGGGTGGGTCGTTAGTCGTAAAGTGGCGATTGTTATGACTGACTATGATAGGTACCTCAGATAACAGGGGCACACACCTTAGGGGTGACTTTTTTTCATTAATAAAATATAAAACGTTCATTCTTTGCATGCCTTGAATATCGCTATAAGCACACAGGCTTCTATTACTTTAGTAGGTAGTTATGTTAATATTAGTGGTGGTAGCGCGTGTAAGTGGTGTATTGTGTAAACGTTGACAAATTACTGCACATTGTCTGTACATTATAATGGCTATAATATACAAATGTTATCTGACAGGTTATTAACTACATAAGAGGTTATAAGACACAGTATTAGTCCCATGTCATGTCTTGTGAATGATTATAGCTCTTACATACAAATACATTTTGTTGGATAAACGAAGGGATATGATACTTGGGACTGGAGTACCTCATGAAAATGAACAAGTATGGGACCAACACGGAAATATAAAAATAAACTTCCATACATTTTGAGCGTGTTAGTAAGTATTGATATTTTGTTGTTTTTTTTGTGTTATTCAATATGTAGTACACTACACGACACTAATACTTAACGTGTAGTGTACAAGTAATGTATAATGCTTGTTCTCAATGGAGTTATGCAGAAACGACGGATCGCCACGTACTTTGAGTGTAGCTTACTCCTTATTTATTCGATTTATAATTTAAACTCCAAAAGCCTGTACATTTAACAAGTATTATACCTGGCATCGACGAATGTTTTGTTGTGTCCCGAAGGTTTACCACCCCAGATTATAAGCGAGCCATTTTTAATGTCACTACGAAAACTACTGAAATAATTGCGACTGCCAGCACAAGCTTCTGTAAATGAGAAGAAGCTTGTATGCGTAGATAGAGAATTGTATATAGATTCGCCATTACCGTTTAACTAACGAGATGTGACAAGTCATTGACGGTCACTTGTGAAGTAATGTAGTCGGGTAATACTTTCCAAAGAAATCGTACCGTGACAGCTGTTTTGGTCACACAAAAAGTTTCCATAAATGAACGGAACGAGAAAAAAATGTCTGTCTTATTCATTCTTCTGGATCATCGTCTCATTGTTACTACTACCTATTAATAGTCGGTTCCTATAAACAAAAACGAATCGTTTTGCTTACCTACTAATGGTAACTTTTCTTATTGCCAAACTGGGCATATAAATAGATTCGTAAGCTAATTTTACCTGTGATAGCTACTTACATGTGAGAGGGTCTACTACGCAAGTCTATGAGGTCTTTGCTTCATTATTGGTAAAGATACAAGAGTCTTAATTTTAACCAATAACGATCCGTAAATTATAGGAATCAGCCATAAGTGACTTGTTTAAACTGTCTACTCTTTTATATAACATCTAAAGTCATAAACTTACGATTTCTCGCCGGGTAGTCCCAAGCCTTAGCCGTAGAGTTATGGCCGCTTTGAATTTAATTTGTAGAAACTTAGTGACAAATTGCCGTGATATTATTCCACAGAATGATTTACTAACTCCTGCGGTGAGACATGATATATTAATAAACTGTATATTGCCTGTTTTTGCTGCCTTATTGTCTACAATGTCTACTTAGTGGCACGGAGGACGGCTCAGGACTACTAATACTTTTGATTCTGGGTGTGTTTGAATGTAACGCATGTATTTGACTAGTCATTTTATTTTGTTTATGAAATTTTAGATACCAATATAATTATGTACTTACTGACTGAGTTGAGTTTTTGACGACTCATTTATTTATTGTGTAAGGGAAAACACATTTTATCCAAAGATTACAAAATTATTGAAAGTGGGTTACCTAATGTACAATCAACGACGTTTCCACATATTATTAGGTAAAACTCGCAGAACATCGACTTGCTAGTCAACTCGATTTGATAATTTTTCAATATTTTGGTCTCGTAATATATTCGTCATTCAAACTGGATGAAAACACATCCCAATCAAGATTACTCGCATCCATTTTAAAATTACTTCGATACACATCGTGTTCACAAAACCACAGGGTATCAGCACTCATACTCAGCTCTCGATTAACGAGCTCGAAACGTCCAACAAAAGCTTGATTGACATAAAATATTATTTCAGTGGAGTTTTAAGCCTTTGTCAATAATTGGTTCGTTCACCCAACGCAATAAATTGTTGAGTGTATTTGAATAATATTTTGAATTATTGTTTGGATAATCGCATGTGATAGGCTCTGCGGGCTTGGAATATAAATAATAATTAATTGAATTCGTATTGACAAGTTAAACGTACACAAAATATTGATTTTATAATGAAAACATGATTATTTTACTATTTATGAGAATAAAGGCTTGTGCAGACTGGGGCTATATCGTGGGGCGACAGGCAGCGCGACCCTTGTCACGCCCACTATATCGCACCAGTCTGTACGAACCTTAAAACTGGTTAAGTCCAAAATGGGCTGTTTGTTCACGAATTTTTACCACCTAAGTATTTCAATATAAATATTGGAAAAATAAATGTAAGGCGAAATCAAAGCCGAATCCATTTAGATTGTCATCGAAACGCTGAAAAGAGGTATTCAAGACTTAATTTTCGTTAAAAAAAACTTAAAAGTTTCAACCATTCACTTCTAATGTAGGAAAAAAAAAAAAAACATTTCCAGCATGTTTTGATTGCACTGAGCTCCAAACTCCGTGCCCCTGTCACAGATATTCTCATCTCCTCAGTAATACACCGCATCCCCTTTGATCCCTTATCAGAAGGCTCTAAATTATAATATGACCTCATTTCATGGCTTCTACACCACCATTTCATATTTGGTAATGATATACGTCCAAATTATGATTACCTGGCTGGCTTATTTTATGCGATTTGTTTTCGGTTACGCTATCTCAGAAAAAATCGTAAAAGGAAAAATGAAAACTAGCCTTCAGCCTCTGCCTAACCATTCGGGGAAAAAAGGCGTGATGTTATGTTGTTTATGTTTTAAATATTGACGTATTAATAACTGCAAAAACTAAACCGATTACGAGTAGTGATTACGGGAGTGGTGTCTGAAATCGCCAATAAAAAGTGAGCAAGAGGTCTGCGCTAAGGTGAGTATCAGGTTTTATGTTGATCTAAATATTATTTGCGACCGGTATTGTTTGCGACCGTAACAAATATGGATTTATAAAATTATAAACATTAGAATCAGCACTACACTACACAGCACTCTCTAAGTTCATTGAATGACGATTTCATGAAATAGTAAGAAAAGTTGAATTTCGCGGGCTGCCTTTGCGCATCCACCTTAACATTGCCTCTAGGTGCTGCACCTGTTTCTCCATAGATATATGAAAGAAGAAGATAGAAGATACACAATGTGGAGACGACAATACAACAATAAATGAAAAAACTGGCAATACTAATGCATAAGAGTATTTTGGAACTATTAAATAAATCCTAACATCGAAATTAAAAAAGTCATTTTTTCAAACAAACTAAATAGTAGTGCTGGGCCAAGTATGGGATTTGCCGATCGTTGACTAGCTATCGTAACTAAACTATTGGATATATTTAATTATTTTTTGTATGTACACCGAGTACGTCATTAGATATACGGAGTTTCATTTTTTGTCGTATTGACTTCCACTTTGTATGATGAGCATCTTGTTCATGTCACGCGGACACAGTTTTTTATGTGTTTCCCTATAGGTACTTACTTGTGACGCGAAAACCAAAATAAAACTGAAAGTTCTGTAGGTTTTAATCCGTTATCTGCTGAACTGGGGACGTTTCCCCCTCCGAACTTAGTTCAGACAAAGTCTGTAGATAATTGTATTTTTGTTTTTTACTATCAGCAAGTTTTGTAATATTGTTTAAATTCTTAGAACGTAGTTTTAAAGGAGAGCTTTCTAGTTTTGTTTCTGCGGTAAAGTGCTGATTCAGTTGTTGGGTTTATTTTCCCTCACTTTTTCCCGACTAATGCTTTTTCACCTCAAAATTACTGTAACCTATTGTAGCAACGACCGATGATTTTTATCATTAATTGGCAGGTGATTACTACTTAGGTATAACTAATGATTTCGTGTCGTGTCTGGACGGAGTTAAAGACCTAGAAGAAAAAAAAGACGTCACGTCGCAAATATCAATTAGGTACGGAACTTATGCTGCTCGTTGTAATCAGTCCCTTAATAAATAAATGACGATCAAGATAAAATTAATTAAACACACGGCATTACATACCGACCATAACAAAACAATTCGACACACAAGTCGTTCCAACACACCTTGCCTTGGGTCGTCTCTGACCCGCCGCCCCGAGATGAAAGGAGCCGGCAAGTTAAATATTAACACAGCGCTACAGAACGCCCCGGCTACGTACTGAGCAAGACCCAAATGTCTATGGAATGTAGATTGAGATTCGACTCGAACAGACATTATTAATTGTAATTGAAAAATAATCTACCAAAATTGAGGTTATCAAATTAATCTTAAATCAAATTTAAAAAAAACATGTTTAGAGTGATTAAAAATAGAATTTTGCAAAATTGTGGTTTAGTATCTAAGTAAAATATCAAATCAAAGCACTCAATTTGTAACTGGCAACACAAATTGCCATCCACTCACAATGTGTTTTCTGGTCCATTTGTTTACATTTCATCAGATACTTTTTTTTTCTATTTACTATGTAGATTTCTGTGAGCACAACTTTGTGGTTTTATACAGAAGCAGAGAATTTGTTTTTTTCATGTTGTGTTTCTGGATTAAATTGAAGGTTGAATATTTTATGAAGGAAAGTGAGTTTTTTTTTTAGGATAGAATTAAAAACTTACATATTTAATTGAATCTAGGTAGGTTAATCATGGGTCTAGTCGTTGGTAAAGTGAATGTAAAAGCAAAAAAAAAAGGTTTCAGTGAATTTAAGAATGGCTCTTTTTTGTCATATTATAATTTTACATAAAGAACTGTCTGCAGTTATCTACTCTATTAGTGAAAGAACAGCATTAATTTAATTTCAAAAAGCGCCTGCCAGAATTGTGACAGCAATATCGCAGACGGGCAAAATTAAGGCGCTCTTATTTCGTCGAGTGCGCCTCGGGCAAAGATACCGCATTATACTGACGAGAAAATAATTCTCATGTACTCTCGTCTAAAAATAAATATTGTAGGTATGTTTTTAATGAACATCTTTTGCATTTGATCGATAATTTTATTTAAAATATGATTTGGGTAAAATGAGAAGCTTGCCTAGCCTTTTACTCGACTGTGGCGAAGCCCAAAAAGAGGGTAATGTTTTCAATTACTATTTCAAGTCAGCTTCTAGTCTAAACATAAAAATATGACTAGTTAGAGTTGATCAATTTTAGGGGATACATTTAGTTAATTTTATAGGTAAATATTATGAACAAACAACATAATGAATGGGAGATCCAATAGAAATCAGCAAATATTCTAGAAATATAACATAACATAACATCACGCCTTGTTTCCCCGAAGGGTTGGACAGAAGTGTACCCATAGTAGGTACACCCACATTTCGCCAGTTATGTTTAAGTCCCATGTAATAGGGGGCGAGCCTATTGCCATAAAACGGGCACAAATCCAGACTGTGGGCTGCTGTTGAGAAATTCCACATAGAAAATCCCAAGAACCGTTTGCCCGACTAGGGAATCGAACCCAGGACTTTCGACCACTATACCAACAAAGAGTCTAGAAATATCATCACCTAAAAGTGTTTTAGAATCATCAATGCAAACCTAAACATTATCCATCAAAAATGGGCCAAGCGGACATCAGATTTCTTTCATTTTCTTTACACTATTACATAATTACTATATCTATTTAAAGTTGCTAATTTTCATGTCAGCACATTGTCTTATTTCATGGTCTTTCTCCAACCAGTATTTTCTACAAACATCCAAACGATTTTATTCTAGTACATAATCGTATTTGATTATATTCCCTTAGCGGCTAAAGTTAATAGGTTAAACCTATTCCACCTCCCAAAGCACAATTGAGATCCCTATCTAAACCAATATTTAGCCAATTTGAGCCGAAATTACGTTCATTTGCATATCCAAACATCGTTTTCCTAACATAACTAGTAAGCATTTAATTAGCAGACAGTTGCCCTTCAGGGTCTCAGGGTTGCTAAGAAAATAACCCGAAAAGGGTTGAATTAATGTTGGTTATCACAAAAAATATTATGAGTAGTACCTACTTAATAATATAATATGTTTTTTCAGGGACCGTTTCAGAAGGGGGCGTTTTTGCACAAGTATGTTAAGGCGATTGTATTTTGTTATTTATTGTTTCATGTTTTTGTGGGTCCGGGTCTGAAACGTCCTGTGCTGAAAGTTGGTCTACCAATGACCACAAACAGAATGCTAATATCACCACGCATTACACACTGAAAAGAAGACTCGAGTATAGATACCAAATCAATTAAAACTTGCTGAAATTATCATTAAATTCCTTTAAACGAAGCAATTAATTATGGTTTCATGAAAACAAAAGACGAGAAACAGAAGTGGCAAAAGTTTTTGATAAGATTTGTGAAGAAAAGAAGATACAATGATATACACTATGTTAACTAACGAGGGGCGTTCCAGTTAACCTGCAATAATATAGCGTCTATAGAGGCAAAAAAAAAAATACATACGACTATTAAAAAAAAGTCTATTCAATTTTTTTATAGTATACAGGGGATTAGGGTAGACACAAAAAAAATCAGCTGTTCCATACATTTTGTCGATTTATCTGAACACAAATGTATGGAACAGCTGATGTTTTTTTCGCGATTTCAAGTAAGTAAGTAATTAAATCATTTATTTGCGTAAAAAATGGTATACATTGATGTTAATATTATTACAGTAGCTCAACATGTTTCGCTAAGATATAACATAGCATGCAAAAAATTATATTTTAACAAAAGGAATCAACATCTCACATCCATAAAATCTTTTAAACTGTAAAAATTACATTCAATAAGCCACTTGTGTAATTCTATCTTAAACTTTCTCGAGTTCAATATTTTAAAGCGACTTGGTATTTTGTTATAAATACGTACGCACATTGCAAGGGAGTTTTTGTTGTATTTCGCAAGTCTTGGCAAATCACTTAATACCAGTTTATGAGGATCTCGTCTGTTTCTGGGATTTACATCATTTGCTGATTTAAATAAATGTTTGTTGTTAACTACTAATATACATACCTCATATATATACAGACATGGTAGAGGTAGCAGACCAAACCTCTTGAAAATTGGTCTACATGAGTCATCAGGTTTAATACCACTTATTGCTCTCAAGGTTGGTCCCAAAGAAAAAGTATATTATAGATGACACCAAACCACTAGTTTCAAGGATAACGGTGTCTACCTTATCACCCAGTATACTATAAAAAAATAGAATGGCCTATTTTTTAATAGTTGTATGTATTTTTTATTCACAAAAAATATTAAATTGATACGGAAAAGAAACACTCTGTACACGTACACTTGTCACACTTGTCTTTCTAGTTGTAATACAAGTGTGCGTGTACAGTGTTTCTTTTACGTATCAATTTAATAGTTTTGTGAACATTTCACTACTTATATATAAATATATTTTTTTTGGTAATATTTTTGTTAGGCTGTATGTACGCTATACTATTTCGGGTTATGTTAGTTAACATACTGTAGATCTACTGTTAGTTAACATACTGTAGATCTACTGGTCGATGTTGTTTGTATCATTAAAATTTGTAAGCATTTTCAGCGAAAATCGATCCAACTGCTGCTGGGACACAGGCGTCCTCTCTGTAAGAAGCACTGCGGGAGGATGTCTTCAATTTTAGGACTTAGTTTTAGAACAGGCAGGTTATACCTCACGACCTTCGCCGTTTTAACAGCAGTGGTGCAGAAATAAATTACACAACGTGAAGTGCCTGCCTGGGTTCCAACCCACGGCGCTCACGTAAGATGGCCGTTATGCCACTGGGCCACCACAGCTCTCATCATTTGTAATGCGAGCCTAATTGTCTTAGCAATAGCAGGAATGCAGGCTGATGCTAATCGATATCGTGTTCAGATTTTCTAAACAGTGTTCGTCTATTCTTGGTTTGTAGTTGCGTAGACTAAACAACACGGTTGCTATCTAATTGTATTAAAGTACGGTCGGCAAAGACTTCTCTTCATGCATTCTAAAGCTGTGCACCGGCTATCTAGAGGGCTTGGCTTTTGCGAGGTGTCCTCTTCAATATATGTACCTACATAGTTAAGACAGTATCGTACATAGATGCCCCGTGCATCAGATGTTGCATTTTCTTAACGATGTTGGTCGGCTTCCAGCCTGGCCGGCTACAGCTGAATACCAATAGGTTCGTCACTATTTTTAAAAAGATGGTGTCCATCCTAGAGAATTACAGTTTTAACTGCATTGTTACCCTTTGGGGAAAAGGCGTAATGTTATGTTACGTTGTTATTAGCGACTTCCATAAAATGCTGCCAGTATCTACATAACACAATAAACTGACCCATGCCCGTGTAAGACTTCAGCTCATAACTGCACCGTGCGCAGGCGGCGCTACCTACAACCACGTCGACCGCATGTAAACACCATGCTTTGCACTGGTAACGTTTACAAGCTTAAAACAAACAGTTTTGGTTAACTATGGTTTGTAGCACGACGATTTCTAGAATTTGGCACGACATGTATTTTGTGCGATGTATAGATTACAACAGTTTGTTCATGATGAGTCGCTACACGTTGTCATTACTTCAGCACGTAAACATGCAGGGTTGAACAAAAGCTGTAGTTTTACAAAACAACTTTGACCTATCAGTGTATAAAGCCTTTTACCATAAAGCCAGCCATTATCATGTATAGCATAAAGCATTGCATATAGCGTAGCGTCACGTGGCGAATAGTACATTTTAATTAAAAAAAAGAAGTATTTTAAAACCAAAAATAATACGTCGAGGTTTTGCATCATAATATACACTAGCTGATGCAAGCCGCTTCGCCCGCTTGATAATTTATATACTAAAACCTTCCGAGAACCACTCTATCCATTGGTGAAAACAGCATGAAAATCGGTGCAGCAGTTTTTGAGTTTATCGCGAAAAGGACGACAGATAGACGCGGCGGCGGACTTTGTTTTATATTATGTAAGGATATTATAAGTTCAACCATTCCAAATTCTGCTTATATACTGTTAAGATTACACCGTGATGAACAAGACAATGAACGACCAACATGGCGCTATTCTCGTCTCATATACGAGTCGGTACGTTTCCTTTGCCCTTCTTGTTACAAAATGTTCTCTGAGTTTAGAGTAAACTCCTTTATGGATTCAGCGGTTTTATAAACGGGCAACAATTTATAAATTTTGTATTTACTTGCTTTTACGCGACCTCTTCATCTTTGAAACGAATTTGGTATCTTCCAGGTTAAATTAATATCTGTGAGGTTATTAATTATATCATAACGGACTTAAAAGAAAATTGTTATTAAGTGACTACTAAAATTCTCTGGAGAAAATCTGGATCCTAAAACTAAGGATTTCCGAAATCATTCAATCACAATAATAAACCACGTTATAATCTATTGCTTATTGATTGACACGCATTGCATATCTTAGCGAATAACTACTTTATTGATGTATATACACATCAATAAAGTAGTTATTCGCTAAGATAGAAATTAGATAAGTCGACATCACCAACGTAATGTGTCCCAGAAGTACCACCAAAGTTGCCCGTCTGTGTCGCCACTTAATTCGCATGTGCCGTTTGTTTACGTATACAACTGTTTGTTTACGTACAACTGTTTACTTCCTCTCCTCGCTAATTGCCGTGTTCTGTAGCGAACAGCGCACGCTCTTAGACTATGTTGGTTACCCACTAAGTTGGCCAAAACAAAGTAATGTAGAGTTTAGTTTTGACTGTCAAAGTTGACTTTAGGTGAATCGTTGAAATATGTAATTATTTTATGCCAAAATAATGGCTCACTGCCTCGTTGACTGGCGAAAAATTATACCTAACCATACAAACATAAACTCACGCGTTACTTCCATGGGGGTAGGCAGAAACTACGGAACGCCACCACCTGCTACGATCCTTACGTACTACTTTTGCTTCGTTTACGTTCATACATCTGAGGCCCTAGTGCGAGTTTCTTTTAACTATCTCGACTTTACGCATCGAACGCGTTCGGCGCTCCGATTGGCTCTTCACCTGTGAAGGCCAGCGATGGGCCAATCAGAGCGCCGAACGCGGTCGATGCGTAAAGTCGAGATAGTAAAAAGAAACTCACACTAGGGCCTCTGAAGGCCAATTCTCGTACTTAATTAAAAAAGTTCACATTCAAGTCGTAATCTGTCAAACTTGTCAATAATAAATAAAGTAAAGTAAGTAAATTGTTGATTGATTGATTGTAGTATATGTAAATTGATTGTATTTTTGACAGATTGAGAATGAGATTGGAATGCGAACGTTCTTAAAAATACGGGAATTGCCCCTCTGGTCCACGCCGACGCACCCTGACCTTTCTGAAGAACATCACCAATCATCATCTGCCCGCCTTTTCCCAACTATGTTGGGGTCGGCTTCCAGTCTAACCGGATGCAGCTGAATACCAGTATTTTACATGGAGCGACTGCCTATCTGACCTCCACACAACCCAGTAACTGTGTAATACGATACCCCTTGGCGAGACTGGTTGTCAGACTTTCGGGCTTCTGACGACTGTCAAAGATCCACAAATGACAGCCGGACCAATAAGGTTATGAAATGGCAACATTATTCGAACGTAACTCGACCAGAAGATGAAGATGGGAAAATCTATAAAATTACACTCCTACATGTAATGTCATAAATGGAAGTGGATTTTATCCACAAAAATTCAATAGCTAATACCTCTCAGCAGCCTCCTTCGTCATAATTAATTTAGCAGTATTCTGAACTTCACAAAGTTATTCTCAACCGAGATCTCACTGCAGGTAGTTAGCGAATATTTCATGAATTTCAGCGTGTAACATAGTCAGTATTCTCGCTGAAACTACGCCGTGTTCGATACACTGCAGTGCTGGGTTGAACGTACATCATGACCTGAAGTGTTGCAGTGTACTTTGGTAAAGTTTATAACTCCCTGAGCTAAGAAAGCACCAGAGGCGAATCTAGTCTCCATCCCACCCAATCTGTCAAAAATATCTCTAATTTCCCTTATTGACAAGTTTTTGACATTGAATGTCGTTGAGATGAGATTGCAACTTTACAACAGATTTGTTTTTTTTTTTTTAATATGGGGATTGTTTCAAAACCTGCACTATAGCAAATTGTATCTAGTTTTTCAATGTTACTATGAACTTTTTACAGCATCGAGTACTGGTGAAGAAAAAAATTGTGAGGAAATGTGGACGATAAAATCTCCTACAGATATTGATCATGGTGATCAGTGCTTGTTCCTTTTCTGTTATGAGGTGTCACATTTGCTATGCAGTGCAATGGGATTGCATAGGTAGTTAGACAATGTTTATCAGGTTGAATAAAAATACTTAAGTAGTTCGATGAGGGCATAAATGCTAATCTGCTTTTGTTTAGCACCTTTTACAGTTATGAAATTATTCATGTGTATAGTTATTGTAAGAATGTTTAATGTTTAACGCGGTGTATCAAATCAAACAAGTTGTTAGGTCTTACCAAAAACAAGTAAAGGCTGTAATGTAATGAATACATACCATTATCGTATTGTTATAGGTGTATTGTTAAACAGCTGAACGTACCTGAAACATACAATAATAGGTTACAATGTGAAGTAATGTTATGTTATACAAGCTGGTAAAGATGTGTCTGTAAAGTTAAGGTGGGACTATGAGCGGGAGCGGGCGAGAAAGCGTTTAAAATAGTACATTGTGATACGAGTGTGCTCTTTTGGATATTACAGTCGAAGCGGTATTATTCGCGAGAGCTGCAAGCGATCGCGATAAGGTAGCCGAGAGTCTAATAACCAATGCACACGCGTTTCATACGACGTTTTTCAACACACTTGCGAGGAAAAAACAGACTTGTTGTAAGAACTTAAGCTACAATAACGTAACTACACATAGAGATGATAGATTTATAAAGTTTAACTGGCCTTTGTTGCCAGGTACTGACTATCCGGAGTTTCGGTTGGTGACAATACTTTATTTTTTTTGTATTTTTGATAATAATTAACCAAACAATGAAAACAATAATAAATATTTATGTAAAATGGCGGGCTAGTTTTATTTTTCTATAGGTGTAAATAGAGGCACTGTCAAAACCGTTAGACAGCCTATACAAAAAAATATGATTTGAATGAAAAAAGAATGACAATTTTTTTTTTTACTTTAACTAAACTTGGCGGAGTCAAATCTATTTAAATAATAAATAGATTTGACTCAATAGATTTGATCGACATTTTTAATGCGTAAATAATAAATTTACGCATTAAAAATGTGGATTTCACGTAGGGAAGAAGCCCTACGTGAAATCGACATTTTTAATAATCATTTTAACCACACAACAAAAAAGTTAACAGATATTTATGGAAAATGGCGGTGTTTTTGTTTTTTCCGCTAGCGATGCGCGCGCGGGTGTAAAGGTACTGGTAATACTGCTGAACAGCCTATATAAAAATATAATAATGTTTATAATACATAATACGCAAATGTGGTTAGGGTGGTGAACAATATATAATTAAATGATATTTTAATAATACATACCTATTTTATTTATTTACACAGTAGGCATAATAAAAAGGCATGACGTTTCTTTGATAACATTTTAAAAAAGCGAGAGTCTCTGCCCGGGTGTAAATAGAGAATGCTCATGTAATATTAAGATAGTTCATACTAATGCAATGTATAGTCTTACCAACGAAAGCTGTCGAAGAAAAAAGGCTGCAATTAAAAAAATATCAAGCGCTGTCAACCACTGCTTAAACGGAGTCGATACTATAATTATATTATTCAAGACATAGTATGCGATACTTACATCAGTTTTTCATATTTATATAATCATGAGACATGATAAAGGAAATGTAATAAATGTATGTATTTAGAAGTGAAATAAAATATTCAACAGATAATAATTAATTGTCTGTTAATTTGTGGTCAAATAGAATGAAAATGTCAAGTACATAAGATGTGCTCGACATTTTGATAGTTTGATATCACTGCACCAAAACCACAAATTGAAGCCACTTATTAATGCACTAACTTACTTTAAAATAATTGAATTTAACTAATTCCACAAATTCTGTTAATTAAGGAATAATTATTAGCAAGGTACGTGCACACGCTAAAACGGTTGTATTTTAATATTAAAGCACAAGAAATTCAATTAGTATGAGAAAAACTCGGTCATGTCATGAGTTCTACAAAAATAGTATAGTTCGTAGGTACCTAGTGAAGTTTATAACTATGAAAAAACACAACTAAGTTTCAACGCAAACATAATCGTAGGCAACACATAGCGTTGGCATAAATATGCAATTTGATAATTTTGTAAATCAAATTCACCTCTTTTCTCGCTGTCAATATGACCACGGCCCACACGTCCGCACTTGGCCGCCCAAGTGCGACAATGTCAAGAGCAAGGAGGCCACTACACGGAAGATGAGCACATGCCATAATATACCATAACCATGCTGTTATTTCTATTTATATCGTCATTACTGTTCTTGAAGCGTAATGATAGGGTTAATGAATAGGTCTCTCTTGCACTTTATAAGTAGTAGCATTTTTCATAAATTATGACCAAATTCACAAAAGAGAATCCATTTTTAAGATTTAGGAGAGTAGGCACGTAAAGTGGATCACGCAATTAATTTACCAAGTTTGACAACAATTCCCAGTAAATTGAATGTTTGCACGTGACATTCAACTTAGGGTGATAATGCAATTACGAGGTCAAGTATTACTAGGCTCTCGATGTTTTGATGTTAGTTTCTTGAATTTTGACATATTTGAGTTTATAAGCTACGCTGTAACTAATAATGTACTTTTTACTTTTCAAATTAGTGTACGACATACAGGTTAGATGTCTATGCCCGGTTAGGCTGGAAGCCGACCCCAACGTAGGAACATAAGGAAATGTCTAGGTAGATGATGATACAGGTCAGATACCTTTAAAAAAAATGGAAAATACCTACTCTTGACTTTATATCATATACATTAAAATGCTTATATACAATGCATAACACAACTAACTATTAACACAATATATTAAATTAAAATAATGACTAATTAACAATTATAACAAAGATACTAAAACAAAACTACTTCTTTCTCTTTAATTTTAACTTCTGATTTAATTGGTAAAGTGAAATACGTAGATCATGTGTACTTTGTGTTAATGGCCCCTCATATACAAACCAAAGAGCAAGTTTTATCGACCATAACTATGCTCAACGTAGCGTTAGAACGTGAAGGCTTTGTGTGAAAACTATTTTTGGAAGAAATGATAACAGACAGATATTCTTAACTGCACACTGAGAAGAAGTGAAAAATAGAGAACTGTATGGGCTTCAAGCATACTTGGTGTTGCTGAACATTAACTCTACAAACCAGCGCAGAATGAAGGCTTTTTGTACCATTTAGGGCCTGATTCTCGAACGAAAATTATCGCAAAATGAATGTGACAAATTGACAAACGTGTAAACAGTTGCAATTGGCGGTTGAGAAATCATTCAGGCAATCACAGCAGTTCACGCGCGCTTGACGATTTGTCACATTCATTTTGCGATAGTTTTCATCCGAAAAACTGACCTTTAGTCCGCGGTTCATAAAAAGCATAATTATGTGTAACATATTTTACCCATCCAATGGAAAACAGACGATCAAAAATGTTTGCTTGCATAGTTTGCAGTTCTGCTACGCTCAAAAGAACGTACAAAAGCCAAGCATATCAAACGTCGATACACACGTGCGGTAATGTTTTACACAATTTCCACAAATTCCGCTTACACTTCACACGGTATGAATATCAATCTAAACCACAGCGGTATAATTTTATTGGCGTCACGATACATTACAACGGTCGGGTCGGCACAGCCCTGCGATTAGATAACGCAAATAAATTCAATCTGCGAGCCTCATGCATTACAATTATGTGTATTGATTTTATATGTTCCTAATTTTATTGAGGTTGAATTTGATGTGGAGTTTGCTGATATTCAGTAGCTACATTATTATTTGATAAACCTGATATAAAGAACTATATATATATATCGATAAAAAGTAGCCTATGTTCTTGCCCGGGATGAATTTTTGAAAATCCCTGTTATACATAATTACCTGATACTAACATTGATTTTCGAGATAATTAAACCGTGCCCTATTCCCGTTTAGGGGGTAGTGTAGAAAAACTAAAAATGACAAACTTTATCATTTACTTAATTATGTATTCGTGCCAAGTTTCAAGTCTATTAACTCAAGGAATAAGATTTTTCAAACGAAATTCCCCCTTTTCACCCCTTTTAAGGTCGAATTTCCAAAAACCCTTTCTTAGTGGACGTCTAGATCCTAATTACTATCTATGTGCCAGTTCAGTGTTTTAAGCTGTGACGTAGACTACCCATTTTCATCCCGTTATGGGTAGATTTTTGAAAAACCCTGGTACACATTATTCTTAATTTTTGGTTTTAAGTATAAATACTGAGTTTCGAGTTAATCGGACAGCGCGTTAAAATTCTTCTATACAAATTTTGACATACCCCAATCCCCGTTTAGGGGGTATTTTATAAAAACAAAAAATGACCTTTATAATTTACTTAGATAAGTATTGGTGCCAGGTTTCAAGTCTATTAACTTAAGGAATAAGATTTTTCATACAAAAGAAATCCCCCCCATTTCACCCTCTTAGGGGTGGAATTTCGAAAAATCGTTTCTTAGTGGAAACTTACTCTTCATAATGAACACACCCTCCAAATTTCATGTCTCTAGGACCTGCGGTTTAGGCTGTGCGTTGATATCTCAGTCACCCTAGCCTTTTATATATAATATATAGATATGGCCCATTTATTCTTCTTTAGTGAAGTTCCTTCCGCCCGGGAGGTTTTGTCGGACTTCTACCAGCAGAACACACAGAAGGTTTTTTTCCAGCTTATTCGAAAAAGAAACTGCTATATATTTTTTTAAATAGTGTTAATTGATTCGAGACGTGAAGTGACCAATTACATGGTAAAACACCTACCACTTAGGATGTTGATAATTCTATAAGAAATAGAAATGTAATTCATAAACAAATCAATATACGAGAACGTTCAGAAAAATCTCAACGTCAGTATTTCCACTCTACATGTCTAGCTAACCCTCTCAAATCTGGCTACAAGATTGTACAACGTACAGACTACGGTTAGCATGTCCATTTGTACCTCCCAGACACGTAGGACTCCATCCGAATGGAGTTACAGGCACCAATGTAACTTGGTACCTCATCTAGATGGGAGATGGCGCTGCTGTCAAAGCAAATTCGACGAAACATTTGTGTATTCTAGTACATTTGAATTTAGGTCTGTATTTCACCACGGATCAAGATATATTGGGCAGTGTAGACAGGTACATCTTTGAGTAGGGTTGCCAAAAGTAGGTTTTTTGATGTGCTTAAAATATTATGTTTTTTGTATGTTTCAGAGTGAGCGAGGTCTGGAAATTAGGTCATACGTTTTTGTGGATGTAATTAGAAGGTTATTAGGTGACTTTAAGGGATTAAATTAGTTGTGGTGGGTGAAGCATTCTTGGCGAAAGCGAATGGAGAAGAGGCAAACAAAGATTGTGGAAAACTGCGTTTAAGTAAAGTTTTTAATTATTTATGTGCTGCGAAAATCTTCTTGTTTCAGAATAAACATAAGGAAGTACCGAAAGGTATTTTTAGTTTTCAGCACAGCCCTCGGATTCCATTTCACATTTTTATTCGAAGTCAACAAAACAATATTCATACGTTGTCGGAATCCGTAGCGTTGTAAAATAAAATAAAATAAAATGGTATAACACCTGTCGGCACTGAAATGCGGTGCAAACGGACATTTATTTAATAAAACGCTGTTTATTACGACATGGCGAAATATTTCCGATCTGCTGATTCGGAATGTGGGAAGTGCAAACTTAATAAAAAATAAATTGTGTTGGGTCACGTATTGTATTAAATACGTTACATTGTATAAATGTATATTTTTTATTTATTTGCCTAGGCTATTACTTATACTCATAAATCTATACTTAAGAGGTATGTGAGTTTGTATGTAAGGGGTAATATTCGAAACTTCACATCCGATTTAATCTTTCACTGATAGAAAGCAACATTATTATGAAGCAACATATTGCAGAGAATATGTTTTATAGTAGGTTATAGTTGACTTCGCGGGCAGAAGCTAGTATGAATATTAGCAGAGGACTCTACAATATTATGGAGATTTCAGCATAATTTATACTGAACCTGCCTCGTCCGTCCAAGGCAAGCCAGGGTTTAAAATGGTACGAATATTTTGAATTAGTATAGTGCAGTTAATGCTACAACGTTGTGCTAAAATATATGCAGCTTTTTACATTGCACGGCATCGCATCGCATCTAGAAAAAAATATAAAAAAATAAAGATAATGATAAATGATAAGTTTATTTATGTAAATTGAATACAAAAAGCACTTTTATACGTTATATTAAATTGTGTTTTAAACTATACTCCATTTGAAATAAGATTAGACATTTAAATAAACCTTTTTACAGTACGTTCAACGGATTTTGACTTCTATACCGTGATGAGGTTGGTGCTTCCTATCCGAGTAGGTACTCTGAGAATAACGACCGAAACAAACTCAGAGGTCACAATCTCTCTTAAAGTCAAGACATAATCTTGTAGATTAGTGTCAGAGATGTTTGAGGAAACCACTCATAATCTTGAATTACTTATTAATTCATTCGTGAGGGTCGGTTAGAAATGAAACCCACCTAAGTTATGAATCGGTCTAGTCTTTGATCTAGAATTTTTTTAAATCTATCCGTTAGTGCAAAAAGCGGCCAGGTGCGAGTCGGACTCGCACACGAAGGGTTCCATATCACCGTACTGATAAATTATTAAGATCAAGAAAAAACACATTTGTATCGTCTTGTATCGTCCGTTGGCACCCCTTTTAGGTACGGAACCCTAAAAAGTAGATAGCTGCTCATGCGACATGAGACAAGAATACCAATTTATTGAATAACATACCTAATGGCATAATTTAATTGAACGTGAATCCGATATCCTAAGTAATGGGTGTCGGTATCAATATAATACCCAGATGATTCATTGTTATTGCCTCCTCGGTAATTTTAGGGTTAAAATGGGGTCAAAGCATTTACCTTTACTTTTTAGGGTTCCGTACCCAATGGGTAAAACGGGACCCTATTACTAAGACTCCGCTGTCTGTCTGTCTGTCCGTCTGTCACCAGGTTGTATCTCATGAACCGTGATAGTAAGACAGTTGCAATTTTCACAGATGATGTATTTTTGTTGCCGCTATAACAACAAATACTAAAAAACAATAAAATAAATATTTAAGGGGCTCCCATACAACAAACGTGATTTTTTTGCCGTTTTTATTGATAATGGTACGGAACCCTTCGTGCGCGACTCCGACTCGCACTTGGCCGGTTTTTTAACCCCTTTTCAGAACCTAATACAGGTAATGTATAGTTAACTGGGACAATCTCTCAATAGCTAAATGACGAGATGTCACTAGGATGTAAAACGTGCAGCAGTGAAACGAAATCGATCAATCTGCTTAGCATTTTCTCAACTATGTTATGGTCGGATTCCAGTCTAACCGTATAAATACCAGTATATTACATGGAGCGACTGCCTCTCTGACCTCCACACGATACCCCTTAGTGAGACTTGTTTACAGAATTTCTGGGCTTCTAACTACCCGTAACAAATGACAGCCGCGACCAACGGTTTAATACGCTTCCCAAGACACGGAGAGTCACTACATAATTATGTAGTGGATGATCACCCATCCACTAACTTGTTATTATATAGCCGTGAGCCCCTGAACAGTGAAACGAAAAACAGAAGCATAGGTATGTGGTATGTGAACACAGCAGATACAACAAAAATCTTAGAGCTTCCAATTTTCTAAGAAATCAGAGCTCGTTCTAGATATTGCTGATAAAAATGGTAAAACCTATGAATATGAGATTGAACAATATCATGTGAATCTAAAAAGGAGCAAGCGCTAGATTTACATAAGAATACTTTTGGTATCAGTACAGTCTACCGCACGTTAAACCGGGTTAGGGGTCGTTCGGCCCACTATGGAACTGGGACCGTAAAAATTGATAATGGTTAACTGGGCCCATATCTGTTTTGCTTTCAATCAAGCGAAGGGTGGCTTAAAATGATTTATATAATTATTAAGTATACAATAGATTTTGTACAGGTACAAGGCATTTACATAAATAAGCCACCGCTTAAAATTGTTTATATATTGCTATACAATAGAGAATAGAAAGAGAATAATTATGCAAGGATATAAATGCTTATACATATTCAAAATGAACATGTATAAGCATCTACATCCTTAAGTAGTTTTATTCATTTATTTAAATTTTATATTTACCAAACTAACCAAAACCCTGAAAATGTATTTGTACGCCGGAAACGGCAGAAATGCATAATATTATGAACTTTTTAAAATGTAACATCTCTGTAACAATATTCTGACAAATAAATGGACTATTAATATTACATTATACATCAATATGCTCTCATTATAGATCAATATCATTATACTCCAATTTACATCAATATTGTGCAAAATAGTAGTAAAATGGCTGTGCAAGACATCTGGATGGATAGACGGACAGACGGACATAACGAAAGTATAAGTTTTTCGTTTTTGCCATTTAGCTACGGAACCCTCAAAATAGCAGCAGAAAGTAATTAAAGTGTAAAAGCTTTGGTTTCCTAAGAAAGCGACCAAAATACGTATTGGCGGTTTTTGACACCTTTAGGTATGTCAAATACTGGTGAAAATGACAGATTTTCATGTCGGCCGGACCGATACAATATGACGGAACCGCTTTCCTAGGAAATCCTGTCGCTTCAGAAGTGTGCATGTACTACTTAGAAAAAAAAAATAAGTGGCATATCACTGCGGTCATATTAGTAACAAATAAAAACAAAAAAGTAAAGTTGTCTCCAGTCGTAATGTGTTACTAGACAAAGCTATTCCCTAGATTCTATGATAGTATTTTTAAAGAAAAGAGAGTTTATATTTGTTTTGTTTTTCCGCGATGTGGCGCCGCTCACCCGCTGAATTTATAACTTAATTTCGATTCTTTTGAAGTATTGTTTCGAAGTTCTAAGTTACAGAACTGAACTACATATTTCAAAGTAAACCTCGTCTATCAAGATAAAGTAAATTAAAAACTTTTTTCCAAAAACAAAAACAACCGACTTCCAAAAAAACACTAAAAAGTGAAAAATAACTTTAATTTCGGAAGTCTCTTTCTCTCTTTCGGAAGTTGGTGTCTTTGAATTTTAGAATTTTTGTTTTTTGCCACCGACTATCCAGTGCAGTGCCGACTATGCAGTGTCGACTGTGCAGTGTCCGCGATGGTACCTACTGCAGTTTCACTTGCGTCCAAAGGAAACTATTGTCAGTACCGTGATAAAGGCCCTTACATACTGGCGCGATTTGTCGCGCGACGCGAATTTTAACAAAACAATTTCTGAGAAAACTTCACGGCGACCAATGCAGCGGCGTCGCGTCGCGCGGCATATCGCGCCAGTATGAAATAGCCTTAAAAACAAAATCCTGTGTTAACGAGGACCTGGTCTATTTGTGTGCCTAATTACATCCATTCAGCCGTTTTAGCGTGATTGAGTAGCAAACATCATTTCCACATTTTATTGCCGAATTATTTTTAGATTCTACAATATAATATTCGAGTAGTTACAGTGTTATTCAACTCAGTTTGAAGTACTTCTTTGAGCCGCACGTGATCGGTCAACAGGTACCTATATTTTAACACATTCATGTTTTCAATACATTTAGCTCATTGTTTGAATTAGTACAACACAATGGTTATAATTAGATCTTCAGTGTGAAAATGTTGTTATGTAACGGGCTGTGAAACCGATTCCAAATTTGTTAAAAAAAGTTAGGTTACATCAGCTAAAATAAGGTAACAATACTGCTGTGCCCTGAGAATCCGTCTGTCAGAAAATTTCAACAAATGGAGCAGGTTAAACCTTCTCACAGAATACTTATATCATGTCCTAGATTATCACATAGATGGTTCATCGCGATGGGTCAGTGTAATAAACGATATATGTAGATCCTAAGAAAGAAGAAGTAAAGGGTGAGGAGGTAAGATAGGCAGTCGTTCCATGTAAAGTACCGGTATCCCAACATAGTTCGGAAAAGGCTCGGCAGATGAAGTAAGTCAGTCAAGGGGATTGTAGCAAAACGAATGATCATTGGATCGGACAAAGCACATATTTAGCAGTTTATAAAAACAAGATACGTATTAACACAAATACCTTCCTGCCCACTACCTGTACCGTTACTGGCCTGCGTGAATATACTCTACTAAGTACTTGTTAGTATGTTTGTGTGTTACCAACCCGGCAACGTCTCGATCGCGGGTTCATCGACCCGTGGCAAGGAGCGGTTACACTGGCGTACGGCAGCCAGGCGGGACGTATCCGGCCGGATATCGGTTGACGTTCCGGTGATCCGGCTTGTATAAAGTGCTACTTGTCCCAATATAAAAAAGTACTTGAATAATAGATAGTTATTTTAGGTCTAGAGACATCGATCACTAATAAAAACTCGTTCTTTATTAGTGATCGATGTCTAGAGAGCATATTAAGAGATTTGTGCGAAGTATCCTTTCTTAAGGCATGAATTTTAAATTAAAGAAGCTCAAAACACGGGCGATGTTTTGACCACAGATTGAGCTTTTTTGAGTCAAAAAGGTGATTATAGTTATTTTGTGCTATGCCTATAAAATAAGACGCATCCAATTTGGAATCGTCTAGTCACTAGGTTATGGAGGTCAGATGGCAGTCATTTTAGGTTAATACTTCTATTCAGCGGCATCTGATAAGCCTGGTAGCCGACCAACTCTATAAGGAGTGACAGTGTCGCGACATATCATGCGACAAGTCGCAGATGTGAGCGAAGTCTTTAAGTCCACCGGTCCACTGCTACGTAGGATGTGTACGGAGAGGGATGCCACGTTAGCTGCGTGGTTATTTTTTTTGCTACACACACAGATGCGAGAGTAGCGTGGCCGTGTGCTGCAGTGGACGATCCTGCTCATATTTTCATACAAAGTGAAGTATAGGAGGGTAGCGCCGCCTTTACTTCTGTATAAATAATTAATACATTCGCTTTCAATGACTCATCACGTAACGCGAAATTAAAATAAATGTCTTTCCCTTCTTTCCTCACTTTAACGACTTGCCGCTGAATAATCTACATTTGTTTTACATCAATATACTTGTTTATTTACATAAAACAATCAGATTTATCGAATTCATTCGTTTTCTACGTAAAAGTCGTATTCACATTAAACAGTTCATCTGTTTCCGAAGCTAACACGCATAAAATTAAATAAAAGAAAACAGCTGTTGTTAATTATGTTTCTTGTAAACAAACGTGTGTTTAATTTTCCATCATTTTGAACGTCATTTATCTACAAACTGTGTAAATTTATTATTACGATATAACATCGAATTCAATGGAGAAATTGATCAAACTAGAATAATTATTATTGAAGCCTTCGAAATACTAATTCCATTGTTCTATCGTGATCAGCAAAATTGACAGCGCGCCATGTTGGAACGATTCAGCTGTCAAAATTTCTTTTGATTATAAAATATTGTCTTGATTCCAATACATTACAGTATTTTCTTTCTTTCCCCCTAGATGATTTATTTTGTGTCCGTTGATAAAAATCTTACTGCATACAGTGCTAACATAAAAGTTACTTTTTATATGAATGTTAATGATTAAGAAACATTCCCAACAGAATTACCTACACGTTTCTCAAAGGTTCGCATCATCATTGCATATTATCAGTTTGGTTTAGGGTCTATGCACATGGCGTTTTTATACGCGTTTTCTGTCTTTAAAAATAGCGTATAATACACGCTTGGACGTACCGGCCCTTATTCTTTAGAACTCGTCTCCCACTCATCAACAGGAGTACACAATAATTAAACGCTTTGATTAATTAGATGCTTTAATAGTAATACAAATTTAAAAAATATAAAATTATTTTATGTGTTATTTTGTTATCGACACGCAGAATAGTGAAGCGGTTTTGGTTTTTTGTGCAATAACCGCTGTCTGACCTCTCTAGCCGTGTCAGAAACTAGTTTTTACAGATAATGACATCATTGATATACAGGAATGCTGCTCTACTTGTCGTTTTTGTAAGATTTACTTACTAGTTTGGTTAAAGAACTGGTTCACCATAGTTATGGCTCACCTTATATCAGGTGGTAGACTACGAAACTGCATTGAAAATAATGTTGTGTTCGGGAATTCCCTTTCCTTTTGTACAAAAGTACGCTCCAACCTTTCACAGGATTAAGTTAGTACATATTTAAAAGAGTCATCAAAATTGATTCAATGTTTTTTAGAGAAAAAACGCGGTTTCAAACATAAATATACAGAATAGACAGAGAGACGAATAAACAACCTCTTTTTTAACGTAACATAACATCGCGCCTGTAATCCCCGAAGGGTTAGGCAGAGGTGAAGCTATACTTAGTACCTACACCCACATTTCGCCAGTAATGTTTAAGTCCCATGTAATAGGGGGCGAGCCTAAAGTTGTTTAGGAAAACGGATACATAAAAACATCTTAAAAGAGATGAAAAAATACAACTAAGAAGAGCTTTAACTAAGACGCAGCTAGTTTACTAGAAAAAGTCCTTAGCCGATTTTCAAGTGACATCTCAGTTTAAATATGCGCACAATATTGCCTACATTACGTCACTATTTGCACATCGTAAGCACTCACAATGACATTTGACATACAGCAACTCTGTTTACCTATAAAGTAATCACACATCATTACATAGTAAATGATGTGTGTATCAGAGGTTGTTATTGGTCGACACTTGAGTGAGGTATTATTCAGTATTATTGTAATTATTAAAGTTATCATTATTTTAGTGTACACGTCTCACTATCTTATAGGTACACCTCTGCCTATCTCATCAGGGAATACAGGCGTGATGTTATGTTATATTTTAGTGTCAAAATATGCAAACTCAAACTCGCGGGTTGGTAGATGTCACATGTCTTCGAATTTGTGGTTACACGATGCCGGTCGCTTCACGATGTTTTCCTTCACCTTTTTGAGAGCAGTGGTGATGAAATAAATTAGACAAAGTAAAGCGCCTGGGTTCGAACCTACGACTCGTAAGTATAAAAAAGGAGAATGGCAAAATTATGATCAAAATGTTAACAAAATAAGAGCTCAGTGGACTAGCTACAGATGCTATATCATTTGGTGGTTTGATATGTTGAGTAGGTACTTCCGTAATTAATTCCTTAGGGATTTATGTATACCTAAATACATATATTAACTCTAAACACGATTTTCTCAGACCATTGAACATCTTAATCGCTTTTACTGTCGTTATTTCAGTGTTTGAAGTTACTCACTTACGACATTTTTTCAACAACAAAATATTACTGTCTGAAACCCGGACGGGACGGAAAGAACAGTGTAAACACTCCTTTATCGTTCGTATCGGGATCTGTTTCACATTAAGAGGTCAAAACCTTTAGTCTGCATGATAGCTGTTTTTTGTATGAATGTGCATATTCTGTTCGGAGTTCGTGATTCTGCTATTATTTGCTTTAATGTTTTCTCGGTGCCATGTCGGCGGGTAGTCTGCGAAATATGACTAAGATGAGGCAAAGTGGTGTAGTGTTTTTCCATCAGGAATTTCTTAGTTGCAGCCTGGAGTCTGGATTTGTGCCCGGTTGGTGAGAAAAGGCTCGCCCTCTATTTTATGGGATAACTGGCGAAATGTGGGTGTGATATAGGTACGTTACACCTCTGTCTAACCCTTCGGGGTATATAGGCGTGATGCTATGTTATGTTATAGACTAAGATAAGTGTAGCCGGTTTAGTCAAGGTGATGGGTTTGATTAATTCGTTGGATATCGGTAATTCTGGGATTTCCAAATTGTCTGGATTATTTGGGGTTTTCTGTGTGTGTCACAGAAGGTGACGGAATTTGTCTGCAAAAAGGTGGATTTTTGATAGGAAGTACACGTTTTTTTAAATGGCTTTTAGCGCGCCTGTCAAATATTGAAATTATGTCCAACAAAAAGTTAGTCGAAATTTACGAAACTTTATGAGCATCATGATACTTTTTCACACTTTGCTCTTACGCCCAATTCCTTTTTTGCCGACCGTATAAAGGAAAAACTTTTGTAAAACAAAAACTTCGCGTTTTTTATTATATTTTATCTTTGTTAATATAGTATAACAAATCCACCGGACTTCGAGCTGCTACTGAGATATGTTGTTAAGGAAAAATCTAATAACACTTTGCCCTTTCTGGGAATCGAAACCTCATACTCTGCAGTAGCGCTTACGGTACCACTGCACCAACGACTCAGGCGAGTTTCTTTTTAAGTTATTTATTGTAGTCTGAGACACAAAGATGTTTCTCTAGATATCCCAACTAGATCAGAAGCCCTAGACAAAGTGACATTCTATCAGCGATAACGATGATGGAAAAGGCAACAATGTATAGAACTGACTTATGCTATCGAAAAGCTATGTCAAAGTCGTTGTAGAAATAGGAAACGTTTTAGAAGCGATTGTCACTTGTTTAGGCCCTCAGTTCATTATAACTCGTACACAAGACTTTCAGAGAATCAAAATACAATATCACACACACACGAACACAACACACACACGCATACACATACACACTACACTACACATTGAAAAACTATCCTTGTAGAACTCTCAACTCTTTGACTGAAACCTTAATAGCACACATTTTATTTAGATGCGATCTCGGCTGCTCTAAGAAGGTATTGTGATTAATTCCCAGGTAGAGCAGTGTTCCCACGTTTTTTTTTTTTTTTTTTCCCCTTCGTTTGCCTTTGAAAAATTATAGGTAACAGCGACTAAATACTTCGTTATTTTTGTAGGTCAATATGATTTTATTGTGATCATCGTAGACTGTCTGAAATCGATATACCTACTAATATACTAAACTTGAACACGCTAATCTCTGAAATTACCAGACGGATTTGAAAAACCCGAAATTCTGACAACCAGTCTTACCGAGAGATATAGTGTTCGCGTACCTCCACAACCCAGTTACTGGGTGTTAATGGGTTACGGAGGTCAGATTCTAAGCTGCATGAGGCACGCCGATCCTGGGGAATGTCTACTTCTTTCTGCTTAGCCCTCTTCCTCTCTCCTAATTTAGCTGTGCCCGACAGGGTCCGTAGTGATCTTTTTACTTATTGTACCATCTTTGTAAAACACTATGGAACGCAATAAAAAATTGAGTATTGAGTTCTTGACTGTGTCTACTGCCCCAAAATCGGAGAGTCACACCTAAGTATCAGCCAACGTTCTAAAAATGGTATTGGGGTTGGCGCGAACACAAAAATAAGAACACACATAATAAAGAGAATTTCTATTATATTGTATCAAGAAACACGTTACCTACAGTAACGTTACGTAGATAATGTTTGTGCTAGGGGTAGCGGACACACTAACGTTACAAACACCTCTGGGTCAGGTTATCAAAGCGAGCACACGTTTGTGGTGGCGTCAGGTGCCAATTCCTCTATTAATTGGATCCTCACTTCGTGGAAATCTAGTCACGAGTTCAGACATCGACGGAGAATTGGGTCATGTATGGTTAGTTCAAGTCGTATTGTTTTTTTTCCATCAGGAATCACTCAGTAGCAGCTCGGAGTCTGGATTCATACCCGGTTGATGGCAATAGGCTCGCCCGCTATTACATGGGACTTAAATATAACTGGCGTAGCGTGGGTGTATCATATACAGGGTGTAAGGGTAAACACCGTTGTCAATCAAAGCATGGGTAGTTGACTAAAATATAAAAATAAATGACAGAGTAACAACAAAAAAAAAACATTTTCATTAAAAGATTTAAAAAAGTTTCTATCTGACTACGTGCTCGCTAGCGAAACAGCTGACTGACGGAGGGAGGGGTCGCGCTCGCAGCCGGTCAGTTTACGCCCCGCGCCCCCGCCCGTGTTGACACGCAAGTTCGTTGCCCTAGCGCTCTAGGGTGAAGCACTCTTTGCTTTACATGATTTCCTTTAAAAAAAAAAGTTGTCAGTGGCCATTGATTTTACGTTCTATAAATGAAACCAAACCGCTGGTTTCAAGGATAACGGTGTTTATCCTAACTCCCTGTATACAACTCTGCTCATACCCCATTTGAAATAAGATTAGACATTAAAACAAACCCTTTTACAGTCCGTTCAACCGATATTGACTTCTATACCGTAGGCATAAGGATAGCATTAAAAGCAAAAAAAGTTACACAATACCAACTATCTACTGCGGCTGCCATTTGTCATGCCACCAACGCAATAGAATTCAAAATCGGTTGAACGGAATGTAAAAAAGGCTTATCTATACGTCTAATCTTATTTCAAATGGAGTATAAATGTTAAAGTTGTTCTTCTTAGGAATAGATTTTGTTTGCGTCGATAAACGCGAAAAGCTTCTTTGGTCTTGTGGGATCAAGTGCGAGTTCTGGGTTCGATCCTCAGCCCGAGGAAAATGTGGTTGGGTTTTGCCTATTAGAGCATTCTCAGTAGAACTTTGTGGGGTGAGTTTAGAATGTGGTGGGCAAAAGGCTACAGGGGGCTTAAAACGGTCACTTTAGCAGAATCATAATATGAAAATATTATTAATCATCGTAAAATGTCACAAACTGACAATTCATAATATGATCTGCGTGTAATTCATATTACGAAATAATTCATCTGTTCTGTTTGACAGTTTTCTATGGAGATTCGTAAAATGGTCCACAAATTATGAATTGCTTTTATGTCAAATAAGAGGAATTGCTAACGACAGCTGGGATTCAGGAAATGAACTGCTTTTAGAGGAATCGCTAATGTGGCCGGTTTAGGCCCGCAGGCATGTTATGTTGTGTGCAAATCATATTATTTTCGTTTGTTTGTGTTTTTTATGAAAGAAAATTACTCACATGACTTGCGCAGTTAATACTACCTACGATAATAAAAAGATGTGTGTTTTGTGATGCGATCAACTGCACCCACGTTTTGAATATCTTTGCTCAAATTAAAAAAAAATTACATACAACGTTTGTTCATATTCATTCTTAAATTAAACTTTAATAGTTTTCTAATCTTTACTGCATAACATTCGATTAGGTAATGATTATGATAATTTATGTTGAAAGTAAGTATACACTTAACCGTACACAGTTGTGATACTAATAACATAAATATCATAACATAACATAAGTAACATCACGACTCTGTCCTTCGTAGGTTGGGCAGAGATGTACAGTCAAAAAAGCTATTTTGTAACTGATTTATTTTCCGCTTCACTGCTAAAATTTGATTGTGTGTGTGTGTGTGTCATTAAACTTATTGAGCTTATGGCTTAGTTATGTGACGTAAAAGGATTGTTGACTACTGAAAACACTCACAAAATTGTTTAAAGTAGTTGTAAGTTATCTGCCTGTATACCAAATAGCTTGTTCGACTGTAGTACACCCACATTTCACCAGTTATTGATATAGGGGGTCAGTCCACTGCACTCAAACGGACACAAATCCAAACTCCAGGCTGTTACTGTGAAATACCTGATGGAAAAACCCAATAATATTTCCCGACCTGGGAATCAAACTCAAGACCTCAAGCTCAGCAGTGCCGCTTTCGACCACTGCGACAATGAGGCAGTCAGTGTGATAGTATTAACTATGTAGAAATATATATGATTATAATATGATTGAAATCTAATACTCAGAATTATTTTGAGTCACACGCTCTCCACTCAGCCTGTCACTGATAAAAGCGATTTAATTTCATCTGTTTTCGAATTGTAAAAATGCTCAGTATAAGAAAAAATTCGAAATCATAATTTTATGGTCCTAAAAAAAATAGAGACGAAACAGTGAGTGACCATTCGTAAGATACAGTCATCTGCCTAGCCTTTTCCCAACCATGTTGGGGTCTGCTTCCAGTCTAACCGGATGCAGCTGAATACTAGTACATACACAGTAGTATTTTACATTTGTAAGATCCAGTAACCGCTCAAAATGCAAAACGTCGGGGAATTGTCTACAAGTCCAGAGTCTTTTAGTTCAAAGGATACATCACGATTCGATATCTAAAGGAAAGACGAAGGAAATAGTCGTGCAACTAATGATCCTTTGTCCAGCTCCTTTGAGAGAGAGGGGACACTCCACGGACCCTCTCAAAGGATAGTAAATACCCCGGCAGACGGAAATGTAATACATTTAAAATATATTTCCAATTATTGTAGCACTTTGATTGTGAGAGCGAGAGGAATCAAATTCCATTCTGTCTTTGACTGTCAAAAGAGACTAAGTGTTAAAGGAAAAGGTCTTAGTGTTAAAGTCTTATCGTTTATTTGAATTCGACCTTAATTTGAATCAAACAAGAAAATGTGTATTTTGCTTTCCTAAAAATATTATCGAGCGCTCTAATATAATGAATGCGCCTCGTTCTGTGAACCACAAATAATTCCCTTTTTGGGTCCCAAAAAAACACCAGAGGTTTATTAATTTAAAAAAAGCGTAGGTACGTCATTGGAAGGTCAATAAGAAGTTTAATATGGCAGTCGGTGGGAAGGAGGATTATTAAAAGTTTAGTACCTACATGCTGATTATCTGTTTCGTCTTTTACATAGTCAAATAGTTTATCTATCCAGCAAAGTTGATACATGTACTTCGTTCCACGTACTCATAAGTAAGTAGGTATTGTCACAGGAGGCTACAGCCTGATCTGTATTTATACTAATAATAATAATAATAATAACCTCTCCACTCCTTTTAAGCACCTCAGGACATGTTGCCCCCTTGTCACTACGACACTTTGTGCTAGCGACCGTTCTGGGGGGCCCATTATTGAGTGTGCAAGTCACCCCCTGCCATTTTATCTTTGTATTTTATATTTAAAAACATTGTTCAGGCAGGGGCCATAGTCTTTCCATAGTTCAAGATTACCAGTTCACTAAACCACCCAAACCCGTAGCCCAATATCTTTGTTTCCATGTTCTGCAATTAATAGTTCTACACCAACCGGGGGTTGTCCTTGGCTGCACTTGCATAGTGCGAACAGGGATAATCGTCGGTTGGTGCCTAATTCCATTTAAAATTATCTAAGGGGCCTCTGCGAGTTGGCTTCGGCCCCTCGCACGCCTTCCAAAAGTCCGGGATCCCAGGGTCCCGAGATGTTTAAACATATAAAAAATAATAATAATAATAATAATACTGATACTGATGATGATGATATTAATATTAATCAACTTAGAGATTGTCTGCTTGATATCGCAATTAGACAGGTTCGCACGGGCGATTTTTTGAATGGTTCCACTTTGCCCTACCAATACGCCCCACTTTTGGGCCAAAGTGGAATGCCTACTGAATGTGAATGATACTTACTTAGTATTCATTATTTTAACACTGGCGGGCACTGAATGAGACACAATTAAAGTTTTATTGTTATTACGTCTATGTGTGTTTACTGTCAGCCAGTGTTAATTGTTTTGAATAAATGATTGTTAGTACAGATTTTGAATAAATAAAAAAAACTATTTTGTAGACATGCTATGTCTGTTTTGGCAATAAAATTATGAACTAAAAAGCCTTACAAAAACATAATTATCTTCGACCTACATCTAGGCCTGTTCAAATTCGGAAACAAATTATAGCCTTTATTGAAACCAAAAACATAATTCCTAAACATCATAAAATAAAACGAAATGTACTCATAATATTTTCGTTCTGAAACACCGCATTCCTTTGCATGAATACATTACGCTAGTGTTGTGTTAGTTTACAAAGTTAGTTACTTCTGGACGAACTAGTTTACTGTAGTACGGTTGTTACGATACCGCACTACGACATAGTACTGTATATTAAATTGTTGTAACAGTTTTAGCAATTGTCGAAATTGAGGATTTCCTCCTGTTTTTTGGCCAAAAAGAGATCTTTAATTTATGCTAGATATGATATGACTACTTCAAACTCTAGCACACAAGTCTAAGTATCAAACTAAGAAACAGAAAACAGTGCAGTTTAAATAGGAATAATATCTGCTTAATCCATTCTAATACAATCAGATGAAGATTTTGATACGATACAAGTTTCTGCAGACATAATCACAGACCAGAGGCCCTAGACAAAGTGACATTCTATCAGCGATAACGATGACGGAAAACACAAAAATGTATAGGACTGACATAAGCTATCGAAAAGCTTATGTCAATCCTGTTGAAAGTCGTTGTAGAAATACGAAACGCTTTCGTAGCGATTGTCACTTGTCTAGGCCCTCTGATTCTTGATAGACATTTATAAAGGTTTATTTACCAAAATAATGGTATAGTAACACAATCCTCTTTTGGAACATGGCAATTAGTACATAGCGTAGGTGTCCATGGCAGACTCGCCAAGGCTCTATCAATTCCTACCCGACTGTCTACCTCAAACGCAATGCAATTATTTTTAAACAGGTATCTCTGTATTGACAAAGAGTCGGTCAGTCAGTCAGAAAGTTGAAGATAGTTGCCCATTCCAAAACGAAGAACGGGCAAGAAACACCAAGGACACTCTTTTAAATCAAGATATTAGTATTTAAAATACCAGATACAGGGAACTAGTATCCATACTCTAGTAAACCGTTCTTTGGTACTACCTCGGTTCCAGCTTAACATCTTACGTTCATTTTACGATCGCCTCTCCACTGGGCATGACGGATCGGCGGCCGCGTGAACTATTGATAAGCCGCTTTCGTAAACGTAATGCACATTACTACGTTTAGTTATAGTGCGGGCTAAACTCGTATTCTAGCTAACAATAGCTGGTTGTATTCAATCTGTGAGTCTTGAAAGGAGAATAATTTTAGACGTATTATACTATTACTGGTGAAATGTGGGTGTACTATTATAGGTTCACCTGTGCCTAACCATTTCGGTGAATACGAGTGTGATGTTATGTATAGCAGGATCTTTGTTAAAGATTTCTTCTGGCAAATGTTGACTACAATAGACTCTCTCGCTAAGCCATAAGGTCTATTCTGGTTTATAGGGTGTAAAGTCAATCAACTCAGTCTATCACAGTCTACTGTCAGTTGGACATAGTACTCTCCCAATTTGCCCCACAACCCAGTTTTCACCTTACCTACCCGGTTTTCACCTTCCACATCCAGTCTGACCGAACTTTTGAAGGTTGGTTCAGCTAGGGGGTGGGCAACCGATGCCATGGATGGGGTCAAAAATTATACACAATTTAGGTAAGACTTTTAACTTTGTCTCTGAATGTCCGTTGCTATATGTAATGAGTATACTGTTACTAAATCAAGAAGCGCATTTATCAAATGACATGATCTCAGGGCTGAAGCTGTTAATTTTGCCACATTATTTAGTTAATCCAAATATTTGTCAAATATCAACCTCTACCTGATGCGTGAACAAAACAAATGAATTCGGCGTTGGAAGCCCCTGAGGGTGCGGCGGGCAGGATTAGCGAGCAGATCAGTACAAGGCCAGGGGCAGCGCCAACCACGCGGAAATTAAACATTAGGAGGTGCCACGCGTGGCTGTAATTAAAGATAAATACTAAGGTGATGTGAACTGATGTGTTAGCAAAATGGACAAAGCAAGGCATAACGACAAAGGCTCGTTTTATTTATTTATTAACTTTAATTAAAACGGTTAAAAGCAATGACTATAATTAAAGACATAGACATAATATATACTCATAAAAAAATATAATTATAAAGTTGAGGTTTGAGAAAAATTATGAATCCATCTCAGGAACTTCTCTCATGGCAATAAAATCTTCGTCCATTCATGCGCAAACAGATTGTTTGTTGGGTATTTTAGTCCCATCCTCTACAATTTAACAATACTATTAGGTAGATAGTTATAGTTATTATTAATAAGTATTATTCTAATGACGTATTTACTAACTCTAAGTTAACTTGTCTTTTTGTTTTGACAGTAACCTTGGTTACAAACCGGTCTGACATTCCATTGTTTAGCTTCACGCACGATCCTCTTAATGGATAAGCAGACATCCAAGTCGGTAATGTGACAGATGAAAGAGTTCTTTTTGTTTGAAGTCGTGACTTATATAAACAAAATATAGTCCAAAAACCCGTTGGATTCCCGCAACAATATATAATAATTAATTGTGTGTCATTACTCATTACTAAATACTGGATAGGTTAAATCGATCCCTAAGGACATCGACCAAATACCTACCTAACAGGCTAAAAAAAACAAATAGGTGACCAAGTAGGTATATAAATAACAAAAATAATACATAATTCGCGTGTTCGCAACCACGAATTGGGTCCACGACCATTTTATTTGTTCTGGTCACACGAGAACCATGGAGGCTAAATATTTGTGTTTTAGCTCCACGCGAGCCACCGCCCCTAGTTTTGAATTAGTAAATTAAACTCAGGTATAAACCTAGTTTTGTTGATATCAAGTGTGGCTTATAATATTTGTGTTTGGGCAAACGCTATTAAGATCCCTTATCTTCTGAAAAGACCCAATTTCTTTCTCACCGACTTCAAAAAGGAGGTTCTCCATTCGACTGTATATTTTTTTTGTACCTACCTATGTTTGTAACGCGATTACTCCACCAATTGTGAATTGAATTTGATGATTCTTTTTTTGTTTGGTGGGTCATATTTCAGTAGTGGTTACACATTAATTTGATTAACTTTGCTTGGGTAGTTTTTGAGTTCAGTAATACGTATTTTTCCCACTTAGTCTATGTGGATGATGTTATAGTTCCTGCCACTGTTATTTACATAGCATACCACAACTAAAAAGTGGAAAATCAAAACTTTTTATTCAGTACCGAGTTCAGCTGCCATACCAACGGTTTTTGCTTCTCAAGTTCAAAATACGTCAAAAATGTTCATAATCCAGCCCATAATATTTAAATACCCTACCTACTGAACATGGACCTCTATAACCGCTACAACCGCGGATAAAATATTCATTTTTTCATTGCTACAAAAGTGAAGTCAAAAGGGTAGTTGACTACCAAGCTTGGAAAACGGATTTGTGATTGTATTGTGTAGTTAAGGCAGATAGCAGGACGCTGCTGTTCATCCTCTGATAAACACGACAAAACACGGGCGCAAAACTGGTCTTCTTGTCGAGAACACAACATGCATCGAGCAAGAAAACTAATTTAGAGAATTGAGTTCGTGAAATTGTGTAAACTTTAACAAATTAATCAGTTCGTAGAAGTTATTATTTGGAACAGGCTGATTGGATGCTTATAAAAAGTATTTATAAAATTAGAACTTTAGAACCGCTATATTTAATTCATGAATTTACGGAATGAATATCAGTTTCGCTATCTCTATTACAAGCTTTGAGGGAAGTTTTCTTTTTCAAGAAAGTTTACAAAGGACAATAGAATAACTTGAGGAACCGGTGAAATGTACTGTACTACTATAATGTGGGTGTACCTACTATTATAATGTGGGTGTACTACTATAATGTGGGTGTACCTACTACTATAATGTGGGTGTACTACTATAATGTGGGGGTACCTACTACTATAATGTGGGTGTACCTACTACTATAATGTGGGTGTACTACTATAATGTGTGTGTACCTACTACTATAATGTGGGTGTACATGATGTAATTGTAGTTCATACTAACTTGACTGGTTTGACTCCTGACATCCTCTATGTCAGAAGTCAAACCAGTCAAGTTAGTAGTAGTCAAGTTTTAACCTAGTTTGGGATTCAGAGGCTTCATTATGATTTTGTAACCTCATAAATTCATAATATATTATGTCAATAAATATTATTGTATTGTATACCTTTAACAATGCTAATAGTAGTCTCTAGAAATAAGTTATTATTGTGTAGCATTATGAAGCAGCAGAAAATACCGGTGAGTGTACGTCGCAGGCGGATGGCGGTGACAGTAATAAGCTGTCTCTTCCGTCCTTTGTAATGAGTGTTGTGCGAAACAAACGCCTTCTAAAGTGGCTGAAAATATTACTTGGAATTGTGGCACTGGAGTTCCTAAATTAGATTTAGATTAGCTGTGAAAAGATAAAATTATCATCTATACTAATATTATAAAGCTGAAGAGTATGTTTGTTTGTTTGTTTGAACGCGCTAATCTCAGGAACTACTGGTTGAAATTGAAAAATTATTTTTGTGTTGGATAGTCCATTTATCGAGGAAGGCTATAGGCTATATAACATCACGCTACGACCAATAGGAGCGGAGCATAAATAAAAAATCTTGCAAAAACGGGAAAAATTATTGCTTTTTGAGAGGTTCCGTTGCGTGCGCTGCGTAAACGGTTTAAGTTATGCAAATATCATGTATGGTGGAATTGTTCCTCTTTAAAAGTTCAAAAAAAAAGTCCGCAACAGCATATGTCTATCTTTTAAGATTGACTCACTATAGCCCTTTTATGGTAATCAATTTTTTTCCAAGTATATGCATTTTTTGCGAAGGAGTTTAATCGACATAATATTAATTCTTATTGAAATAAATAGTTTTAAAATCAAGGGTATTTATGTAGCAGTAAAATACTTTTTAATTCATTCGAATCAGACATTTAATTTCGAAGATATCACGATATAACAACCGACTTCAAAAAAAAACAAAAAAAGTGAAAAATAACTTTAATTTCGGAATTCGGTGTCTTTACTTTTCAATTTTCGTTTTTTGCCACCGACTTCCGAAATTAAAGTTATTTTTCACTTTTTTTATGTTTTTTTTTGGAAGTCGATTGTTTTTTTTTGTAAAAAGTTTTTATTTTGCACTTTTTAGTTGTGGTACCTACCCCACACGAATTCGAATACCACTACCTGCTTTGTAAATAACAGTGACGGAATCAATCAATATATCATCTACATACACTAAGTGGGAAAAAATACGTAATATTGAAGCTAACTCAAAAAGTACGCAAGCAAAGTTAATAAAATTTATATGGGACCACCTCTGAAGCATGACCTAACAAACAAAAAAAGAATCATCAAAATCGATTCATAATTGGCGGAGAAATCGAGTAACATACTGACGAATTGAGAACCTCCTCCTTTTTGAAGAAGTCGGTTAAAAATGCAATACGCGTACCGTTCGACGCCGGCGCCGCGCCTCCGCGACGTTCCCTACTTTAGAGAGGAGAGGATGAGCACACGGGTAGACATGACCTGGAATAGGACATAGGATACGTTTTATCCCTATATTCCCACGGGATCGACATCTACGCGCGGGTGAAACCGCGGGGCACAGCTAGTCTTTTATAAATAGCATTCCTATTACGAAGTTCTATGTTCATCGATGTCTCCGTGATTGCTGGGCCGATTTACGTGATTCTTTTTCATTTGGTTTAGAGGAAGCGCATGCGGTGGACCCATGGGGTAGTTTTTGAGTTAGTTTTTGTTGGTGATGTTATAAAACTTCCTGTCACTGTTGTTTACGCAGTAAGTACCGTAACTAAAAAGTGAAAAATAAAAAGTTGTTTAAAAAAAACAGCAGTCTTCCTAAAAAACACTACAAAGTGTAAAATAATTTTAATTATGTATATAATAGTATAGAAAACAATCTCAAATGCATGTGAAAACGAAACTTGTCCATTGGCTGTGATTAAATTATTTAAGTATAACGTTGGTATATTTTCATATAATTTAATTATATCTCGATGTTAAAGAACACAGAACCTACTTCGCTGCCTCCCCCTTTAGTAATAAATGTTGTCCGAGCCACTGAAGCGATGCCAATTAACATGCCTTATTGTGCCTGAAGCTTCACGCTGTAACACAAGTAGCTACATGTGTTAGTATTTATATTGAAAGGTACAGCAGTTGCTACACAGAACTGACAAATCGGTTACATTCAATTTACCTGGCCCTTAATACCTGGACCCTATATTATTTTGCTACAAGTCTTTTGCTACTCGAATGACGATAGCAGGCTCTGTTGGTAAACATTATTTGTGGATTTTTTTGTTGAAATGTTTTGTAAAATCAAGATGGCGGCATTAATTCGATTTTGGCCACGCGCCAATAAATTCTTACCTTATTGTTTTCACCAAGATATGACCTATTGTAACTCAGATCACTACGTAGGTGTCAACACAAAGGGTAAATACACTTACTAATCATACAAATCAGGTATTTATAAAATCTGTTTTATAAATTTTCCCACACCAGAATCATCACTAGAGGTATAAATATTTTCAATCTCACCATAATAGAATTACTTACTAGTGATTTGCCCCTGTTTCGCACGGTTTTTACTTTCGGCTTGACAGAACATTGAGATCTTTATTGCATGTGAGTTTAATAAATCCTCCGGGATTCATTCTCTAAACCGTGGTGAAAACAGCTAGAAAATCCGTTGCGGAGTTTAGGAGGACAACGCGGTCAAACAGACAGACACGAAAAGTGATTTTAATATTTTACTCTATGCATATCTATATATACAAAAAACTTAAAAAAAAAAAGAAGTCGGTTGTTTTTTTTTTTGTAAAAAGTTTTTATTTTTCACTTTTTAGTTGTGGTACCTACCCCACACAAATTCGAATACCACTACCTGCTATGTAAATAACAGTGAAGACGTCAAACAATATATCGTCTACATACACTAAGTGGGAAAAATACGTAATGTTGAAGCTAACTCAAAAACTACGCAAGCAAAGTTAATAAAATTTATATGGGACCACCTCTGAAGTATGACCTACCAAACAAAAAAAGAATCATCAAAATCGATTCATGATTGGCGGAGTAATCGCGTAACATACACACAAAAAAAAAAAAAAACATGCAGTCGAATTGAGAACCTCCTCCATTTTGAAGAAGTGGTTAAAAAGAAAGTCGTCTTAGTTGTTACACTATTTATAACTCAAGAACGGCTGAACCGATTTGGCTGAAAATTGGTGGGGAGGTAGCTATGAACCAGGAGACGGACATAGGATACTTTTACATTTTTTTTTTGTTTTTAGGTTAGGTAGGTACGTAGGGTAGGGTAGGTAGGTGGTAGGGTAGGTAGGCAGGGTAGGGTAGGTAGGTAGGGTAGGTAGGTAGGGTAGGTAGGCAGGGTAGGTAGGTAGGTAGGGTAGGTGCGCCTTAGATAAGTACTTATTGCTACCCGTGCGAAGCCGGGGCGGGCAGCTAGTTTATAATAAAATAGTAACGAAGTCCAAACTGTACATTTAATATTTTTCAAAAAAAGTAATTGGTACGAGCTGTGGGAACGAGTCTGATGCCGCAAATATTTTACGGTTTTTAGTATGTTTGTCCGTTTGCCTGTTTGTCTGGATGTATGTTCCGGATCGGCGCAAAAACGGCTGAACGTACGCATTTTTTTTCTTCCTGTGGGATATTTTCCAACAATCACTTGGACGAAGCCGCGGGCTATAGCCTGTTTATAATATGTATTGATAGATATAGATAGACGTATTGTCATTACAAAAATAACATCCCGACGTCATCATTCCATAAGTCATAGGTTTATCAATAGGTTATCGGCTGATATTAGACGACCGATTTGAATAACATTATTATATTGTTGAAAGTAGCAGAGAAGTGTGTGTGTCTCAATTCGGTCGGGTTGTTACAGTGTTTGGCTTTAAAATAGGTCGTAAGAAACAGGATATTGTTGTACTGATGTAGTTTAATGTGTTGAGTAGATTATCTTGCTTGACTAAAAGTCATACTTCAGAATATGCAGAAGAATACGTCATTATCATGGTGCGATGCGTGATGACGTCATTATCATGGTGCGATGCGTGATGACGTCATTATCATGGTGCGATGCGTGATGAAGCCAGAAAATAACATAATAACCATGAATCTATTGCTGAATAGGGGCACCTATCAGCGTTATTAATGTAAACCCTATAATTAGAGGGTTTACATTAATAACGCTGAAGTTATATAGTATTAAACTTCCAAAATTTGGCCATTATCAGTGTTACTTCTTCCCAAAAACGCCACGTTTGACGTACGGATTGGTGATAACATTTTTTAATATTGGACGACTTCAAATATCATAGGATTTTTCAAAAGCAGGCTTCATAATTCCCTTGTAACATTAATGACGAGAAAATTAACGAATAGTAAGCACAAGAATGTCCAATGATTTGTCATAAAACAATGCACAAATAAAACCCAGAACTAAGAGTAGGTAATTATAATTAAGATAGTAATTAACACTTAGTGAAGTGTCTGGCTCAGATAGTTTCTAAGATATCTCGACACTTATAAGGAATCTGTTACTCGCTCAGTTTGGCAGCAGTGTGGACCTGACGTCAGACTTACTCGACATGTTAGGTTCAGTTGAGATTGTATCTCTGTACCCAGTGTATGGGACATCAACGCACAAACTGTTACCATGACATGAACTCAGTAAGTGATTCTAGAATTCTAGAAAATGCGTTTATTTGCGGTAAACATGACGTAAAGAAAGAAGACAAACACGAAAAGAACGAGTTGGGGGAAATATGCGTCACACGCACGCAAAAAGGCTATAATTCGGCATAATGATGTAACCCTACGCCAGGTTATTGTAGGTTATTTAAAAAAAAACACCTTTTCCATACATTTTTGACCGTGAAGGTATTGCACTTTTGTATGAAACAGCAGATTTATTTTTTTAACTGACTAAATGTTTCTTCTCTACGATCTATGTAGAATCATTTGTGCTGAATTCATGGCTTAGACCAAATAAAAAACCAAGACAGAGTCCTGCCAACAATGCAATGAAGCATGCCAAAACTACACCTCCACTCTGTGCATACACGATCACACGCACACATTCACAACCATTTACAATCAAATTTCACCTCACTAAGTGCACATATTATATTTACGAAACCGGCCTCACGTCACTGTTGACAGCGCTCTGCCTTTGTTTTTTATTTGGTCTGAGATTCATGGTAACAGTTTGCGCGTTGATGTCCCTTACATCGTGTATTGTGTTCTAAAACACCAACGATAAAACGTTTATTTCTAGTGCGGATCAATATTTCCTTAAAACAAAAAAAAAAATCAATATTTCCATCAGTTGAAGGTGACGTCTAGTCTATTAGCTATTTCCCAATCTTTGGTAATCTTCAGCAAATATCCAATATTTTTAAAATATTTGTGCCATCATAAGTGCTAATACAGGTGGCACAAAAACTATTATGTTACGCACGACTGTCTATTACCACATAAGCTGGCATTACGCAGTTTCAGCTGGTACAAATGACACAATAAACACGGCAATTTATAATAATACAATTTAAAACTAATTATATTTATATAGGTACTTAAATATTTAGAATTAAGTATTGTGTATTTATTGTATTTTTATTTCTTATTTAAATCTCATTGTATGCTGTACCGGTCGACGTCATCACGTCAACGCCGAAAACCAGCGCTGGGGCTCTGTCTCGCATAGGGTCGCAGCATTATGCTGAGCGATGGCCGTTTTGCGTGCATGTGACGCATATTTTCCCTCAACTTGTTCTTTTTTGTGTTTGTTTTCTTTCTTTGCGTCATGTTTACCGCAAATAAACGTACTTATTTTCTTTCTTTTTAGGGTTCCGTACCCAAAGGGTAAAACGGGACCCTATTACTAAGGCTCCACTGTGTGTCTATCCGTCTTTCACCAGGCTGTATCTCATGAACCGTGATAGTTAGACATATGTTCACAGATGATGTATTTTTGTTGCCGCTATAACAACAAATGCCGCTATAAAAAACAGAATAAAATAAATATTTAAGGGTATGGACGTTTGTTGTATGGGAGCCCCCATACAACAAACGTGATATTTTTGCTCGATTTTGCTCGATATTGATAACGGCAACAGGTAGACGCTTGAAATATTCACAGAATATTTGGTTATCTATCCACTTTAAAAATAATTAATTAAATTAAAATAAAACAAATATTTAAGGGGGCTCCCATACAACAGACATGATTTTTTTTGCCGTTTTTATAGATATGGGATTGGAACGGTGGAATGGTACGGAACCCTTCGTGCGCGATTCCGACTCGTACTTGGCCGGTTATTTTTTCATTTCTTTCCGATTAAGCACGCGGTTGGCAAACAATCAGATGATAAGTGGTCGCCGCAGCATATGGAAATTTACATAACCAGAGAAATTGGTGATACATTGTCTTCCGGGGACAAAGCTGAAATGTGTCATCATCATGCACCGCCCGACTTCACCTACTGGTTGCTCTGCACCTGTGCCAGTACAAATGTGTCATGTGCCTGTGCAGATGACACAGTTTGGTTTGGGTGCGTGACTGGCGTGTAATTACATACTTACACCGGCAGACCGGCACTCAAACCCTTCAAACTGGAATACAGCAACGCTGCTTGGTGGTAGAGATATGTAGGTATGGTTGTATTGTAGTACATCCACGGACGAGCCCGTTCACAGAGAGCACTTCCTACTAAGTGCCATATAACATTACCGTGGATTTAATGAAAAAATTCCGTAATCTTCAAAATCATTAAGTTAATTGAAATATAAGGAACGTCATTATTGTGTTATTAATGACGACTAAATTGCATTTGTATTTAAATATCAATTTACTTAATGTTTATTTTTGTGTACTTCCTGATCTATATTAAACGCTTGATGTGGTAGTGGAATCGTACCTTATTGAATTCAGGGCCGCAGGGGTCAATGTCCGGAGGAAGTTTACAGAATCAATGTTTTGTTGGTAAGAGGCTAAGTGTCTGTGAGTTATTAATGTTATTATCAATGAATTTCTCATGCTTACTTTATTTTAAAGGAGCGATATACGGTGTCAAAGTAAATTAACTAGCGAAACTCGACAGACGTGATGCATATCGTTATCTAAACATGAAAAAACAAAGAAAATATGAATTTGGGCTAATCGAATCCGTTTTTTAGGGTTCCATAGTCAACAAGGAACCCTTATAGTTTCGCCATGTCGGTCTGTCCGTCTGTCCGCGGCTTAGCTCAGAGACCGTTGGTACTAGAAAGCTGTAATTTGGTATGGATATACATATAAACGACGCCGACGGAAAATAGGGTACCTCCCCTACACGTAAAGTGGGTTGGCTGTGGTTTTTTTTTTCTCGTCGATCCCATGGTATGGGGTATCGTTGGAAAGGTCATTTAAAAATAATGTGAGTTTGTTAAAACCATTTTTGGATTCAGGAATCCGTTTGCGGAATATTCAGATTTAAAGTGCTAATTTTTGTTAGAGCCAAGTGTTCCCCCCCACCGCTACCAGCTAAATGGTTGGGTTTGGATATGTGAAAAAATTCACGGCAAAACTATCACCGCTACGTAGGCTCCACAAGTTACCGAGTAATAATCGACCAACTTAAATTTGCAGTTGTAAAAACATGTTCTCCAATACATTCTGTATCGGAGAACAAGTTCAACTACAATGTTAAGTTTGTTTTATAAATTCATCCCAACTAACGGAACCCTTCATTGTGCATGGTACGACATGCACTTGGCCGGTTTTTTTTGCTTTATCATGTTTAGGTTCATTATCCATAATGTCCGTGAAGTTTCTTAAGCCTGGAAGTCTTCAAATCTAGAAGGAATAGGTTACTTCTAGGCATGCGTGCACCATCGTCCACCGCATCGTCTCTTACCCTCAGGTACGATACTCGGTAAACACGGTTGATTAATATTTATTCATTAGTTAAAATCCATCGTACATAAGCAATACATATGTGAACCTAGATTTGAATCAGCGAACAGTGAAGGAAGAAATTGAGTCATACAGCGAGAATTATCAAACCGGATTAGACCATCACATTAACCAGTTAGCTGCTGAACTGCAAGGAGTGGACAGCCTAAGATATTACTCTCGCCTCAAGAGAAATAGTATACCAGATCTAGCAACAAGATTTGAAGACAGAAGATGAGTAGGGCATCATCTGCCTAGCCTCATCATCTGCCTTAGCCCTTTCTCAACTATGTTTGGGTCGGCTTCCAATCTAACCAGATGCAGCTGAATACCAGTATTTTACATGGAGCGACTGCCTATCTGACCTCCACAACCCAGTAACTGGGTTATACGATACCCCTTGGTAAGACTGGTTGTCAGACTGTCGGGCTTCTGACGACCCGTAACGACTGTCAAAGATCCACAAATGACAGCCAGGACCAACGGCTTAACGTGCTTTCCGAGGCACGGAGGAGTATCGGTGTGTAAAGATGGTCACCCATCATCATGGTCACTCATCATCTATAATATACTTTTTCTATGGGACCAACTGTGAAATCGCAAAAAAAAAATCAGCTGTTCCATACATTTTGTCGATTTAAGTGAACACAAATGTATGGAAGAGCTGATTTTTTTTTTGGTCCCATGGATAACGGTGTCTACCCTAACACCCAGTATATAGCTGCAACTGGACATCTTTAGAACGTCAACACTGTGCAAGTCGGTTGTGTGCGTCAAATTGGGCAATTTAACTAAAGTAAGCGTCAGATGTTAGTCATTTTCTTAATTGCCCTATTTGATATTCATTGAGTTACTTCATTAACGTACGTGCGTTGTGTTACCTACCTACAAAGTAATCTGTTTATAAATATAGTTTTCATATTTATTGTTTTGTGTTTAAATTATAACATTGTTTACCGATGTAAAAATTATTTAGAGGATAAAACGTGGAATATTAATAATGAATAATTTAATCCTATTTTATTTAGTTTAAAATAATTATGATTGCGTTGTTTATTTTCATAGCTATTAAAATGCAAATATTTGTGTATGTATTATCTTGAATGATTAAGTTCTATTTTAGGCACTTTTATAAGTTAATTATAAAAGTGCCTAAAAGAGAGCTGCGACCTCTTGACTCGATCGAAGACTCGATCCCATGTTCCAAATTTCATCCAAATCTGTTCAGCCGTTTAAGTGTGATAGCGTAACAAACAATCAAATAAATTAACAAACAAACTCACTTTCGCATTTATAATATTAATTAGTTAGGATTCGTTATTAATTACTGTATGTCTCTTGTGTAAGCTCATTTTAACCGAGTACAGACACTGACCAACTCGGTGATCGAACCCAGTACCCCAAGCTCGCCAGGCGCGCTTAACTACACCGACGAGGTAGTCATCAAAACGAATCATACATCAATGATATTGTTATTTTCCTGTTATTGTTACTTTCAAGACTATCATTGTTCATTCAATATGATCTGAAAATACTGAAACTTTCAAACGTTAGTGTCGTGACGTGTTGAGACAGTTGTTAAGACTTTGTTGAACTCTACACAACTTTTAAAGTCTGGATTGAAAACTTGTATCGTGTTCTGCAAGTGTGTTGTTATCTGTTTTTGTCTTTATATGTTGAGATTTCTATAAAACTTCCGAGTAGGTACATCAGATTTCAAATTGAAAGAAGAAATACTGTTTTGGTTTTCTCCTTAACTGAGATCATGATACTTTTTAGAGTTCGTACAAAAACTAAAACCCAACTACGACTAAAAAGGTATAAACAAGACACCACAGACAGACAAATTAAAAATCCGGAGTCACACGTGTTAGGGCATAAATCGAATAGACGTGTGTGACTCCGGATTTTTAATTTGTCTGTCTGTGGTGTCTTGTTTATACCTTTTTAGTCGTAGTTGGGTTTTAGTTTTTATTACTTAATTTTTTTTTTAATTCTTTTGGGGTTATAATATATATATTTTTGAAATGTGCTCATTAAACCCTTTCATTTGATACCTAAAATGGTACGATTAAACAATATTTTTTTTAAGTTCCTGACTTTATGTCCTCTAGAGGGCGCCATTTTTAATTTAATGTGACGTCACATAGCCTATAACCAGCGGACGATCAAGAGGCTTCCAACGATACCTCACTTGTCAAATTGTGATGAGTGGTTTAGAAGATATGAGGGAACAGATGAACATACATACATACATACCGGTCAAAATCATAACCAAGGAGGGTTAGTATCGCCGTAGCCGTATTAGCCGTAGTCGGGTAAAAAGCCTGAAATCGTCTCAGGTCAGTCACAGGTCTTATAATTTAATGGTACTAGGTAGACAGCGGAAACTTTCACAGAAGACGTGTTACTATGGACTCTATCACCGTAAATATTAAAACCGGCCAAGTGCATGTCGTACCATGCACAATGAAGGGTTCCGTAGTTGGGATGAATTTATAGAACAAACTTAACATTGTAATTGAAAAACTTGTTCTCCGATACAGAATGTATGGGAGAACATGTTTTTACAACTGCAATTATTACTCGGTAACTTGTGGAGCCTACGTAGCGGTGATAGTTTTCCTTTTAATTTCGTTATATATACTACTGTCGTGAATTTTTTCACATATCCAAACCCAACCATTTAGCTGGCAGGGGGGGGGGGGCACTGGGCTCTAACAAAAATTGGCACTTTAAAGCTTAATATTCCGCAAATGAATAACTTAATCCAAAAATGGTTTTAACAAACTCACATTATTTTTAAACGAACTTTCCAACGATACCCCACACCAAGGGATTGACGAGAAAAAAAAACCATCCCCACTTTACGTGTAGGGAAGGTACCCTAAAAAAATCTTTTATACGTTTTTTTTTTTACTTTGTCGGCGTCGTTTATATGTATATCCGTACCAAATTACAGCTTTCTAGTACCAACGGTCTCCGCGCTAAGCCGCGGACAGATGGACAGACGGACAGACGGACACACGGACATGGCGAAACTATAAGGGTTCCTAAAAAGAAAGGTAACCATAATAGTTTTGGTGGTACGGAACCCAAACCAGTGGGTTTCGTCCTGAAATTCCATTTCAATTCATCCTTTAAGTTCTTAGAATTTTAATTTTATAATTAAATCGTTTATTGCAGAAATTTAACCCATTTTTTTTCTTAGAAATTATCTTATAGCTAAATTAGTGAGCACCTAGAAAACACAGAAAAAATTCACTGGAAAATATTGGACGAGCCTCAATTCTAAACAATAATGGTCGGTAAATGACGGACAATTATAACTTTATAAAAAAAACCGTAACAGCTGACATACAATCGACCAATCAGCTCAGGCAAAAAGTTCCAATTACCGTACTAGTCTTTGAGCTAAGTTTTATCATAATAATGTAGTAATAGTACTTTGTAACACAGAGCTCTTGAAAATAATTTAAGATCTTTGAACTCATGAAAATAACTTCACAAAAAACGTTGCGTCAGACTTCATTACTGGTATAGTTTTTATGGTACTTTAATGTAGATTATATCACTTATTATGACGTAAAAAGAGTAACACAAAAACCGTTAGGTACCTTTATTGTAAACTAACGCTCGGCTTCTGAATTGAGAATTTGAACTTGAGAACTTATCAAACATACTCTACTATTATACTTAGCATTAAATACGTAAATTCAAATTTTTTTTGCAAAAAAGTAGAAGTTTAGAATTTCACGGGGATAATGAAGGAATCACCATAAATAATGTATTCTAAAGTAGAGTTTCACAAGTTCTCAACTTCAGACAGCGGGCGCTGTCGCGCGGTCGCGTCGCGTCTGTCTGCTCAGCCTTAATATGAGCACTGTGTTCTGAGTATTTTTGTTTCAGCTTTATGTTGTTACTACCTGTGCTTCGCATGGTTTTTACGACTTGACAAATAATCGAGATTTCTTTGTTATAAGTAAGTGTCATATTAATGTATTAATTCAATCTAAACTTTCCAGAGAAAAATCCCCTAAATGATGGTGAAAACCGCATCAAAATCTGTTGCGTGGCTTAGAATTATAAGGCCGCGTTTAGACACACAGTAGGTACCTACCGTAAACCTACTTTAATTTTTAATATGTACCTATAGTTAAGGTTTAGGAGGACATCGTCGAGTTATGCCAGTGCCACTATCGAGACTATTACTGATATATTTCAGCATACCCTGAAAGAAATCCAGAGCTTCCCTCTTTTAAATTTATATTAGTCTAGGTTCTGCCCGTGACTTCTATCCGTGTGAACTAGCCTTAATATAAAACATAGGTTTCTTATATCTTATGGCTCTCGCCAATTGTGTAGCTTTCTATCAGAGAAGGATTTTTTGTAATCAGTTACAGTAAGTACTTCCAGAGATAACATCTTACAAATAATTTTATATACATATAATATTAGTTTAGATTCCTGTGTTTTAAATGAAAACTTCTAAAACTACTGTACTATACAATAAATCCATGGATTAATCATTATGAATAATGTACAGTTGGTTTACTTTAATTTACGTATTAATAATAATAATTTTCCCTTTAAGCGAAACTGGAAAATAATAATAATAAAATACTAACAGCTTATTTATATTACGACTGGGTTTCACGCTGCATTTGACGTAAAGGTTAATAAATTCAAATTAATATTTTCGTTTCTTTACGAATATGATATTAATATGTCAAAAATAAAATATGCATATGTATACCTATTGTAGGTATATGTTTATTGAATGGGTTTCAAAAACATTCAGTTAAAGGTCAATTTAATTAAAATTCTGTATTTTTACGATCTTGTTTAACAGCTGTGTATCCTGGTTTAACCTATCCTATATATTTATTATCACAAAATATTTACACTAGTTAATACTATAACTAAGAATCAACATTCATATAGTTTTTACCGTTTAAACAATGTATATGAAATACAGGTAGGGACTAGGGAACTACCTAATCCTTATTATTATTTTTTTATTCTCCAAAATCCACGTAAACAAAATTGTATGGAAAGTCTTTTATTTATACAGTCTAACTTTGAATTTATTCGCCATGTTTCAGGGGTAAAGGAACTCATAAAATATATAAACAACTTTTACTACATGACCAACTCTGAAGTATTTACAATCAAAACTGTTGTTTCATACAAAAATGCAATAGCCTCATAAAATTTTATTAAACAGAATCGACGTTTATTTTTTGTTATTTCAGCATTGGTTCCATTGTGAAAGTTGTTCATATTCATGACTACATTCGTCCCCTAAAAAATTGCCAGTGAATTCAAGGTCCCCCTGTATAACAGCGTACAGTAAAAGGCCTCACCTTTACAGCATCCCATAGGAAATTGTCGGCTGATTATAATTTAACTTTTTGATTTGAGTTTGTTTTTACATAACACCTGTATTCCCTAAGGTGGTAGCAGGCATATTTTGACTTCTATATTCAGTGTCATGGAAACGTATAGCTATTTAACATAGCATAATCAGCTTATAATGTTGAGGAGCTCGTGGCTAAATAATAACAGTGTGGCGGTATCTACATCGCCACATGCGAACTACGCATCAAAGACCTGTAGTCACATAAAAGTCCTGACGTCACATAAAAATCCTGACGTCACATAAATCCTGCATCGCGCAATTAAAGTTTACAACAGACAGTGCAATTAAAGTGTACCGTGCAGTGGACATCCACTGCACGGTACACTTTAATTGCACTGTTTAATTGTGATGTTGGGTTCTTGTATATATGTATATACAAGAACCCAACATCAATCGTTGGGCAGTTGCCCGCCAGACACAACAGTCGTCTGGTTGGAGGATCCTCCCTTTTCTACGGAGTATGCGTGAACTATACACCCTGTTCCTCATACCCCTAAAACAGCCGCACGGGTCGATCGCATCAGGTTAAGTTACGCTTGCCGAGGTTGGTCCGTGGATGGGTGACCATCCTTACATATCGAAACTCCTCCGTGCCTCGGAAAGCACTTTAAGCCGTTGGTCCCGGCTGTCATTCGTGGATCTTTGACAGTCATTACGGCTCGTCAGAAGCCCGAAAGTCTGACAACCAGTCTTACCAAGGGGTATCGTATTACCCAGTTACTGGATTTTGGAGGTCAGATAGGCAGTCGCTCCATGTAAAATACTGGTATTCAGCTGCATCCGGTTAGACTGGAAACCGACCCCAACATAATTGGGAAAAGGCTAGGCAGAATCAGCCTGTAATTTTCCCACTGCTAGGACGGCGAAGTTAGGACATATAGGCTTCGTCACTGTGAGGGATCTCACAAAGAGGAGGCCTCTGTGTCCCAACTTCCACCATGCACCAATGCATCCACGGGCCGTAGTCCAGCAAGCTGGCACTAGGACGATTTGCGAATAGGTCATTTTGCTAAAGTGTCGTATTGATTATGGGTCGTTTTGCTAATAGGACCATTTCCCTTAGGACGTTTTGATACGGAGGGGGTTGATTTACCCATTTATCGTATGGCAAAAGTTCCATGGGTAAGGAGTCGGAGAGGCTAGCGAGAACTGGTGACTTGAATGATGAAAAAAATGCAATTAATATTCTAGTTAATTACTTGAAACAAAGTAGGTACATAACTTTACGTAATGAGCTATGTATTGACATAAACAATATTGTTGATGTATTGCAACATTACGCGACGGTTAGCCGATATCTCACGGAAACACCCGATGTCTCATTAACATGACTTATTTTTATGTAGATAACTTTATATATTGAGGTATTTATACGGGTTGATAATTTATTCAATACGAGTTAAACAGAAAATTGAACTGTGGCAGAAAAAACCTTTAATTTATGTTTGTTTTTGTAATCTGTTGATTTTAAATATGTTCATATTTTTTTGCTCATAAGGCTGTATGCAGATCGAAGATAAGACTATTAAATTCAAAGCATTTATTTCAATTAAAACCATTGCACTTTTGAATTTGTCAGGGAGTCGTTCAGTCAGAAAGACGAAGGTATATGCCTATGCCAAAGCGTAGTAGGTTCTTATGGAGAATAATGGGCAAGAAACTCCCCGGACACTTTTTGAAATAAAAGTTTTGGGCTGTTTTGTTTTGGCAAGATGAAACTGATCTGTTTACAACAGATAAAACAGTTTTGGACTCTGCACCCTAATTGCGTAATACACGATCAATCTGAATTGGAATCGGTTCGAAACCAATGTCAAATGCTTCATAAGTTCGTAAGTTACGTTGTTGAGCAGATTTTTTTTCGAACTTATGAAGCATTAGACATTTTTGTTGGTAATGCACATTGGGACCTGGCTGATGTTGCTACTGCTCTCTAACAGAATGGGTAGATCTCTATCTTGCTCTACTAAAATCTAAACGTCGGTCGTCTCCATTCTTCCTTACATCATACAACTAAGGCTGAGGATCTATAAACGTTACTCAACATGTGCTTTGACTTAGACATGTTCTCGTCTCTACCTTGCACTTGTAGTTTGACAGTTGTGTGACAGTGACAGGAATAAGTAACATTTATAGATCTATGGCCTTAGAACCGTGGCTGATATTGCAGATTCTCTAGAGGTTTGACCGGATTGTTTACACCAGGGACTTAAAACGTCGTTTCAAGTCCACAAAGTTTCAAGGGCTCAATTTCAGAACCAGAACCACCAGAACCAGATAGTTAGTTGAAGAGGAAGTCTAAAGTGAATATCAAGCAAGAGTTTGATATTCACTTAACACTTCCTCTTCAACTTGCTAGTATAATCTAGGATAGTTTCCTAAAGAGGTAACCGCAACATGATTGTAAAAGCTATTTATGTTTTGTAAAACCAAAGAAATGCAGATTGACATTTAAATTGTTAGTAAACTCGAGCAAAGTCGTCGTGAGGCGGCATTTTATTATAAAAAACAAAGTTAGTTCAAGTTGGACTTATGAGGAAACTCCGGATTGCGTTGTGGGTGAAGCTTTATGAGGTGCATTCTGCACTAGATAACTTAAGAACTAACGTAAGAACTTATTATTCTCAAGGTTCTCAAGGATATTTCGATAGTAGGTACCTACAGTTACGTCTCAAATAGTTACGGAATTAGTAACGAGCTTTTGTTATAACAGATTATCCAGCCCAGTGTAATCCTATATTTTGATAGCAAATGTTTGTACAGTCACGTTTGAACAGATGTATTTAAACTTCGCGTAGAATTGTAGATAATACCTACAAAAGATTTTCAAGAATATTGCTTTTTTTTCCTAATGTTTGTTTATTCTGATGTATTGTAGTGTATATTCACACATTGTGTGTGATTAGATGAGATGAGGTGAAAATCACTTTTCTTTTTCGTTTCGTGTTACTTTTTACATATAGGTACCTGTTCCAATTGTGATGCTGTCGAGACTATGAACAACATAATCACACAGACAGATGAACATAAAAAACACATCTTTAATTTCTTGCCGTCTGATATAATTTCACTTTCCACGATAGTTAATTTTATGTCAATTTTCTATTATTAGCCATTTCACACAACTGTGAAAGAATGACAGCTGTGATTTGAATAATACGGACAAGTTAAGATGGTAGGTATTCAATTTCGCTATCAATTAATTTTCTTGATTTATCTACGTAAGTCATATCTTGTCGGTCACCTGAATTCACCTAATTGTGATTGCAGAACCGGTTGAAAAGAAAAAAAAAACGTATTAAAAAGATTTAATTGGAAGCATTTTTACCAAACTAGTTTGCTTAGGAGTTCGTGCTTAAAGGTCAGGTATGGTTAACCTTGACAATTTGAAATTGAGGATAATTTTCGCGAGTTTTAAAAGTTTTCTAACCTTGAAACTTGTTTAGAGCGCTGTCAAAGTTAGTTCGGAAACTTATTTAAAATTAGTTCTTATTTTCAGCATTTAGGCGATCTACTTAATTAAAAGAGGCTCATAAAGAGAAAAATAACACAAATAGTTTTCATAACTGCAGACTTTTAGCGATGTATATTTAGAAAATACTCTTTATTATGGACATATACACCATCACGATGGGAATTACAGATATAAATGTAGAAAATTGTACATAGAGTGACACAATGGGCGGTCTTAAACTTCGAAGTTTTGCTTAGAGCTTGAAGATAAGCTGTAACTTAGGAATATTCTAATACATTGACAAGGTGAAGAATTTATTTATTTATTCATTTATTCATAGGAGAACCAATAGCTATAACAGATTATTGCGAAATGGATATTGGTTAGGACCCACAAATAATATTCCTAGGTTAGGAGTCTGAATATTTTAATCAGATTGAATTAAAGGTCCGTTTAAAAAAAAAATCTCAATTCGTTTGAAGAATCACAAATTCAAGTGTTACTTGATAACTAGTTTAGCTGGTGACTCATTCTCACAAAAGTTCTTGCAAAAGAAATCTCATTCCTTTTAAGGTATGAACACATTAACCCACGAAACCTGTAATTGTGTCACGTAAAAGAAACTTCGATTTCGATAAACGTGTATTGTTTTATGTTAAAAACCGTTAAGATTATTTCAGTAGGTATTGATAACGCATTGCACTTCTATTATGCACATATTATTACCATATTTTAATGAATAATCGCCAAACTTACCTTTCAATAAGTCCAGCGTCTTTAGCAACATCAGTATTGACTATAACACCATTCATTCTGTATCACATCACTTTCAAGACTATCACTATAAAGGCACTTCTTCACTATAATCTTCGAAATATAAAAAATATATTTTTGTTTATGTAAAAGAGTTTTGTTGTAAAGTTTGTAAACTTCGCGGGAGTAGAGAGCGAGAGAGTGACACGTCTGTGCTGGCTGGATGGTTTGTGCCTACTGCCTCTTGCAGCGGGTAACGTGTGGTGTCAAGACATAGAATATTGTATACAGAACAGATGGGACAATTGTTCTCAGACGGCTTGAAAGTAGAAACGACTCTATATTTATCTATACCTATTTATTATAAATTTAAGTCGCTTTTCGTTTCTGTCAGTGTGACCGCATTGTTCTTTTAAAATTCGAAACAGATTTTGATGTGGTTTTCACCACCATTTAGAGAATTTATTCCGGAAGGGGTATGTGTACAGTATAGTTTTTATATTAAAGAAATCTCGACGTCGTAAAAACCGTACGAAGTAGGGGCGAAATTATGAATGTGATAAGAGGTAATTAACTAGAGCGAGTTGTAAAATAAAATTTTATAAAACAATATATATAATTTTGTTTGCAAAATAAAATCAACATTATTAACTTACATAACAAACCCATTGAGCTAACACAAGTAGGTAATGGGTATTATAATAGGGAAAAATAATTACAATAACAAATACCTAATTTAGAATTCAAAATAAATGTAATCTGCTATTTAACCTACATAAAGTAATGTTTTATAATGTGATATGACACATAGTTACCTACATACTTTCTGGTTGGTTTTGGTCTAAAGCAGTTTTCATGTCAAGTCAAGGAAATAGTTAATAGTAAAGCAGATTGACTAGCAACTGTCGTGTCTGCATACCTTCAAGTTGCTCTATGTTGAAACCAGTTGCTTGTGGAGCGAGTTGCGCGCGCAATCTCCGCACGTTGCCACAATACGGCCATTCATAAGATTGTTGGGGAGCTTACACACCTTCCGATCAGGTGCCAAGAAGTGGCTGAGAAAGGTTTCGTGTAATAGTGTGGTGTGTTAGTCAGGGGTGTGTAACGTTGTGTGTGTAATGGAAATTCTTAGTGATTTAGGGAATAGGTATCTGTCAGATAAATCTAAAATTGGAATTAAAACAGACTTTGTGTAAAATCATTTGCTATAAATATTATTTTATACTCAGGACATGGTGCAGTCCGAAACTATAATTATCTTTAACTAAAGTTGCTTTTTAAAGTCTAATTTACTGAAAAAAACTTTACCAGAAGGTAATCGATGTTTCAGTTATCTGTATGAGTACCTAGTCTTAAGGGCAGCGCAGACAGGTGCGACGCGACTCTAGTAGAACAATTTATATGAAAACTTCTTGGAAATTGTACTACCAGTCTGCGAGAGCCCTAAACGTAAATAAATTGCAAAGTCAGATAATTACAGAAATATTGAAATGTTTATCATATTATCTAATCTGCAATAACAGATAATTGTAAAGCAAAATATTTAATTACGTACCTAAATTGGTTCTTATAATGAAACAGTACAAAATGCATAATTGTTAATTGTATTAGGTTGAGAATCAGCATTTTTTGAGGCTCGTGGCTAAGTAATAACAGCCGCACGGGTCGATCGATCAGGTTAAGCTGCGCTAGCAGAGGTCGGTCAGTGGATGGGAGCCTCGAAAAGCAACTAAAGCCGTTGGTCCCAGCTATCATTCGGAGATGTTTGACAGTCGTTACGGTCTGACAACAAGTCTTACCTATAAAGGGGTATCGGTGTTACCCACTAACTGAATTGTGGAGGTCAGATAGGCAGTCGCTCCATGTAAAATACTGTAATCAGCTGCATCCAGTTAGACTGGAAGCCGACATCACCATAGTTGTAAAATGGCAGATAACAAACAAAAACATATCTACAAGTCTGTCTGTTAGATTTTCATAATGTTTGAAGGAAGTCAGAAATTAAAAAAGTTAAAGTTCATAATATATAATAAAAACTAAAACCCAACTACGACTAAAAATCCGGAGTCACACGTGTTAGGGCATAAATCAAACAGATTACGTGTGTTCGTGAGTTCCTCACTTTATATCCTCTAGAGGGCGCCATTTTTAATTTAATGTGACGTCACATAGTCTATAACCAGCGGACGATCAAGACGCTTCCAACGATACCTCATTTTTCAAATTGTGATGAGTCATTTACAAGATATGAGGGAACAGATGAACATACATACATACATACCGGTCAAAATCATAACCCTCCTTTATTCTTCGCCGTAGCCGGGTAAAAATACAACAGACGTATATATATTTTGTAATCTATTCCGCTTAATTATTCCTACAGAGTCATAAAAAACCCTGTAAGAAATCGACACGTTCACCTCCCAACGGGGCATCCTCAGGATGACGATTGACTTGTCGCGATCCCGAACACGACGTGTTGCCATGCCAAGCGCCGCCAGAATCAATTAACTAGGTATCTGTTCATAATATAGTATTCCTAAATAATTTAAATTTTGAAGTCATTTCCAAATGTCAATTATTTATAAATTATAATCCTGTTTTAACATTAGTTTACAAACCAGTTGTTACGAGTTAATTAGCTGGTTGCATGAGCAATCATTGTGAGTTGCTTATTTATCCATATTAATTGCCGGTTCGCAGCTGCCATAATTAAACGTTAGAAAATTATTAGGATATTTTTTAATTTATTTTATGTTAAAGGTTTGATGTGTGGACTGTGTGAGAGATGATACCTTTGGCTGGAAGGGGGTGACTACCGATGACGACTAGTAGAGAAGTATGGAAGAAAAAAACATTTTCCGTCGACCTCAAATAAATATAAATTACAAAGGTTTGCAAAGAAAGTGTCACTCTTCGAATGCTTAGTGGTTACCATGTTCACCTACTGTCGTTAAACTGTTGGATTCGTTTTAAGACGAGTTGGTTTAATCTTTTCCTTAACAGAGAGGTTGATGAACATTAATATTTGTGTGATCTTATAACCAATACCTATCTAATACCACATAAACATTGACTTCCTGTTAGGTACTTGTCAGCGATATTATGCTTGTCACTGGTTGTGTTAAGATACGATAACCAGCAAAAATGCGATTTCATAACATGGAACTTAAACATTATAATTAATCAGCGAATTGTAGGTGCACCATAATACATCTTTGCCTATTCCTTCAGTAAAGTAAAGTTGCCTCCAACTTCGTCACTTCCAAGGCATCGTCGGTGACGGCACAAAGGTCGCTATGGCTGCATTTTTTTGGGCACAGAGGGCAGGATAAGAGGTGGGAGGGAGCTCCACATCCACACCCTGCTACCGTACCATTAACATTGTAAAGAAACAATTCGCTTGCAACATGCTGTGAGCAGCGAAGTGAATGGCTATGCCGCAGTAAGAGGGTTAAAGCCGTGATATAGTTGTATCCCTAGGGAGCTTATCCCTAGGGATACAACTATATACGTAATATGGTTATATGAAGCGGTTCATGCAGATTGATGAATCGATTGAACACAGCCGCGTCCAACCTATCTGCTATCATTAACTATGTTATGAGCACGATGTAGTAATATAATTATTAGGGCAGTCCGACCAAATAGGTTAGGTTAGAACTATGAGTATCATGCGCGACTTGCGCGAGCCGAGCGAGCGTAGCTTGCGGTGCCGTGGCAGTAGCCGGCGAGCGCTACGTCGAAATTGGTCGCAGTAACAAAATTAGTGCACTCTGACAGTCAGGAACCACTTTCAAAATAACTCTATAATAACGGGGTATCACGGCTTCAACCATCTTTCTGCGAAATTTTGATCGCATTCTTCATTTCAGTAAGTATAAGAAAAGCCATTTACCCAGCAGTGAATATCTTACAAGGTAGGTACAATGCAATATATCCAACGTAATCTAAAGCAATATTTATAACAGATTAGCGTTAACTGTAAGCTGAAACAGAAGGAGTTAACTTAATCCGCTGTCCTCCCACGTTCACCCACGTATTGTGGTTAACGGTAACTAGCGATTAAGTTTAACTTTTGACCTTATATATTTTTGACTTACCTACCTTAGGCACCTTTTTTTTTGTTTCCTGTGTGGCAAATCCTCATGGATGTTCTTCGCGTAGTTTTTGAGTTTTTCGTGTTCACACAGACGGCGGATTAGCAAAAACTGACTTAGTTTATAATGTTTTTGCAGTAATTGTTTTGAGCACTTCTATAGCACTTAGACTAGATTAGTTTATCATTTTTTCTAACTGAACAGACGGCTGTGATGCTGGGGAGTATGTTGCGCCACTTCTTCTTCCCAGCTAAAGCACTAGGAAGTGGTGAGGGGTGGGCGTTTTGGGGGACTGTCTTATGTAATTTTGACGTTTGAAAAGTGCAAATTCTCAGACTAGTTGATATTGATTTCGATTTTAATCAAATAAACCTCAGTAGGTACACTCAGTACATTGTAAATAATTCAGAACTTCAAAACAACAGCCATAAATTGCACAAACAGTTGACTTATTTACTAATCTTGTTAAAAGTAAACTTATGTATGTACCTATTTGACATTTAGCAGATAACCTTTACTGATAGGGAGGTGACACGCAAAATGATGCGATACGAACTTGATACTCTACCTACTCGAGCGACGATTTATGTAGTTATGAATTGAGCATCACTAATGTACCCCCGGGGGTGTCGTTAGTATGTAATTTTGCGAGGTTAAAGGCTTGTAGTCTATCATAAATTCCTCCATACTTCCATCCTTATAACCAGTCTAATTAGTCTGCGAAAGTCGGACAACCCGGCTTAGGGGCTATCGTGGTACCCGGTTACTGGGTTGTGGTGGTCAGATAGGCTGTCGCTCCACGTAAAATACTGGTATTCTTCTACATCCGGATAGACTGGAAGCTGATCCCCAACATAGTTGGGAAAAGGGTAGGCAGATGATGACTATCTCATATGTAACAACAAGTGCAGCAGGTCAGCAAAAAAAGCCGAGTAACACTGCTAATTCTACACATCATTTAGATCATAAAAAAAGATTCGATAATGTTCTTTTTAACTTTTCATAATTATACAACTAAGAGTTTTAATATCTTTATGCAATTTCTAATTAAATATAATTAAGACTTACAAACCGCAGTGTACCTAAATACTACGACTACTATACCTACAGCTACAGGATAACTTATGAAAAATAACCTGAATATATCGCAAGTTACTTACTAGGTACCTATGTAAAATAAATAAAATAAGTGCATTCTGTTGTTTGAATTTATAATTACGTACCTACATGTTTAGAAAAATCATCGAATAAAATAGAAAAGAAAATTATTAGCCCATGGGTAATCACGAGCTTGGGACAGTGACTGTGACTAGAAGGCTTCCACTCAGCATGCTGCTGTGCTATGGGACCCACACAACCCGTGCGCATTAACATGGCACCTGCCTCGGAAGTCAATACTCGCCCCGCTACCCGCGGCGCGCCCCGCCGTCTCCGTGCGGGGAAGCGAGGGGAGCTGCAAATGTCATGGAGCCAGGTGCCATGTTAATGCGCACGGGTTGTAGATATAAGAAAGAAGTTTACTGTTTTTTATATTTCTATGCACCCGCAGCACAGCGCTGATTGTTAGTGGTCACCCAATGTATGAATTACATTACTTTGTAGGTATTACACAACGTATTAACCAAGCATCGTGTATCGAAAATAATGTAACAATATGAACAATATTATTTTGCAATATTATTATTGCGTTAGGGCATTCGTCCACAGCCTTATCCTGAATGGAATACAGTGTACAAACATCCTTGTGCTCAATAAACCCTAGTTAGGCAGATTTTTCTCATTACAGTGAATAAGTTCTGAATCATCTTACGTAGAAAAACCTTGAACTACGGCCAGATTTTATTTGTTTTACTGTGGTGTTAGTTCATAGAAAAACTAATCTCTGTGTCAACAGACCCAGTCTATTAATGTCATAAAAATGTTTTTGTTACAACATGCGGGAATGGATCCTGCTCACCGCATTGTAAAAGCCAATCACTTAGCTACGGCGCCTATCGAGCTAACCTCGTCAATTCTTTTACTGGGCGACCTTTATGTGATCAACAAGTTACCCGCAGACTCTGGTGAAACAATATCTATGAAAACTTCACGGAAATTGATCTACTGGTGTTGTGTCGCGCCGTCGCGTGGCGTCTGTGTGCGGGAGCCTGTAGAGTCAATAAAATAAATCGGGGAAAATCCATGTTTTTATTTTAGTCATAAATCAAAGATGAACACCATCTTTTGTTTCTTTGGAATTTCAAATAGCTCATGCTATAAAAATGTAGGTACTATTCGTGGGTACAGTCACGGTCGTCGGTAGAGATTGATTATAGTGGAATAATATTGACCAGACAAGTTTTATTCTATGCTTACACGTCATTTGCTATAAGTATTTTTATCGCCTTTTTTGGAGAGTAAAAATCTAACATCTACACTTTTACACTAATGATTTACAACGAGAAAAGATTTTTATTTTTGTTTGTAATCAATAAACTCAAAAACTACTGCACCGATTGAAAAAGTCTTTCACCAGTAGAATGCTGTATTATCACATTTATCACTGAGTAACATAGTCTATAATTTATAAAGATATTACGCAGGTGAAGCCGGTGGCGGAAGTTAGTTTTACATAACTAATTTGGTTATTGATCATTAATCATGTGCTGCACCGATTGACGTCATGACGTCAACGCCGGCTGTCACTGAAAACCAGCGCTGGGGCTCTGTCTCGCATAGGGTCGCAGCATTATGCTGAGTGATGGCCGTTTTGCGTGAATGTGACGCATATTTTCCCGCAACTGGTTATTTTAATATTATTATATTTTGTCCTTTCTTAGCATCATGTTTGCCGCAAATAAACGTATTTTATTTATTTCTTTCTTCTAACTATAACATAATCATAACATCACGCCTGTAATCCCTGAACGGTTAGGCACAGGTGTACCTATAGTACAGTCACATTTCACCAGTTATGTTTAAGTCCCATGTAATAGGGCCCATTGCCATCAACTGGAAACAAATCCAGATTCCGGGCTGCTACTGAGAAATTACTTATGGAAAATAACACTTGCCCAACCTGGGTATCGAAGCAGTTTACCATTACTTTTCAAAATAAAGTGTTGGTACCTATTCTATATTAGTAAATAACTATAACTCAAATACTTTGTATAAATACACCAAGTGAAGCCTTTATTATAAAATTTATAATATTATATACTGCTGCCCCGCGGTTTCATCCGCGTAAGTCTCGATCCCGTGGGAATATCAGGATAAAAAGTATCTATGTCCTATTCTAAGTCATGGCCGCCTACCCATGTGCCAAATTTCATCTAAATCCGTTCAGCAGTTTTAGCGTGAAAGCGTAAAAAAACTCAATTTCGCATTTATAATATTAGTTAGGATTCAACAAGTTTGTAATAGGGTTCTCGCCAGTTGTGTAACTACGGACGCCATGTTGCACTACTGCACAATTTATTGCATTTGAAAACTCGTCGTTTCATAACTCCAATATTTGAAATGTTGGGCTATGAACTTTTGTATAAGTACTCTTTAACATGACTGTACCTAGTATTTATAACTATTGTTTTTTCTTAATAATTTATCCTCGTGTCACGTAAATCAATGAATATAAATGCATTGTTTAGCGAGCGTATGCGAAAATACTGCTCATCATCGGGTTATTGAAGAATTTAAAGAAAAATGTGTCATTTAATAGATAATGTACATAACTTAACATCACGCCTGTAATCCCCGAAGGGTTAGGCAGAGGTGTATGTATAGTACATCCACATTCCGCCAGTTATGTTAATGTCCCATGTAATAGGGGGCGAGCCTATTACCATTAACCGGGTACAAATCCAGACACCGTGCTACTACTGAGAAATTCCAGAACACTCTTTCTGACCCGGGAATCGAATTCAGGATCTCATGCTCAGTATTAGCGCGTGCCGTCACTAGACCAACGAGTCAGTGACAAAATTGTTGAGGGAAAATCAAGCGTTTACCTTATTACTGACCAATTTATAACTAGCCAACGTTGAAGTGTGCCAATGAACTCGCTCCAGATTGAACAACTTGTAAAATACAGTTCATCAGATGAAGACTGATTTCATTACATGTTTGGCTATAAGATTACTACAAGTTTCTAGTATCTAGCTCATAGCGTGGCGGCACTTTTATTATCCCAAAAAGGATTGAACACAGCATTAATATGGATGTTACTAGTTATCGTGTCGACGCTATAGCTAATGGCAATTAAATACAGAAACTAATTACGGGCTTCATTAAGATTTTTAGAACCTTTTTTGGGAAATCTGAATAGCGCTTTGGTGATAATATTTATAAATTGAATACATATGCCATATACGGGTATCTTAAAACTAAATGAACGACAAGGTGATTAAGTTTTAGTGATCTTATGACAGAAATTGGAAGGGTCCTATGTAATTAAGTCAATAGATTTTGATAGACGGTTAACGATGACGGCTGCTAACAGCCTTTTGGCAACCTGGTATGCTGACTGCTCAAGGTAAATGAACCTATAGAGGGGTATTTTAATAATAACGGTAATTAACTAGCAAAACTCTTCAGCTGTGATGAGTATCGATATCTAGGTAAACATCGTAAAACGAAAAACAAAATGAATCAAATCAAATCAAATCAATTTGGTGATTTTTTGGGGTGACCGAATTTGATACTTCGAATATGAGTTCGATGTGTGATATCTATCAAATAAAAAATAAAAAAGCCTATTACTACACATTAAAAAAATCCATAGAGTGTTAGTAGGTCATTAAAACTTGTGACCCTATCATATACGCAATCTGAATCGTTTTGAAACAGATTACTAATCCATTGCTTCATAAGTAAAAAAAAACAATCTGCTCAACAACGTAAATAACGCAATGAATGTATGCGTTCAATCGTTTACGAAAATGAGTTACGCAAATAGATAGCTAGATAACGTTCACCATCTCGCTGACTGACTGACGTATCAAAAAACCGTCTTCTTAGGTTTACCTTTTACCATTTCCAATGTCTTTTCTCTGCGTTAAAAATAAACTAATAACAACATCAGGAATAAACGGCCTATTTTTAGCAAAATTGACCTACTATTCTATAAGCGTAAACTGTAGTAAATATGATAATGGTTGCGTGGGCGGGAGGTAAACTGTGCCTGTTTGTGCAATAATGTGACCTTTTGACGTAATGTGTCGTCTCTGGGGCCCTTATGTCGAAGTGGTAGGGCCTGTTATAGCCCCCTTTAATAGGTACTATCTTTCTAAATATAAATATCTACTTGTGCCTAAAATGGTGGTCACATGCCATTCCAGAGGTATTGGGTTATTGGTACTTAACTAGGGTATTCTAAATATTATAATAATTACATCTTGATTTGGCTCTCGAGGTTGTCGACATGTGGGATGTGGACTCTGCGATCATTGTGCCGATAGTTGTATGAGCCAATGGCTTAATTGCCAAGAGCCTCGACCAACACTTCTGGAGGCTCTCATTGGACAGCTGGGTTATGGCCCTGATTCAGAAAGCGGTACTCCTGGTTTCATCTCCTTGGAGCCCAGACCGCCGGTAGCTTGGACCCTGTTCCCGATACCGGTGGGCTACTATTTGTTATATTTTTAAATGTTTTTATATTCAAATATTTAAAAATATAATTTATGTAAATAATTAAAGTAAATAAAAAATATGCTTAATTAAACGCCTATTGTACATCTCCCGGGATACTATAGAACGGTGTGACGTACCTAAATCACTTCGTCTTTCGTTGATTTAAATGTGCTCTGGCGATGGCGGCTGAGAGTATGTATGTCATGCTCACTCAAATGTTTCGCTGATGGTGGCGCGTGTGTTGATTATCATTTAGCTCCCTGCAAAATGTTGAGCTGAATGGTGCTGATCCATGCGTCATGTTCGTGTACGGGCGCCGCGCGCCGTCAGTAGAGACTGGGTCATCTCTTACTGCCACGGCTTATTTTAATTGTTTTTTTTTAGGGACGCATTTTATCTTGCACGTCTTTCTACATCGTTCTCGCCTGTACAATTTCATGATGATTGATGTAACCAATATTTTGATTTTAAGTGTCCGTGGAGTGTCCATGGAGTTCTTGTTCTTCTCCTTAGGTACCTACTACACTTTGAAATGGGCAACTAGCTTCATCTTTCTGATTGACCGACCCCTGTGGGTGTAATTGGGACTCAAAGCATTGAGCTTTGAGTTTGAACTTGAGGTAGTATACCAGTGTATTTCACCGGAGATTCACTGGAAAATTCTAAGGCGAAAGGAGAGTTTCCTTATTTTTAAGGATAGGCACCGTTTGGTTTCAAACAGAAGTCTAATCCATACTAATATTATAAATTCGAAAATAACTCTGTCTGTCTGAATGTTACCTTTTCACCCCTAAACCACTGATTCGATTTAGTTAAAATTTGGCGAGGAGGTAGATGGCATTGCGGGGAAGAACGCTATTTTTAACCGACTTCTTCAAAAAGGAGGAGGTTCTCAATTTGTCTGTATGTTTTTTTTTTTTTGTGTGTTTGTTACTCGATATCTCCGCCAATTATGAATCGAGTTTGATGATTCTATTTTTGTATGGTAGGGCAACTTTGCTTGTGTAGTTTTTGAGTTAGCTTCAATATTACGTATTTTTAACCCCCGACTGAAAAAGATTGTTATAAGTTTAACGTGTGTATCTGTGTATCTGTGTATCTGTGTGTCTGTCTGTTCCATCGTAGCTGCCAAACGGCTGAACCGATTCTGTTTTTTTTTGTTTTGTTTGAAAGGTGACTTGATCGAGAGTGTTCTTAGCTATGATTCAAGAAAATCGGTTCAGCCGTTTGAAGATTATCAGCTCTTTTCTAGTTGATGAATGGATGTGAGCATCTTTCGCAGATTTAATCGATTGGAAATTTAGAATTCTGTTACTTTAATGATATTAGAAGAATATAGTAACCTTGAACTGATGCTGCAGCATCACCTGGATGCAGGATACTCAACTCCCTCACCAACTTACAGCAGAGGTATCGTGTTTGGGCTCATTGGAAAGGTCTCAAAAAATAGGTTACAGATGGATGGTGATCAGGGTCTGATGATGGAGTAGGAAAGAGAAATGAGACTAAATTAGTAACTAGCTTCACTGTGGCAAACGTACGTACAGCTACGCAGATTTCGGCGAGCCACGTGTTGATCGTAGCGTTTCTACTAGTAATATAATATGAAATTTAAAAAGCTGGAAATAAAAGTTAAATTTAAAATTTAAAAAACCCCTGACAAAAACAAAGCATTTAAAAAGTAAAAAAATAATATGTATTGGCCCCTTAAGTTTAATATAAAAGTTGTAGGTAATATTTTGACCCAAGCGTCGTCGCGTCGGGGGACGGCTAATGAAAACGCCAACATACACTAGGAATAATGAATATATGCTATTGTAGAAAGGATAGCTGCAGTTAATTTCCTATTTTCATGAGCCGTCCCCCGACGCGACGACGCTTGGGTCAAAATATTACCTACAACTTTTATATTAAACTTAAAGGGCCAATACATATTATTTTTTTACTTTTTAAATGCTTTGTTTTTGTCGGGGGTTTTTTAAATTTTAAATTTAATTCCCACTTAGTTTATCTAGACGATGTTTTCATTTACTCCTTCACTGTTATTTACATCAGCTAGTGGTATTAGAATTTGTGTGGGGTAGGTACCACAACTAAAAAGTGAAAAATAAAAACTTTTTACAAAAAAAAACCGACTTCGTGGCGTGGCGAAAAACGAAAATTGAAAAGCAAAGATACCGACTTCCGAAATTAAAGTTATTTTTCAGTTTAGAGTGTTTTTTTTGGAAGTCGGTTATTTTTTTTGTAAAACGATTTTTTGTCTCAAAAATAACCTTGACCTCCGACCCCAACGCGGGCGAAAGCTAGTGACTTATAAACGATCAGTGAAGTAATAATCACAAGTCTAAATGCAATCCCTTAGTCATTTTTTATGACACCCTTTAGGGAAAGTGGTGGAGTGCACTTGCAATCACAAAGAAAAAGAACTACAACAAAATACACTTATACTTGGCTTGCTTTAAACTCACATCAAATCGGGTACAAGTTTCGATGAAACAGACATTTTACAACAATAAACGAGTTTGATTGTCACACGATTCTGTCGGCATCGCGACTCGCTAGTCGAGGACGCTCGGAAGGGTAAATATTTGTGTATGAACTGGCATGAAGTCGCGACAATAGTCAGCTGTAGGTATTGGTATTGCGATTGTTGTGTCCTCTGAGACCATTCCAGTCGATTTTATCGATAGTTATTTGTGCAAAGTTATAAAAAAGTAAGTATTCTAGAATAAAACGTAGGTTGATTCGCTTAGTAGTACGCTAAATCAAATTGTTTAATCAATGGATATTATGGAGAAATCATCTGCCTAGCCTTTTCCCAACTATGTTGGTGTAGGTCGGCTTCCAGTCTAACCGGATGCAGCTGAATACCAGTATTTTACATGGAGCGACTGCCTATCTGACCTCCATAACCCAGTAACTGGGTAAAACAATACCCTTTGGTATGACTGGTTGTCAGACTTTCGGGCTTCTGACGACCCGTAACGACTGTCAAAGATCCATAAATGACAGCCGGGACCAACGGCTTAACGTGCTTTCCGAGGCACGGAGGAGTCTCGGTATGTAAAGATGATCACCCATCCACGCACCAACCCCGGTAAGCGTAGCTTAACCTGATGGATCGACCCGTGCGGCTGTTATTATGTAGCCACGAGCTCCTAGAGATATTAGGGAGAAAATGGAACAAAAATAAATTACTATGAATGTGCTGAAAAGTCACAAGTATAATTAAATCAAAGTGTTTTATATCAATAATAAGTTCTTCCATGCAAAAAGGCGCTGTATTAACTAAATTCTTAAAAAAAATTAACAAAAATGGTGAAAGATGCGATTGGTGGCACTTGTTTTAGTTTAATCTCAGATTTGATGCCAATTGTCTGGCATTAAACTAATATAAGTGCCAAATTATAATCAATCGAAAGTTATCTTCTTTTGAACTTTTTAGTTGCAGTCGGGTTTTTTCGTGTTTTGTTTTATTTAACCCTATATTATGTTATATTTTTTAATCGTCTCCTCAAGCCCGTATTGTAATGCCCCACATGCTCATGGTGCATTTCTTTTTCAACAGGTTCTTTACCTTCTGACGTCTAGGATCCGTCATTTAAGTACTTATATTTTTATAACAAAAATACCTCATTGCTTAAAAAATCCATCCAGCCGTTGTGATGGTTCGAGGTTATAAAGAATACCACATACATACCCAATTACGCGTGAAAAACAAAACACTGTCTTTCCTGTCGCGTAGTCGGGTAAAAACTGAAAACAGAGGCTCTCGTTATTCCTCCAGACATTTTGTCAGGTTTTACTGAAAACCCATGAAAACTGAGGAAGTTATTTTTTTTTCGCCAATCATAATTAGCATCCTCCTGCGCTTATCTCCTTTATTCATTATTTATCCATTATTTACATAAGCTCGACGCCGGCGCCGCATATCTACGTCTTCTTCCTTACATGTCAAAATCACATCTTCTGAATTTATATCAATGACGTGTCTCATACATGAACATGGTAATAAATGCGCCATAAAGACTACAGTACATACTGTGTCTAACGACACATATTAATTAAATAACCATTCATTACACAATCAGTGTCTCAGAACTATAACTGTTAATTAACGAACTCTATAAACTCAAACTCAAAGTATTTATTTCAAATAAACCAATTACAGGTACTTTTGAATTGTCAAGGGGTCGGTCAGTAAAAAAAATGAAGCTAGTTGCCCATTCCAAAGCGTAGTAGGTTCCTATGGAGAAGAACGGGCAAGAAACTCCACGGACACTCTTTTAAATCAAAATTTTGTTACAATATATTGGTTACATCATTCATTTGAAATTAAACATGTGAGAACAATGTAAAAAAGAAAAAAAAAAGAGACGTGCACGTTAAAAGCGTCCGTAAAGATAAAAACAATTCAAAAATTAAAATAAATTAAAAATAAGCCGTGGCAGCTTAGAGATGACCATAGTGATGGGAAATCTTGCACGATCTGGTACCTATTTACTTTTAAATTCTGTATTTCATGGTATTAGGAAGAACCGTAGTTGGCTGTATGCAGTTCATGATTCATCTTCTCTCAAACTGACATCACAAGGATAAGAACTATTTTATTTTGACCTAGCTGTTGCCCGTGACTTTGCCTGCGATCCTGGATGAAAAGTAGCCTATATCCTTCTTCGGGTCATGGTCTACCCCTGTGCCAAATTTCATCCCAATCCGTTCAGCCGTGTTAGCGTGAAAGCTTAACAAACAAACAATCATACTCACTTTCGCACTTCTGCCCGCGATTTCGTTCCTGTGTAATTTCTTATTCGGCAATTCTATAGCTGCCCTTTAGTGAAAGTTTTCGGAATCAGATCAGTAGGTCCGAAGATCACCCGAGTACCTCTTATAGATAACCTATGCGTGCCATGCATTTCAAACATTAGCAGCGGGGCTGACTGTCAACGGTGCAACGAAAGTTAATTTATGTGTCTCTTTAGAATTAAAAGTCATATAATCAAATGAAGCTTAGACAATCAGCACCTTTTGAACGTAAAAATTACATGAGACAGTCCCCGAAAACGCCTACCCGTCACAACACTTCCTAGTGCTTTAGCTGGGAAGAAGTGGCGCAACAAACTGTCCAGCAGTTTGTCTTAGTTAAGCTTAGTCAGTCCCATATTAAATTTAGATATCTGGCAAAATGAGGGTGATGAATAGGAATCCCTTCGTGGAATCCAGATGTGACGTAATGTTATGTTTGAAGCGTAAATAACTAAGTGCTAATAAAATGAACCAAATAGCTAACGAGTGAATAGTTTACCAACACTACACGATAATTATTGTATCGTTTGATATAATAATTAAATAACGATTCATCTTACGTCTGAGCCGCGGAGTGGCGCTAACAAGAATTAATTAATGTACTCAAATAGTGATGGGACACGTTATGTACGCGAGTTTTGTGTTCTTATACAATAATATGAAAAACTGAAAGAAATGCGAGTTTTTAACAAAAACTAGTTTTCCCAAAGATTTTCTAGTACACGAACTCAACCCTTCTAAGTTATTCGTATAAATCTTCAAACCCCAAGAATCCAAAAGAAACATACATTTCTCGAGTTTGCAGACTTAAAATTACTAGAGATTTCGTGGTGTGTAACTCTGTGTAACTACTTTTCTAATACACAAAGATTTTACCCTGTGGAGGATAGGTATTGGAAAACTTCACAAAATTCCTCGAAAGTTCCCGGGACTCTCGTCTCGCTATAACGTGAGGCCCGACTTTAACACACGATCCTGTCGAAAGACTCCGATATCCAATCATTTAGTGACACCTGAGAACTTCAAGTGCCCTAGACAGATGATATCCTCAACCTTTTTTGGGACCGTACCTACACCTAAGTTACTAGATATAAATAAGTTAGAAATTAAGTAAAAAAAGCTTTGTGCTTGCTTTGAAATTTTGCAAAACATATAACGTATTTTTTGTGGAATTAGCGGGACACTGGTTGTATGACTGACAATATTTATTTAAATGTGAAAACACAAGTAGGATTTGTGTTACCTATTTTAAAGTTCGCTTGCATCACAAATCACTACATACATTTAGCGTTAAACGTATTTAAAACAACATCATTCTGTCTCCGTCAACTTCGAACAATTGAATAAGAAGCAGGACATTTTGAATTAGTTTAGTATTAAATGTATTTATTGGTTTATGGTGCAAGCGCCTAAATGGCAGAAAGAGCACAATGTATTTTAAGTATTTTGAAACAAGTCTGCATTGGCGAAGAGGGATTCAACTACCAAAATGGGATGAGCTCGTGCATTTTGGTTAAATTCAATCATTGTAGCAAGTCAAATGATATATTATTGTATTACCTACTGTAAGTAGGTTTGTACAAACACTTTTACACATCCATCATATTTTAAAAACTAAATAAGGTCGCGCGTTTTCTATTTGAGACTACTCTGAGACGAAACAAACTCAGAGGTCACACACTCTTTTAAAGTCCAGACATAATCTTGGTCAGGTCATGTGAAGACCATTGTAGATTGTTGTAATGATCTTTTGAGGAAAGAACCACATAGATTGAGTGGACCTGTCTAGTCAGTGCACGCATTTGTCAGAACTTAAGGAGCTCAACGATTCAACGAACAATACCAAAGAATAGACGTTTCTGATCATCATTAGGGAAAAAAAACAATGAACCACATAGTCCTCACTTTCACAATAATTAAAAATAATGTAAATACTTTACACATTAAAATATTCGTCGTGCGAAAACGTTATTGCTAGCAAAGAATATCCGCCAGGTTTGAGCACCTCTGGCCTACTTACCAAACGTGTAAAGTTGGCATACTTAACCCTTTGAACTACTAACTGGCTGTAAGCAGCTCTTTTTGCTTGAAGTTGATATTACATAAATACCTCTAGTAAAGTCTAGTAGGTTGTAATGTCGAATCGTATTTACAAAGAGCTTTCGAACTGAGGAGAAAGCTTTCATTGGACACTAGTGGTCAGTGATTGTACTCCTGAGCTAGTCTGCAAGGCTAGTTGAACTAATCCAAATATTTTTTTACGGTTTAATGTCTCACTACCACTACCATAATTATTATAATGCCCCTATCTATGTTTTGTCTTTTGGCTTAATTCTACTATGTACTCACGTGGAATTGCATAATGTGTTTTCAGTTAGTTGTGGAAGGCATAAAACTATACCCTAGGGTACCCTTTTATTGTAATAATAATCAACTAAGGATCTGTCCAAGACCACAATGACGTTATTCAAATATTTACTTTATCTGACTGTCCAGCGTGCGCCGGAGTCGGATAAAGAATTATGTACTTATTGCTACTTGTAGGTGAAGGTCCTACATAAAATGACGCCTGTTGTCCACAAGGGAAAGGCAGAGGTACTAGTACACCCACATTTCCAAAGTTATTTTAGTTAAGGTCCCATGTAGTAGGGGCGAGCTATTCTGCCCTACTAAGCGCAAAAGCAGTATCTCAAAAAATATCGTAAAGTTGATTTAAAAAAAATACGCATCTAATGAACTAAGCCTTTTAGCGCTTTCTTGTTCAAAACATATAAAAAAACCTTAAGAAAGATTTCCCTATCTCAGTTTTAGCTTAAATCACTAAGGGTATTAGAGGTATATCAATATTACGTAGGTAAGACGTATATTTGAATACCGTCAAAAGAAATAAAATTTTGAAAACTCAAGTTTTGCCACTACCGAAGAAGAAAATTGCAACGGAAGGCATTTCTAAAACCAAAACAA